>JAQHUG010000276.1:571486-585013 GCA_028555095.1 Dicrostonyx torquatus | reverse complement strand
CACCTTTAATCCCAGCACTCGAGGCAGAGGCAGACAGATCTCTGGATTTGAGGCCATCCTGGACTACAGAGTGAGTTCTAGGAAAGACAAGGATATGCAGACCCTGTCTTGAAAATGGAAAACAAAGGTGTTGGAGGAGATTGCTCTTTTAGTTTCCTGGCCACTCGGACCTGAATAATCACAGAAACTATTAATTACAACACTGTTTGGTCAGTGGCTCTGGCATATTCCTGGCTAACTCTTATATCTTAACCCATTTCTATCACTCTTTGTATCACTATGAGTCTGTGACCTACCAGTAAGGTTCCAGCAGGGGTCTTTCTCCTTCAGCAGCTACATGGATGGCGTCTACCTGACTCTCCATCTCTAACTCTGTTCAGAGTTCCCGCCTGGCTTAACTCTGCTAAGCCATTGGCCAGAACAGCTTTACTCGGTAACCAATAAAAGCAACACATATACAGAAGGACTTCCCACATCACAAAGGTGTTGGGACCCAGTAAAATGACTCAGCAGGTAAAAGTGCTTCCCGTGCAAGCTTGGTTATCTGAGTTGAATCTTCAAAACCTGTGTTAAAGTGAAAGGGGAGAAGTGACTCCCAGAAGTTGTTTCTTTGACATCCTCATGTACACTATGGCACAGTAACAGATAAATAAATGAGCTGGCAAGGTAACTCCACCTCTGACCTCCAAACATGTTCTCACACAGAGATATATAAATGTAGCTAAGATACTGTATACAGAAGACCTTGCTTTGTTGTCAGAGACTATTGATTCCTCAAGTATTTTACCGCCACTGTGTGCCGAAATGATTTCTACCCTCGAGAGCACCAGCCTGTGGCAAGGTAGCAGGCCTCTTTAAAGTGGCATGTACCCCGATGGAACCTATGCTACAAATGTAGGATTCAGCCATTTCTTTGGTATGGCTGTTTAATGTCTTACATGGTGTTGAATCTGTTGTGCCACCGTCCTAGAAAAGTGGTTACCACTTACCAAAGTCCACTCTGCCTCTGTGTGGACATAGCCAAGTTCAAATAATGCTTCTATGGGGCTTCGAGAGCTCACCTCTTGTGCCTGTGGGGAGGGACTGTCAAAATCTAGTTGCCATTTTTTTGATTACTCTCTGCTCTTCAGGCTGTGTACTTAACACCCCCTACAGAATCATCATGACCTTGTGAAGTAAATAGATAGCAAGATTCACAAGAATTTTTATGTAATTTGTTTTGGGTCAGATAGCCCAATAACAGATTAGACCCTAAGCCTGGATATGCAAGATTCCAAACCTGTACTCAAAGTCCTAAGATGATCACCTGTGTTTTTCTTCTGTTGGGGATGCCATCTCACTCATTACAGGATCAGAAGACAACTTTGGATGTTGGTCTTGGGCCTCTTATAGTTTGTCACTGTGCACACCAGGCTACTGGCCCACCAGCTTTCCGGAACCTCCATTCTTTGCCTCCCATCTTGCTGTAGGAGCACTGAGATTACACATAGTCCCTATATTAAATCCCTTCTGGGGATTTGAAGTTGTTCTCACACTTGCGTGGCACATACTTTAACCACAGAGCTCTCTCTCCAACGCACTTTAAAAGATGATCTAGGAAAACAAGGAAGAATTGAAGTCTTATAGTGAGTCCAGTAAGGACAGTTTTGGAAATTGGAGAGGAACTATCATGGTTTTAGCATCTTTCCCAGAAATGGTCTAGGTCTAAGATGAACTTCTGAGCATGATAATAACTTGGGTCATCTACATCCTGGGAGGTACCCAATTGAACATTGAGCTGAAAGAGTCTTAAACTATGCTCAACCTCAGCTTGGGCTTTAGGGAGCAAATCTCTAGGCTGTTCTGGACCAGTCCTGAAATAGTTCTATTAGGAGTGGCGACCTGTCTGATAAAACAACTGGTGAGGTATGGGTGTTCTGTCTGGTCAAAGTTGTGTTATTTGGTTGATTATATAAGTAGGATAGCTTAGTGTGTCTGTACTGCTAAAGCAGAATGCCGCAGATACTGCTGGGCAGTGGCCAAGGAAGTGTGTGGCTTGTTAAGTTTTAGTGTCTGGTAAGCACCCCAAGATTTATTTGACTGCTACATCCTTCAGGAGGAACACCGATTTTCATATGGCAGAAAGATCATACACACAAACATGTCTTTGCTGTTTTGTTTTTCTTTTTGAAATCTTGTTTGTGTATGCATTTGGTTCTGTGTGTCTGTGTCTCTTTGTGTGTGTGCCCATGTGCATCTATGTGCATGCATGTGCCACTGTGTATGTGGAGGTCAGAGGACAACTTTGTGGAGTGTCCTTGCACCTATGCATGGGTTTCTTCAGAGAATCACTGCTGCCCATGGGCAGGCTGAAATTGTTTTGTTTTGAGACAGAATATCAAATGACCTAGAGTGTCCTCAAACTCCCTATGCAGGAAAGGTTAAATTTCCAACACATGTTTGAGCACAGCACAGGGTAAATACAGCTTGTGGGCTCTTTGGATTTCTGTTCTTGAATTTAGGCTTGTATTCAGAGGTGCTTTGCCTGAGCTCACCAAAAGATGGTCCTGCTTGGAAGCATGCAAGGTAGACGCAGTGAATGTTTTGTGTTTGAGATGAGGTCTGGAACTTGCTGTGTAAACCAAACCTTAGTAAGACTTAAGGTGAAAGGATATTTCGGTATTGTTTGCCTGAAGTTGACCAAATTCATGCATCCAGTGCAAGTCAGGATCCACTGGTCACCTTCAATTTTCTTGTTAAATCTTCTGGGTAAAGTTACCGCAGAAATGCTTTCTTGTTGACAGCACCGCGGATTCTGCTCTGTCTTAACTGGTAGATCTGGGTAGAGGAACTTCCTGTAACAATTGAGTGAGGAAAGGAAAAGCTACTGACCATCTGTCTAAATCTTTCCTTCCTGCGTTGTCTTTGCTGTTTTAATTTGACTGAGTTGTGCTTGCTCTGTGTATTTACTATATTTACAAGGATTTCTTCCCTGTGAGTCCCAGATTTACCTCCAGGTAAATCGTTGAAGAAAGTTCTTTGATAATGGAAAGTATCCTGGTGAGTGTGAGCAGGACAGAGGACCTTGGGAGCTTTGTGTTAGTCATTGTTCTAGGTTATAGCTTGCTTTTTATGTCTGTGTATGAATCATTGCTATGTATCATGATTCACAGGTTTGGTTTTTTTCAATTACATTAAGTTTTGGGGTGGGGGTCAGAGCAGTCTGTTCTCTCCTTCTATCAGTGGTTTCCAGGCATTGAAGTGTCTACCCGCTAAGCTGTCTCACTGGCCCCTCGCTGGCTCTTGTTGCTTTGAGACAGTCAGTCATACTTTGTTCCCAGCTGGCCTGGAACTCTCAGTATATCAGGTTGTCCTCAAACTTACGGCCATACTGGCTTTACCTCCTGGCTCAGCCTCCTAAAATCTGGAATTACAGGCATGCACTGCAAACCCCAGTATGCTATATAGTGACTTTGTGTCTTCTTTGTCATCCTCCTCCTCCTATGTGTGCTTGACGGGAATGTGAGTCAGGAGACAACTTCAAGTCTGTTGGTTCCATCTTGTCGAAGACAGGGTTTCTTTGTTGTTTTGCTTCCTGTTCAAGTAGCTGGCCTTTGGGTTGTGGGAATTCTCTGGTCTCTGCTTTCCATCTTGAGATAGGAGTGTTGTTACTGGGTTGTTTTTTTGTTTGTTTGTTTGTTTTTTTGACATCTTCCCCCACTCACTGGCTAACCAGGAAGCCCTAGGGATGTCCCTCTCTCTGCCTCCTTAGTTACAGGTTGTTTGGGGCTTGCATTGCCACGTCTAGCTTTTTATGTGTGTGCTGGGGATCTAGTTCAGATCCTCATGCTTCCAGAGACCGAGCTCTTCTCTGAAACATCTCCCCAGCCCTTATATTGGCTCTTTTCCTACATTTGTTTGTTTGTTTGGGGGGCACGGTCTTGCCATGTAGCCACGGCTATTTTGGGCTCTTTGTGTACCGCCCTTCCTAGTGCTGGGACTATAAATGTGTAGTTGCCCCCTTTTTCCCCTCTTAACGTGTGTCGATGTTTGAGCACCACGTGCATACCTGGTGCCCTCAAAGGCCAGAAAGGGGCATTAGATTCCCTAGAACTGACTTCTTATGTGAGTCACTATATAAATGATTGAAATCAAACCCTGGGACATCTGGAAGAGCAACTATTACTCTTAACTGCCAAATTATCTCTCCAGTACCCTCACTGGCTCTTTTTAATTAGGGTCTTTTGATTTTGGAAAGGAGATATAGTGACAGCAGAAAAGGTGAAGAAACTATTAGAATTAGAGAAGGCAAGCAGAGTGTAGTGTGGCATACACCCTTAATCCTAGCACTTGGGAGGCTGGGCAGGCAGATCTGGGTTCGAGCCCAGCCTGGTCTACATAGTAAGCGCCAGGCCAGCTAAGGATACATGGTGAGACCCTGTCTCAGAGATGAGGAGGTAGTGAGGATGAGAATATGCTGTAGCTTGGTCTTTATAGCTAGCAGCTTCTCGGGTGAGGACTCTTTTTCTAGTGTCTAGAGATTTAACTCTAGGCCTTGCAGATGCCAACCAAGTACTTTTATCATTGAGCTACCTGCCCCTGCTGCAAGAGTTTTGTTCTCATTCTCCTTTTAAGAGGTATTTGCTGTATGTGAACATGAAATACTCAACTTCCTTGAGATTTTATCTAGCAGCTTTGACTTGTGTGTGGAGTAAATGAGTGTGTCTGCTCTGCGACTTTCCTGGCAGAGGCCTTTAATCCGCTAGTGTTAGAGCTGACATGGAAATTATCAGGCAGTGCTAGCTAGCAGCCTGAACTCTGCCTTGGAATACTGGGATACAGACATGCACTACCCTGCTCTACTCTACCACAAGCTATGTTTTTAGCATCTGGATTTCAAGCCTTTCTAGCTTAGTGTCTTAGAAAGGAGAGTTAAGAAATAAATGTGTTCCTCACCCCATACACAAAGCAGGGAGAGTTAGAGATGGAAACTGGTGGAAGGTAGTTTTGTCCCTAAAATTTCGGGGTGGGTCAGATGGACACAACGTATCTTCGGTTGAGAGCCGTCTTGCTCTGTCATTGTGATCCTTATCCCCTTAAAATGGGGTCTCTCACTAAACCTGAGCTAGGCTGGCAGCCAGGAAGTCCCCGTAGTCCTGTCGTTACCTCCCACTGCCCCAGGGTTACAAGCACGTTTTTATGTGCTTGTTCTGGGATCTGAACTCATGTTCATGAAAACTTGTACCCATAGAGCTATCTCTTCAGTGCAGTCTCAAGCTTTAAGGTAGTATGTTTCACATTTAGCGACTTGGTAGAAACTTGGTAGTTTTTTTGTACCCAAAAAAACTTCTGGCAAATTATACTTCTGAATCTGTTTGTTTGTCTATTTTGTTTGTTTGTGTTTATTTTTTATTTTTTGTTTTGTTCTTTTGAGATGGGGTTTCTATGTGTTTAGTAGGCTGGTCTTGAACTTAGAGATCCACTTGTCTGCCTCCAGTGTACTGGGATTAATGGAGTGCACCACTATGCCCTGCTCTACTTGTGAACCTTTTAAACAATCGGTTCCAGGAAATAACCATATCCTATCACTAAATGTGTCCACTGCTTTATCTTCTCTGGACTGTTACATAGGGGATGCAAGGTTACCCTACTGTTCTTACAGCAAAATTGAACCTGTCTTTGTGGAAAGTAGATAACCACTTATCTCAAGGTCATTACTCTGTCCTACACGCCATTTTTTCTGGCTTTGAGGTTTTGGGTTTGCTCAGTTTGTCCCAATAGTCTATTTAGCTTCAAATTTTCCAGTCCTTCAGGTTTGGGTTCCTGTGCCATCGACTCTGCTCCTTTGTCAATCCCATCTCCTAGGATGCTGCCCAGTAAACAAGTGTGTCTGCTTAGAACTGTAGCCTGGTTTGTTTTGTTTTTGTTTTCTGAGACAGGGTTTCTCTGTAGCTTGGGATCCTGTCCTAGACCTTGTTCTGTAGACCAAGCTGTCCTAGAATTCACAGAAGTCTGCCTGCCTCTGCCTTGCAACTGTTGGAATCAAAGGAGTGCGCCTCCATCACCCAGCTTGAACTGGGCTCTTTTAAGAGAATTCCTATGGTTTCTAAAGTGAAGGTATATGCTTCCTTGAAAATTGTTCATCAGGGACAGAAAGAATTGTTTGTCTTGGGACTGGAGAGGTGGATCAGCCAGCAGGTAGAGCCCTGATTTCTCTTGGAGAGAACCGAGGTTCCAGGGGATTCACTGCCCTCTCTGGCATCTGAGGGCACCAGGGATGCAATAGTGCTAACAAGATAGGCTTGTATACAGGAAAAACACCATACACTTAAAGAATAGATAATTTTGTTTTGTTTTGGGGATGGTTTTAGATAGGGTCTCTGTGTATATCCCTGACTGTCCTGGAATTCATGCTATAGACCAGGCTGGCCTCTGCCTCCTAAGTGCTGGGATTAAAGGCATGTGCCACCATGCCCTGCTTTTTCTTTTCTTTTTTTCGGGGGGGGTGGGTTGATTTTTCCCTCTTTAGGGCCTGTAAGGTAGCTCCATAAGTAAATACATCTGGTGCTCAAAAGCATAGCAACTTGGGAGTTTGATTTCTAAAAATGCATACGAAAGTGGAAGGAGAAAACTGACTATACAAAGTTGTGTCCAGGGATAAGGGACACATGTACTCAGTTTATTTGATCCACCCAATCCTGTGACACTAATAATTACTAATATCCTTAAAGGGGGTGATTTTTTTTTATGTGTGTGTCTGTGACTATGTGTTACATCACATTCATGCATGCCTGATGTGATGGTTGTGAGCCATCATGTGGTTGCTGGGAATTGAGCCTAGGTTTTCTAAGGCAGTGCTTTTAACTGCAGAGCCATCTCTAGAAACTGGAGATGTGTATATGTGCACATGTGGATTCTAGGAATTGAGTTTAAAGGCGTTTCATATATGTACATAAAGTGTTAGTCATATTTAGCTGCTGTGTCTTAGTTGCTCTTCTGTTGCTGTGATAAAACACCACCAGAGCAACTTAAAAAGGAAAGAGTTTCTTTGGGCTTATGGTTCCAAGAGGTAGAGTCCTTTGTGGAGTGGAATCACCTGACAGCTCAATCTCTAGCCATAAGCAAGAAACAGAACAAACTGGGACTAGCACCTTCTTTGAAACCTCAAAGCCTGCCCCCAGTGACATATTTCTTCCAGCAAGGCCACACCTCCCAAACAGTGCCACCAACTGGAACATTCAAATGCCTGAGACTAATCTGCTTTCTTTTCCTAGCTAGTCCACTTGTACTTGTGCAGGTGTATTGGCCTATCCGTCTGTTGTCACAGTGCCTTTTGTTAGGGTTTGTAGGAATGCCTGCACCTTGAATTTCTGCTACTCCTGCCCCCAACTGTGAGAACCCAGGGTCTCACACTTGCTTAGCAAGTACTCTACTAACTGAGCTATATCCTAGCCCTAACTGATATTCTTAATTAAAATGTAATTTACATACCAGAAAATATACCCCTTTTAAAGGGTATAACTCGGGGTTCTGTCCTAGTCGTCTGTTGCCATATAAAACACCCTGACAACAGGCAGCTTGGAAGCAAGAGTTTACTTGAGCAGCGGTTTCAGCCTGTAGTCCATCACTGCGGGAAAGCCAGGCAGGGATTTCATTTCTGCAGTCAAGAACAGAGAAGAAATATGTACATGCTTGTTGTAGACTATTATTTTGAAGTGTTTTTTTGTTCGTGTTACATTCGTTTGCACCTGATGCTCCTAATAAAGAGCTGAATGACCAGTAGCAAGGCAAGAGAAGACTAGGCGGTAAAGGATAGGCAGGACTGGCAGGCAGAGTGTATCAATAGAAGGAGAAATCTTGGAAAAGGGCAGGAGAGAAGAACATCACAGGCAGCCACGGAGTAACGGTGAATGTAAGATTGCAAAAGTAAGAAAAGGAAAAGGCTTAGAGGTAGTCTGGATAACTTAAGAAAAGCTGGAAAGAAGAAACAAGCCAACATAAGGCCAGGAATTTATGAGAAACAATAAACAAGCATCCATTTGTAATTTCTTTGTGAGCTGGGTGCAGGCCCCCCAAAAAAAGCTATCAAGAAAGCATTGGGTATGCTGAATTTGAGGATTTTTGTGCCAACCTAGAATTTAAGGAGAAAAGGGTAGTATTAAGTGAAATATTTGTCTGGACACCAGAAGACTTGTTGCACTGTCTTGGCATAGCTTCTCCCACCAAAGAACAACCAGAACCTAAGCCTCTACTGTTGACAGGCTTCATTCATGGTAAAATTCCAGCTTGTTGGTCCTCCACAGCAACCTTTTGTCTTCGTCCTTGAGTATTTGAGGCTTCCCCTTCATTACTCGGCTAATCTCTGTTTTGAAGTAATTGAGTGGCTACTGTCTGCTGGCTCTTGTTGGGCTTCTTTGGAATATGCACTGATGTGCTTACTGCCTTTCTGGTGCCATTTAGATGGTGTGTTTATATGATTTCTGGAGCGCCTCGCTGTAGTTTGTTTACTGGTGGTAAACATGAACTTAAACTGGTGTGTTTCTCTTCTCCAGCAATGGCACGAGCATGATATCGCTGATCATTCCTCCCAAAGACCAGATTTCACGAGTGGCAAAGATGTTAGCAGACGAATTTGGAACTGCTTCTAACATTAAGTCACGAGTAAACCGCCTTTCAGTCCTGGGAGCCATCACATCTGTACAACAGAGACTCAAACTTTATAACAAAGGTAACCGTTTCCCTGTCTGCTTTGTCTGCTCTGCTCCTGCCATAGCGCCTTCCTGCTGTGTCTTCAGTTCTTTAGCTTTTTTATCCATTGAGCGCTAAGTGTTATTTGCTGTACTTAAGGAATAAATCCTACTGAAACATCTCAGAGGAAGTTTTGCAAATGGGGTGAAAATTTTGCCTATGAATCTTAAGGGTTTTTCTGTTTTATTTAAGTTGTGGTTATAGGAACAATTAAAAGTAGAGAAATTGTTTATGTTCTTTGCAGTACCTCCAAATGGTCTGGTTGTTTACTGTGGAACGATTGTAACAGAAGAAGGAAAGGAAAAGAAAGTCAACATTGACTTTGAACCTTTCAAACCTATTAATACATCATTGTATTTGTGTGACAACAAGTTTCATACAGAGGTAAGAGTGAGCACAGAGCATTCTCAACTAAAGAAGCCCCGTGCCCATTAGCAGCTTCTATCCTTTTTTCAGCTTCCGCAGCTCCAGTCCACTGCTAATCTACTTTCTGTCAATAGTTTTACACATTCATATATTGGGATTGTACAGTCTAGCCTTTTTCAAGATCGTTTGTGTGTTAGCATATTTCTGTGCTGTTTTGCCACTCTGTCATTGAGCACTCTGTGGTATTAGATAAGTCACTTATGGTTTATACACCGATATCTTTAGGTTGTTTTCACTGTGTGGCTTTCATGAACAATGTCACTGATCATTCATGCACAGGGATTTGTTTGTGTAACCATTTGCTTTTATTTTTGTAGATTATATATGTAGAAATAGAACTGGCACCTCAGATAGTAATTATAGTTCATCTTTTGAAAAGTCACTTTTCTAAACCATAGGCAACTTTTTACATAGGTATTTTTTCTTTTGTGTGGAGGGGGTGCTGGTGATGGAGGACAAGGTACATGTTGCTGAGGCTGGTTTTAAATTCCTAATCCTCCTGCCTCCACCTGAAGTTCTGGACATCCTCCGTCACAACTATTTTCAGAATAATGCATGTTTATTATTATACTACTCATTAGGATGTTTGAGGAAAATGCTAAATTGGGTTTGGGTAACTAATTAGAGACAGGTGATTGGCTGCTGATTGATTGGTTACCTCTGGCTTACCTATATTCTTGCACCTTAGCACTAAGCTCACAAATTCTTGAAAAATAAGCAAATAAAATGCATTTGATGCCCGTTTGGTTTTTTGTTTTTGTTTTCCTGTTCTTATAAAACCCAAGTGACAGTGCTATGATGAACATTAATGGTGGAAAAGAAACCTCATTAGACTGACCCAGATCAGTCAGCAGTGAGCAATCAGGAATTCACAGCTGGCTCCCAATTCATTCTCTTGCCTTTCATCAACCTAGAGAAAAAAACCTCTGCAGTGGAATTAGAACTGACATTTGTTTGCAGTTTACAGTGGCTGATTTTTGCTAACTTGACAGGAATTCCAATCCCGGTTGAATCTTCTTTGACTGTATGATGGTCTAGCTTAACTTTTTCTTAGCTTCTAGTTGGTGCCTGGCAAAGGCCTCTTGGGACTGTTAGCCATTCTGTCTGACAAATTTGCTTATATTAACTTTGAAAGCAGATTTTTGGATCATTCTGACTTAAAAAGTACCCAAAAGTACTATATTGTCTGACTTTAGCTTGGTTATTACATTAGCATAATTGATTTTTACTTTTCTTCCAATAATCATTAAAATGATTAGTAGAGGAAAGGGTGGAGATTCTAGTACCTTCTACACCCAACTTTGACCCATTCCTAGTTTTTTACATGGATCCAAGCTAAGGTCCTTACACATAACAAGCACCGTACCTACCAAGCCACTTTCTCAGCCCCTATTGGAGCTTAGTTGTTGAGACAAACTGTTCTCAATATTGCCAGGCAGTTGTGGCACACGCCTTTAGTCCTAGCACTTGGGAGGCGGGGCTGGCCTTTTCCTTTTTTTTGGTTTTGGGCCCGCCTTGTTTTCCGGGTTGATTTCCGGGCAGGGCCAAAGGTTTAGGGGAAAATTTTTTTAAAAAATGAATAAATACAAGAATAAATTTAATAAAGGTTTTTTGTACACCCAAGGATGACCTTGAACTTCTGATCCTTCTCCACCTGAGTGCTTGGGGTTACAAGTGAATCCCAACACCTGATTTTCTTGTTTTGTTTGAGACAGGGTCTTGCTGTCTGACCTAGGCTAGCATTTTGGACTCAACTCTCATGCCTCTGCTTCCCAAGTGCTGGTATTAAAGGCATGCCATCACACCAAATTTATAATATATGTATCTTACTACTGTTTCATTTGTCTAAAAATAGATTGCTAATTCAGTAGCCTGCATTCTAGACATCTTTATAAAGAAAGCTTATTACTCAATAATTATAGTAGAATGAATGATAGGTGTCTCAGTTCTAAAGAGATCAAAATCTGGCAATTAATGATGTTCAAGGCCTTAAGTCTCAATCCATCACAGAAAATGTGTCTCTATGGGTCCCAGGGATGCTTACATACCTCTCAGGAGAGGCAGGGATACAGAAATAGTGCATAACTTAGTAGTTCTATAAAACTAATCATGGGGCTAGAGAAATGGCTCAGCAGTTAATAGCACTGACTGTTCTTCCAGAGGACCCACATAGCAACTCATGCCTATCTGTAACTCCCATTCCAGGGCATCACACAGACATACATGCAAGCAAAACACCAATACACATTTAAAAAGCAAAAATAGGAAGCCTCAACTTCTAGCACTTGGGAGGTAGATGCAGGCTACACTGAGAAACCCTGGGAGGAGGAGCTCTTTAAAATTGAGAGGAACATTCCAAAACTAAAAAGTCTTTTTAGACATGTCTGTTTTCCTCTACTTGTTACTATAGAATTGATTTACAAAATTATTTTGCCCTGGTAGTACTGTTTAGTAAGACTGAGGTCATTGATAGTTAATAGAAATTTAAGCTGGCCAGGAGTGACTCGGAGTGCAGGAGGCTCCCTGGGTGCACTTCGAAGCACCACTCTAGAAAAACAGGAATCAGATATTAACATTTGAGCTTTGATTTAGATGTTACGCTCCATATATCATCTATAAATAAAATGATGAAAAGGAAAATAAGTTTACAGACATTTTGTTTGATTGGTTAGTTGGTGATTGGGTTTGGAAATGGTCTCTCATTATGCAGCTCAGGTTGGATTTGAACTCTTTCCTCCTGTTTGCCTCTCTGGTGCTAGAGTTATAGACTGCCATTGTGTCCACCTTAAGTTTTGTGTTGTGTGGGGGGTGGGGGAAAAAGAGGATAGGCACTGTGGCTTGCTTTTGGAGGTCAAGACAACTTTGTGGAATTCTACATTGTCCTTCCACATTGGTTTGGGGGCCCAGTTGTATTCACCAGACACCTTTACTGATTGAGCTATCTTGCCTGCCCAAGTTTAGGTTTTGAGATATTTTGTTTCTTGTTTTTATTATGGTAAAATCCTGATAAGTCACTTTAACTGCTTTTAGTTGTGCTGTTCAGTGTGTACAATCACCATCTTATCCCAGAACTAATCCTGTAACTGTAAACAAGTATTTCCCCTTCTCCTTATTCCCTCCATAGTGTTCATACCATGTTGAGCGGGATAAAAGAGTTTTGTGTCACTGAATTTTGTCTCTGCCTTGACAGAGCCCTGGAGTTCATTGTACAGTATTGTGTTTGTTTTTTTTAGGCTCTTACAGCATTACTTTCAGATGACAGCAAGTTTGGTTTTATTGTAATAGACGGCAGTGGTGCTCTTTTTGGCACGCTCCAAGGAAACACCAGAGAAGTCCTGCACAAATTCACCGTGGATCTCCCAAAGAAACACGGTATGTAGGAGGAGTGCTTGAGTCCTTCTTACCTCTAGCAGCAGTCATTAAGCTCAGTTTGTGTGCAGCAGTTATGGAGGTGGTGCTTTTTCTCTTTGTCTTTAGCTTGACTGGTTATTTTGTTTCTACTTCATGGCCTATTGTACTCTTTAATCTTTAACCCTTTCTTCCCCACTACTTTTGTATCAAAGGCAGAGGAGGTCAATCAGCCTTGCGTTTTGCCCGTTTAAGAATGGAAAAGCGACATAACTATGTTCGGAAAGTAGCAGAGACTGCTGTGCAGCTGTTTATTTCTGGAGACAAAGTGAATGTGGCTGGTCTGGTTTTAGCTGGATCAGCTGACTTTAAAACTGAACTAAGTCAGTCTGACATGTTTGATCAGGTAAGAGATAAGAAACAGCCGGATGGAATCTCTAATGTGGGATATATTCATCCCCAGCATATTATGCATGTGTTCATATTCCCTAGGTTTAAAAAAAAAATCTCTGGGTAGCGATGGCTCAGTGGTTAAAGGTAACGTAGCTTTTATAGAGGGCCAAATTTAGGTCCTAGTACCCACATCAGATGGCAGACAAATATCTGTAATTCCAGCTCCTGGTGGCCAATAACTTTTGATTTTTATTTTTTTTTTTAAGGGAGAGAGTGGGATTTTTCTAAAGATATTTAAGGTCCTAATGTTTTTATTTTTATTTGTGTCAGAGGTTGCAATCGAAAGTTTTAAAATTAGTTGATATATCCTATGGTGGTGAAAATGGATTCAACCAAGCCATTGAATTATCTACAGAAGTTCTCTCCAACGTGAAGTTCATCCAAGAGAAGAAATTAATAGGTATCACTGAAATACTATTTTGCTTATCCTGTGAAATGTTTTTGGTGTGATGTCTGAAGTAAAACACTAAAGTGGTATAAAAGAAAGGGCAAGCCAGGAGGTGGTTGTGCACGCCTTTAATCCCAGCAATGGGGAGGCAGAGGCAGGCAGATCTTTGTGAGTTCTAGACCAGC
>JAQHUG010000276.1:543736-568482 GCA_028555095.1 Dicrostonyx torquatus | reverse complement strand
CTCTGATGGGTCAGCTGCCGAGCCTGGGACTGAAAGTGGGATTCTCTTTATAGTGATCAGGACTTTGGAACTGGTTTCATAACCTTTGAGTTACAAAATCCAGAGCTGTGCAAGGCCCTTAGAGAAATTGTATAGTGTTTGCATATAACACATGTGCATCATCCCATGTACTTTAAATTATCTCTCGATTACTTGTAATACCTTGTAAATGTCATGTAATGTACCTTGTAATATATTGTAAATATTATATAAATAATCGTATGTTATCATTTAGGTTACAATGACAAGTAAATATCTGTATACGTTCAAATACAACCATCGCAGGCTTAGTGTTCTTCCACTAAGCTACATAGTCTTGGGCCCCAAAATTCTGTTTGTTGTTGTTTAGATTTAATTTACCTCTTGGTATGCTGTGTTTACTTTTCTGCATGTTTAATCCACAGTTGACTAAGTTCATGGATATCAAGAGCCACCGTATATTTTATTGTTATATCCCTAATCCACAGGGCGATACTTTGATGAAATTAGCCAGGACACAGGCAAGTACTGTTTTGGAGTTGAAGATACACTAAAGGCTTTGGAAATGGGAGCTGTAGAGATTTTAATAGTCTATGAAAATCTGGATATAATGAGATACGTTCTTCATTGCCAAGGCACAGAAGGTAAAAAAAAAAAAAAGAAAATATTGTTGCTGTCTGTTACATTTCTCTGTGTTCAGGAAGCCTTGGTTTCAGGCAGTTAGAAGGGAACAATGTATAATTGCATAGGATCTAGGATCATGTGTCATGTTGTATCCCTGTCTGTGTCCATGTTGTGTTTCTGCTGCTACCACCTCTGCCCCCCACTCCATCTATTTGATGGCTATTCGCAGTTAAAGTCGCCAAGGAATGGGGCTGTGTCTTTGTTTCCTTATAGTGGCAGAATACAAGGGCTGTATACTGGGGTTTATGGGAAGATTTAGTCCAGGAGTCCTGTTCTTATCTGATCTCCTTATTCTATCTGTTAGTATTGTGAGAGCCAGGATAACACTTTTTTTTTCTTTTTTTAACTTTTAATACTACAGAGGAGAAAATTCTCTATTTAACTCCAGAACAAGAGAAGGATAAATCTCATTTCACAGACAAAGAGGTATGTAAATTTTAGTTACTTTTGTAATGATAACATATAAAAGCCTGAGTGCTAGAGCACACTTACCTGACTCCAAGGGAGGGGATCACAGTTAGTGTAGACTGTTATAAAGTAGTCGTAAGCTGGGTGTGGTGTATACCTTTAATCTCAGAAGACTGAAGCTGGCACTCTGGGTTCAAGGCCAGCTATAACTACGGGAGATGGTAGCTAAACTGATTATTTCAGTATTTCCCCTCTGGCCTCAGCAACAAAATGTCAAACCCAAAAAGGGTTAAGAAATCAGGAAAACATTATCCTTGAAATAACATAGATTTAATTTGAGTAGCGCTGTCCCATCCTGTGAGACCTATTGTGTTTTATTAGCATTTTATCAGCTTTTCCTTTGAACTTAGCTAAATTTATAAATGCATTGCCATGATTTATAATGAATGCTACACTCCTAACCAAGCTATAATGGTAGCTGCTCTAAGTTTTGAGTTTGGCTGATGAGGAAAAGGCACATGCTGCCTGAGAGCCAACTCCAGCAGTTTGTCTTCTGACCGCTGCATGGTGCCTTATGGCATGTTGACGTCATATGCATACAATACTGCATGCTTTTGAAAGTAAGGCTGACAGTGGGGCTGACGAGATGGCACAACAACTAAGAGCACTTGTTCTTGTAGAGGACCCGGGTTTGGTTCCTAACATCTACCTGGCAGCTCCCAACTGTCTATAATTCCAGTTCCTGGGCAGCAGGCACAAATGTGGTGGTTTTGTTTGTTTTTTAATCTGTCATGTCTCTTCTGGGCTGTTGAATAAAGAGGAACTACAGCAACCTAGTTTCTGGAATCAACAATAGGAATCATTAGTTGACTACTAAGTATGGTTTGACAGTTTGTTGCTGAGGCTACAGCCTTGAGGGGAAATACTGAAACAATCAGTTTATCACCCATCTCAGTTATTGTTGTTCCCAAGAACTAGGATATTTTTAAGATTATACATTTGTAGTTCTCAGTAGGTAAGAGGATAAGTGAAGATGGGCTGGGGCATTGAGGGTCAGGCTAAACTTTGTATTCTAATCCCATTGTTTCTGTGTCCTGACTGCCCTATAGACTGGACAGGAACATGAATTGATTGAGAGCATGCCCCTTTTGGAATGGTTTGCTAACAACTATAAAAAATTTGGAGCTACACTAGAAATTGTCACAGATAAGTCACAAGAAGGATCACAGTTTGTGAAAGGATTTGGTGGAATTGGAGGTGAGTAGCAAAGTCCAAACAGGGTTGTTGTTGTTTTTTTAACCAGGACCTCTTGTGGCTAGCCTGAAATAAGTTACTTCAAGTGGCATATGCTCGCCCTACTTGAAAGGTGGTTGGAACAGCAGGTGGAGGCATATTCCTTAGTTTGAACCACTTTTTGGTTATCTTTAATTTTTTATTAGCATATATTTATCTGTAATAATGGATTGTGTGTCTGTGATTTGTTTGTTTGCTTGCTTGCTTGCTTTGGTTTTTCAAGACTCGGTTTCTCTGAACAGCCCTGGCTGTCCTGGAACTTGCTTTGTAGACTCGGCTGGTCTTGGACTCAGAGATCTGCCTGCCTCTGCTTCCCAAGTCATGGAACTAATGGGACTGAAGACTTGTACTAGCATGATTTTTTTTTTAATGCATGTACATGATGTATTTAATATTTATTCTCTGGGGTTTTGTTTGGTGTGTTTCTGTATGGGCATAAGAGTGCCGTGGCATGCATATGGAGGTCAGACAGCTTACAGGAATTGGTTCCCTCCTTCCACCATGTGAATCCTGGGAATCTGCTTGTGTAGCAGTGCCTTTACTTACAGAACCATCTTGCTGGTCCTATGTTTGTTTTGGGGAGTACAGCTTTGTGTCTGCAAACACTCAGGTGTCAAAGGAAAACTGGGAGTCCACTCTTTCCATCACTTGGGTTCCAGGAATGGAATGACCATCAGGTTTAACACATGCACTATTACTCTCTACTCCACTTCTTCCTCTCCATTGTGGTTTTTATTTTTGGGGGGGGGAGGCTGAGACTCACTGTGCCACCCAAATTGGCCTCTAACTGAGCAATCCTTGGACTTTGACCTCCCAAGCCCCCAAATTTGTATTTGTGAGCCACCATTCCTATAGCTAATCATTACCACTTTGTAATTCGGGAAGATGGGCTTCTCTTGGAAGAGCAATCCTTCCGGCTTCAAGAACCCAGACCACTCACTCTGCTTTGCTTCCTCAGGTATCTTGCGGTACCGAGTAGATTTCCAGGGAATGGAATACCAAGGAGGAGACGATGAATTTTTTGACCTTGATGACTACTAGGTAGTCGACATGGGTCCGGCAAAATGTGCCTCACCCTCCAGCATTCAACCCAAGGAGCATACCCGTGGTGGAATCCAAACAGATCCCTGCCTTACAATTGGAACATTTCCAGAACTTAATCCGTGAGCATTGGATACTGAAAAGAAAAGTGAAACAAAACCAGACCCAACCCTACACTTTGGTTTGTCATGGTGTCAGCACAGCAGCCTACAACTAAGTTCCTAAATGCCACTTGGACTAATTTAAAAAAGAAGCCCGGTTTTTACTTTTACTTGATGGTAGAATTGGTTGCTCTTGTATTTTATGGAAAAAATGATTTTTTAACCTTCATACATAGAAGCAAAAATACTTTAACTGCTGTAAACCTTCAAAAGTTAGTAGAAGTGAGATCATACTGGTTTGTTTCTTATTTTGATCAGAGAATAACTAAATTGCTGCATTTCGCAGTGACCCATTTACATGGCATTCTCAGCTTAGACTGCACAAGAAGAAATATATGTGGTGAAATATTGGAACTGTTTCTCTCTTGGTCTCTGTTTAATGTTGAAAGGGTGAGCTAATAGGCAATTTCAGCTCTACTCCCTCACACCTCCCACTCCCAGACTGTCTCTTTCAAAGGTGCAAAGTCAGACTGAGTGCTGAAACATTGGGGCCAGCGAATTCTTGACTTCCATCTTTTTGGAGGCACATTTGTGCCAAGCATTTGGGAGTCCTTAGTGTCACTGACATTAATGAAGCTCCTCCCTTTTGTCTCAGCCTACTAGGAACCAGTGTGGGATGGACATGATGGGGCTTCTGTGCTATTGCTGGGATTGGGAGAAATAAAACATGCAATTTAAGTGGAACTTAAAAAAAAAAATTCAAAGATGATTTTGCTTGGATCTATTCTTGATAAAGGGAGGTGGTCGTGTTTCCTTGTGTTGGATGGCATGAGATTATGTGTTTTGATTTTTTTTTTTTCTTCCAAATGAACTGCAAGATTTTTCACATGAACAACAGACAAGACATGTATGACTGCATGTTTCTCAAACCCCTGGTGGGGCTGGAGCATCTGTTTCAGAAGTGGGACTTAAAGCACTCTCAGATGAGAAAGTATGGGAGGAGGGTGGGGAGGGCCGGGGGGAGGGATGGGACACAGCTTCTGGCACCCTGGATTAAACCATGATAGATCCAAAAGTTGGCCGAAACCCTGAAGCATGTGCTTCACAACTGGGCTGTAGGTTGGATTTGAGCCCAGTTGAAGTACAAGGTCGTTTTGTGCTCAAGGTGGTGACAGCAAACGAAGTGTAGGATGTGCCCAGTGGCAGCAATGGGGAAAGCATACCAAGTGGACTTTGTAGGACCAAAGGTTTTAAAGTCAGTTGGTATCACCCACACTCACCAGGGTGGTGGGGTACATTGGGTTTCAAATTGGGTACTTTTAACACTTTAGTGCCTGACTGCTGTTCTTCACTGACTTGACTCAGTCACTTGTAGCTTTATTGGTCTGAACCAGCTCCTTGTTCCCAGGTTACAGACCTGCCTATCGTTCCAATAATCCTGTTTCACTTGAATGAAGGGAGTATGTCTTAACTGTAAAGCTTCTGGTTCTCACACTGTACTCTAAGGTCCAAATGACTGTCTGTCGTGTAACCTGATGTCTCAACCCCCAGTGAGAAGAGTCGATTCTTTCGTGTTCACCAACATGGCAGGCTTCACCAGAACAGGCTTTTGCTTTGGGCTCTGCTGTTTGTTTGCAGAACACCCAAGAGCAAGCAAACACTCTTCCCAGCAGTACCTTAGGGCTTTGCCATTGTAAATGGGTCTAATGTGATATGACAAGACCAGAGAAATTGGATGTAAATTTACATTTTTGAATATGCTTGTTGTTTCACATGATACATTTAGGGTATGCAGCTCCTTTTGTAGTTTTTATTTTTACTATTAAGTTTGGAAATGATGCCAAATTTTTGTATTTCTTTAATCAATGTGTTCTCCTTGGTGATATATATTGCATTATATATTGATGTGTGTATCAATATATACCGATATGTGTTACACTTCCGCATACAAACACATACGTGAGAGGGGTGAAACCGTAGCCTGCACTCCCTAGCCTCTGCAGAGAGACCCTAAGAGCAGAATCTCGGTGTTGTGATGTACAGAAATGGAGAAGAGTATTAAACCATATTTAAGAATATATTTTGTGTGCTTGAGATTCTTTAGGAATGTTCCTAGAAAAGTCTGAACTAACAGAGACTGAATTCTCCCATTTATCAGATTAGCCATGCCTAATAAGCGCTCAGCCTTAGTTATTGTCTCCATGTCAATGAAGATTAGCTGAGGTTGCAATCCCAGGGCTATGCTATAGGAGTTCCACTATCTAGGGCCAAACCAATTTATACCTTTCTCCACTTTTACATGTATGCCAGAGGGGAATTTGTGTGTTCGGCTTTGGATTTTTGTTTTAAGATATTTCAAACCTCCTATACTCCATGGAGACAGATGGTGTCACCTAACAGGTAAGAAGGCTTTCATTAGCAGCTCGTTGGTGATAAAACAAAAATTTTATCCTAGTCCCAATTCTTAAGTTAATTCTGTGTCCACTTGCCTTTGAGTCCTATAAAAGGTCTCATAGTCCTGTGGTAGTACAAGTTTGAGACTAATCTCGCTTCATAGTAAGATTCTGGCTCAAAAAATAAATGAGAGAATAGTCCAGGGGCTGGGTAAGTTGGCTCAGCAGTTAAGGAGACTGGCTGTAAGCCAGGCCAAGTGGCACATGCCTTAGCACTGGATTCAAGAGGCAGGTTCAAGGAGAGCCAGGGATACACAGGGAAAGTGGGAGGGGAGGGGCACTGGCTGCACTTGAAAGTGTGCAGCTCAGCGCCCACATGGTGGTTCACAACAGGCTGTAACTCCAGTCTTAGGGGATCCAGTGCCTTCTGATCTACGCTGGCACCTGGTGCATGCATTAAGAGTAAATCTCGTGTGGTGTGGTTGGTGCATATCTTCAATCCCAGCAGGTAATCTCTGAGTCCTAGGTCAGATCTTAACAATATTTCTTTTCTCTCCTCAAAGGTTTAGGAACCTAGACATTCTTTGAAAGTTTTTTTTAATTTTTTATGATTCATTTAACTTTATTTTGTGTGCATTGGTGTAAAGGTGTTAGATCCCCTGGAACTGGATTTTCAGACAGTGTGAGCTGCCATGTGGGTGCGGGCAGTTGAACCCGGGTCCTCTTAACCGTTGAGCCATGTCTCCAAGCCCCCCCCCCCGTTCTTTAAGAGTTTAAGCGTAGTTGAGAGAAATAGGCTGTACATGGCTTGCTATTTCCAGTTTAAAGAAAACTGACCACTAATTTTTTTTTTTCTCTTACCCATCACTGCTTTTTCAGTGCTTTCTCATGTGACCCAGAAAATACTCGGATTAAACCAGTCTTTCTCTGGAAAGAGGCAGGCATACTGTGCAGCAAAGGAGGGGGTCTCCTACAGCATGCCTAGGTGGTGTTCCTAATTAAGGTTCAGCTGTTGGAAAGGCAGGATGTGTTAGCTGCAGCACTTGCCTGTCTGGACCTGCAATGCTACCATCTTTTGTCGTCCGTCTCCCCCCCCCCCTTCCCGTTCCCATTCCCATACCACAACACTCCCAGACAGGCGCAGCAGATTGGCTGAGTGCCATGGTAGAATTTAAGATTCATGTCAGCTTGCCTGTAGGCAACTTGAGTGCCAGTTGGAATTTGCATCTGCCAAAGTCCCACCCTGATGGAACTATACTTCAAGGGGTATAGGAGCTGGCTGGGGGTGGGGGGGTGGAAACATGGTGTTAGAGCCTGTGACACAGGACGCCACAAGGTGTCATGAGGCCGAATGAGAACTAAAGGTAAATAAGCAGACATTCTTCTCTAAGGTTTCTATTAAGTGTACATCCTAGCCCATGAACTGCCCCGGAGAACAGAGCCATCTCCAGGAATTCCAGAACTTGGCAGGCTTATCCTTACCTGGGCTTAACAGGAACCAGCCTAGGATTAGAAATTGCCTGTAATCCGTGATCCTTGGGAGGGCTGGGCAAATCAAAGCCAGCCTGTCAAAACTAGTGAGATCCTATTTCAAGACAAAGGGCTGGGGGTGTAGTTCAGTGCTACGTTCTTCCAGTGTATGTGAAGACTTTGGGGTTGACTCCTGTACCATGCCAAGCCCCCACCCAATTCCCCAGCACATGAGGTATTAAAAAGCCCTGGCTTTGAACACACCCAGCACACCTGTAACACTGGCACTCTGGAGGCAGGAGAATGGAGAGATTTCCAGGCCAGCCTTCTTAGCTGGAAAGACTCTGACAGACTGGCTGAAAAGTGAAGCACTGTATCTGGATCTCGTTGGGCCTGTGATGAGACTTGCTATCAAGATTCCTTGGCTACCAGCTTCCTCGTGGATGTGTCCAGAGTGACTTTATACCAGGGACCGCAAGGTGGTGCTACACTACAAGGATACTAGCTATGGATGAACTCTGCTTTATTTGCAAAGGCCGGATCTCTGACCAGCATCAGATGTCTGGAACAACTTGCTTTGTCCATACAGTCTGGAGAAATAGGGAGGGCAGTCAACCAAAAGAAGGAGGAAGAACCCAGGAGGCTCATTCAACCTCTGCTCAGTTTCTTGCTCTCTGAAATCTAGGTTTGAACCGTCACCTGTAAAATATTATAGTCACTGACATTCAAGTTATATAACCCTTAAACCACAGTGACAGTTCTATCTGTCCAAGCTATTACATGGCAATCTAGGACTCAGTCAGGTCTTTTTGGTTCCCAAGTCATGAAATGCAGGCAATTCTTGCATTAAGGGGGGGAAAAAGTTGTTGGGGCAGTAAGGTTAGGTGGGCATGCCTTGCCCATCCACTGGCATGCTTTCCAACCTGCCTGAGTTGTGTCCGGAAACACTTCTTCCTTCCTTCCTACAGCACACATTTCAACTGGAGGGCCAATTTATCCTCCAACACAGTTGAAGATGGACAAGGGGGTCCAGTGACCTTCCTGGAGGGGACTCAGTTCTCCAGCATCCTCGCCAGACCTTGGTGGAGCACACTTAAAATGCTAGCACTTGGGAAATGGAGGCAGGAAGATCAAGGAATTGAAGTCATCCTATACTGTGTTTAATGCTAGCCTTGGTTACGTAAGACACTGTCTCTAGGGTTGGGGGAAGACAATTTATTCGTTGTCTTCATAGAATGGTAGTATTTGTCCTTGGTATTAATCCCAGTCCTGCTCTAGGCTAAGCATGTGCTCTACCACTGAGCTACATTGCCACCTCCCACCCATCCACCCCTTTTGAAGCAAAAAATGTCTTGCTAACTTGCACAAACTCTTGGTCTCAAATGATTTTTTGTTTTTTGTTTTTTAAATTATTTTTTATGTATGCATTTATGCCTACACACCAGAAGAGGGCACCAGATCTCATTAATAAGCTACCATGTGGTTGCTGGTAATTGAACTCAAGACCTCTGGAAGAGAATTCAGTGCTCTTAACTGAGCCATCTTTCCAGCCCTGCTGATTTTGTTTTGTTTTTTAGATAGGATTGCTACATAACCCTAGCTGTCCTGGAACTCCTCGCTATGTAGGTCAGACTGACCTTAAATTCTGCCTCCCAAGGGCTGAGATCAAAGGCGGGTGCCTCCACCCCTGCCTCAAGTGACTGTTGCCCTTTTTGCTCAGCATCATAAGAAGCTGGTGACACAAGAGTGACAGGTACATGCATTGTGCCAAACTTGCCCCCAACTAGGTTACTTTTTCTTTTAAACTTATCACATTTTTATTAACATTTTTTAGAGGTGCATGTCACCGCTTATATAGACAATAAGACAACCTGTAGGTGGTGATTCTCTTCACCTCCTTCCCCCTCCCTCTGCTGAGCCCTCTTGCCTGACCCTTGCCCCTGCTCTTCAAATTATATCATTGATAGGACAATTAGCACTGAGATGTGAACTATAGATAAAATCACCATAGTTGGATTCTAGCTTTAGCTGGGCGGTGGTGGCACACGTCTTTAATCCCAGCACTCAGAAGGCAGAGGCAGGCGGACCTCTGAGAGTTCGAGGCCAGCCTGGTCTACAGAGCGAGTTCCAGGACAGCCAGAGCTACACAAAACAAGGACTATTGGGGGACAAGCAGCAGATGATGGAGAAGCACAGCTACCTGAAAACATGGAGTCCAACCTGAAGACAGATTTCTGCCCTTCGTCTCTAGTCAGTCTGCTCTTCACTACAGTAGCCTAATGCCTTCAGTTTCCAAAAAAGATTGGGGGAGGGAGAGAGAGCTCAGGAAGAGCACTGGAATCTCTTCAAGAGGACATGGGTTCAATTCTCACCACTCATTAACAACAGTCCCAGAGATCTGATAACCTCTTATGGCATTTACACATATTCCACACATGTGCACAGACATACATGCAGACAAAATGCTCATACACAAAAATTAATTTGTATGGGTGTTTTGCCTGCATATGTGTCTGTGCACCAGCATGAAGACAGTGCCTGCAGAGCTCAGAAGAGGGCATCGGATCCCATTTAAGTGGATGGCTGTGAACCATCAGGAGGGTTCTAGAAACAGAATCCAGGCCCTCTACAAGAGCAACAAGTGCTCTTAACTGCTGAGCTGTGTTTCTAGTCCCCCAATACTTGCGTTTTTGAGACAAGGTGGCTGAAGACCAGAGAGCAACATCATAGATGGCCGAGCTCTAAGTTAGCACGAGTGTCCAACAACTCCAGAGTCTGTGGTCTCAGCAAATAGGTGACCTTGTTTTCTTAAATCCTATTCTCTCCAATGCTATGGATGAAAGAACAGATTATGAGAGGGGACAAGTGAATGGCCATAACCAAAGAAGGATGGATGGGAGGGGAAAGGAGGCTAACATGCAGAGAATGTTCTGAAGTCAGAACCTGAGTCAGGGTTGCCATGAGTGTATGACTCAGTTGCTTCTCTTGCCCCAGGCCAGCACCCTCTGCCACTCTGCTAAGACCCCTATATGGCTATATGTGGTTCTTTCTGCTTGGCTCTCCTAAACCTCTCAGAAGGAAAGCTAGATGTCCCGTTCCTGGTGAGGCTAGGGAAAGAGCGGCAGCTTCAGAGATAGGCTCCAAACAAGGATCTTGTGAGGTAGAGGCAAAGTACACACTCTTCTCTCTGGGGGCAAAGGAGAGAAACCAGGACAAAAGCCTGTTACATGGCTGTCCAAACTGAACAAGTTCCCAGTCTGGACTTTGAGGTGGGGAGTGATGGGAATAGCAAGACCACTTAGAGAGCCTGCAGAGCAGGTTCTGAGAAGATAGGATGACAGCTGCTAAAGAGATGGAGCTCCTCCCTTCAGAGAGTTGTGCTGGCCAAGATTACAGAGCTCAGTAGCTGAGTATGACCTTCCATGTGTGGCCATGGGGTGACCCTAGCCCTGGAGCTGCACTCCTGTGCTCATCAGGCCTGTGAACCTTCCCTTGGCCCACTTCAATTCTGTAGCTCAGGCAGCCCTTCCATTTGTTCCCCAACCCTTTCAAATATGACTTGGAAGAGAGGCAACAGATTAATTCTAGCCAGGGGACCTGAGCAAAGGGCCTCCGAAACCCAGACTCCTCCAGCCTCCTATCTGCACGCACACCTCACTGCCATCCTTGTGCTTGGGCTAACCTCACTCTTATCCTTTCCTTGAGCAAGCGTTCACAGGCATTTCCTATACACTGAGCCCTGTGCAGCATGCTGAGGCTCCGTGGTGAGCAGGCAATGAAGAGCAGAAGGCCCAGGCTCTGGTTATTGTCCAGCAACGAAACAGTTAATGAGGCATTAAAGATGAAGAGTGGGGAGTGTTAAGAAATATGGAGGACACAGCGTGGCTCCCTTCTCATTTGGAGTACTAGACCTACATGCGAGCAGTGGTCAGCTGCAGAGATGACCGGAGTGTGAAGAGAGCTGAGTCAGTCCTGACTTAATCCGAAAGGAAGGAAGTTACTCAAATCTCAGGATACTGATATTTTATAATCATTTATTATTTGTTTATTAAGGTATAATGTACATACAATGAGACCCTGTATTAAAGCATTTCTAAAATAGGTGCCTATAAAATTCACACTATAATTTCATTTTTTGAGACACTCTCACTATGTAGCCCCACATAGCCTGGAACTTGATATATAGACCAGGTTGGCCTTGAACTTAGAGATCTGTCTGCTTCTGTCAGAATCTCACCATAACTATTTTTCTTATTTTTCTTTCCTCCCTCCCTCCCTCTTTCTTTTCCTTCCTTCCTTCTTTTTTCTTCCAGCATGGCCTTTTGTTTTCAGAGACAGGGTTTTTCTGTGTAGCCCTGGCTATTCTAGAATTCACTCTGTAGACCAGGTAGCCTCCAATTCACAGAATTCTACCTGCCTCTGCCTCCTGAGTGCTGGGATTAAAGTTGTGCACCACGACTGCCCCATTTAGTACAATCCTATACTATACCCTGGGGTAGCCTGGAACTCATAGCAAAGATTGCCCTGGGATCTTCCTGCCCTAGTCTTCAGAGACTACGGGCCCATGTGACACCACATCTATCAGGATGAACCTTTTTTTTTTTTTTTTTAAATATGGAACGCTTCACGAATTTGCGTGTCATCCTTGCGCAGGGGCCATGCTAATCTTCTCTGTATCGTTCCAATTTTAGTATATGTGCTGCCGAAGCGAGCACCAGGATGAACCTTTAAACTATGGTGTCTGCACTAAAATCAGCTGTCAAAATTGAACTGTTGGATACCCAGTTCGTGTCTGGGGAGCTGGAGAATTGGTTGGTATGGGAGGAGACTTCACACACCCACATACTTGGTGCTGAAAGTGTTGCAAGTAAAAGTAAGAATCACAAAGTAGTGCACCATTGCATGAGCGTCACAATTGCTGCTTCCCCTGGGGGATCTGGGTCATTACTACTTTTTACTCAGGTGAGTAATGTTGCCATTACCACTCTTTGGGTAACTTGAGGAACTGGAGAGATGGCTCAGTTAATAGAGTGCTTACCTTGCAAGTATGAGGATCTGAGTTCGAACCCCAGAACCCTCACAGAGAGCTGGGCATGATGGTGTACCTTGTAAACTAATGCTGGGAGGTAGAGCAAACCCCTGGGGCTATGAGCAGCCAGTCTAGGCTACTTGGTAAGCTCCAGGGTAGTGAGAGATGTTTCAAAAACCAAAGTGGGGAGCTGGACAGATGACTCTCAGCACTTAAAAGCACTGGCTACTCCTCCAGAAGACCCAGGTTCCATTTTAAACACATGATAACCATACATCTTTCTGTAATTTTAAAAAAGCAAAGGGGGACGGGCATGGTGGCTCACACCTTTAATCCCAGCACTTGGGAGGCAGAAGCAGGTGGAGCTCTGTGAGTTTGAGGCTAGCCTGGTCTACAGAGCCAGGTCTGCTAAGGATACACAGAGAAACCCTGTCTCAAAAATCAACAGAACAAAAACAACAAAAGGCAAATTGGGAGGCAGGCAAAGCTCTTATGAGTTCACGGCTTCCTATATCTACATAGCAATTCCAGGCCATCCAGGGCTGCATAATGAGACGCTGTCTAAAAACAACAGCAAAAAGTCTACAAAGTGAATTAGAGAAAGGGAAAATGGCTCAGCAGTAGAGCACACACTGTGTAAGGTTGAAGAATCGAGTTCCAATCCCCGGAACCCATATGAAAGCTAGCAGAGCATGGCAATGCACCTGAAACCCCAGCAAGCAGGAGATGGAGGAGACATGGAATGCCCAGAGCACACTGGCTAGCTAGGCAGGCAAGCCAAAACACTGAGCTCCCATCTGTGAGAGCCCTGCCTCAGTATACTAGGTGGAGAGCAATCCAGGAAGACACTAGACCTGTCAACGCCAGGCAGCCACAGAAAAGCACACACACTCCTGCACCCACACACATGTGAAATGTGCACATGTGTAGACACACATACTAGTTTGGTTCCTCAGTGTCTTAGTCACTTTTCTAGTGCTGTGACAAAACACCGTGACCATGGCAACCTGTAGAAGTAAGGGTTTATTCAGGGCTTCCACTTCCAGAGGGAGAGGCATCTAACCGTCATGGCAGGGAGCATGGCTGCCAACACGTTGGTGTGCCAAAACGGCTGCTGAGAGCTCACATCTTGACCCACAAACAGGAAACAGAGAACATTAGGGATGGCATGGGTCTTTTGGAACCCCAAATCCATAACACACCTCCAGTAACATAACCTCCTCTAGCAAGGCCATAGTCCTATCCGTCCCAAACAAATCTACCAACTGGGGACCAACCATTCAAACACACGAGCCTATGGGAGCTGTTCCCATTCATACCACCCCGGTCAGGTTGACATTTCTGAACACCTGGTTACATAGTATATTCTGGGTTTTGTTTATTTGTTTTTCTGGATTTGGTTTTGTTCTTTGTTGGTGTTTTTGGAAACAGAGTACCAGGTGAGGTCCAGGCTGGTGAGGACCCTCCTGTCTCCACCTCCTGAATGCTTGGATTCCAGGCAGTACTACTGCACTGGAACACCTTGACAAGCCTTTGAAGAATGCTTGTTGGCTGGCTCATTTGACATCCACACCAGCAGAGCAAAGCTCTCCACCTCCCTGCCAGCCCTTCTTCCAGTCTAACTTCTTCTTTTGTTGTTGTTGGGCTTTTGTTTGTTTTTGTTTGTTTGAGACAGGGTCTCTCCACATAACTGGCTATCCTGGAACTCACTCTATAGACAAGGCTGGCCTTGACCTCAAGAGATTTGTCTACCTGCCTCTGCCTCCTCAGTGCTGGGATTAAAGGACCAGCAGTCTGACTTTCTTGTTCTAGCTCCTTAGTGGGTGGGAAGCAGAATGCACCATAGTTTTCATTTGTATGTCCTTAATGACTAATCCCATTTCAAACACATATTCATATTGTTGTAATCTGTTGGCCTGCCCTGTCACCTGGGTACCCTGTCCCTTTAAGAGACAAGCCCTGCCTACTCCCAATGGCCCCTTTCCTGCCTGTACTCCATCTCTCTCTCTCTCTCTCTCTCTCTCTCTCTCTGTCCATCACTCTTCCGAAGAGGCATCTTCTGCCTCTCTCCCTTTCCTTTCTTCCTCTTTCTTCTCTTCTGTTCCCCTCTTCACTTTCCCCTTCTCCCCCCCAAAACCCTTACTCTTACACTGTTCCCAGTACCCAAGCTCTCTCTACATGGCGTATTTATCTGTCTCCCACCCATGGGGCATTGGGTCACCCGCGTCATGAATGATAACACATATGACTGTTGGCCATTGGCACTGCGTGTTCCTGTCCTTTGTTCATTTTTCACTTAAAAAAAAAACTTGCCAGATGATGGAATACCTTTAATTCCAGTACTTGGGGGTCAGAGGCAGGTGGATCTCTGAGTTCCAGGTCAACCTGGTCTACAGAGTGAGTTCCAGGACAGCCAAGGCTAAACCGAGAAACCCTGTCTTTAAAAAAAAAAAGAAAGAAAAGAAAGAAAGAAAGCCGGGCGGTGATGGCGCACGCCTTTAATCCCAGCACTCGGGAGGCAGAGGCAGGTGGATCTTTGTGAGTTTGAGACCAGCCTGGTCTACAAGAGCTAGTTCCAGCGCAGGCTCCAAAGCCACAGAGAAACCCTGTCTCAAAAAAAAAAAAAAAAAAAAAAAGAAAGAAAAAGAAAAGAAAAAAATTAAGTCCTGCAACTCAAGAACACAGAATGACTTTCTATTTATTTAGATTTTCTTTCTTTCACAATGGTTTATAATTTCCATTGAACAATCTTTGTACCTGAGTTAAATTTATTCCTGGGCATTTCTTTGTGGTTGAAAATGGAATTGTTTTCTTCATTTCTTTTTCAAATTGTTCAAATTGATTTGCATTTTCTGATGACTAATAGCGGGAGCATCTTTTCATACGCCTATCAGCCATTCAGCACCCTCCCTGGTGAAAGCTGAGCTCTCTCAAGCTCAGTTCTGAGTTCAGTGCTTACAGAGAACAGTTTCCTGGCTTCCCTAATGCCTGCCTTTTCCCCTTTTTTAAAAAGTTGGGGTTTTTGTTCTGTTTATTAATGGGTATTTGCTTGCATCATATGCCTGCGCACCACTTCCGTGTCTGGTGCTGCAGAGGCCAAGAAGGACACTGGATCCCCTTGAACTGGTGGAGTCACAGACAGTTGTTATAAGTGGGTGCTGGGGATCGAACCTGAGTCCTAGACCCTTCTCTGGGACTCAGAGAACTACTTAACAGATGTGGTCACTGGAGTCAGCTGTCCAGGGAAACAGTGGCAGTCCACTTAAAGGCTCTGTGACTTAACAGATGTGGGGTGGTCACTGGAGTCAGCTGTCCAGGGAAACAGTGGCAGTCCACTTAAAGGCTCTGTGACTTAACAGATGTGGTCACTGGAGTCAGCTGTCCAGGGAAACAGTGGCAGTCCACTTAAAGGCTCTGTGACTTTGAGATGTTGTTTAGCCTTTCTTTCAGGTTCAAGTTTGAAATGAGGTTTTATTAAATGTACTAAGTTGTTTACTACACACTATAGACAAGCAAAGGGTGAGCCCCGGGAATGTTTCATGAACAAAAGAGACAACCCCTAGACTTCCAGACTAGTGAATCACTCTGATGTGACATCCTAATTGTGACAAACACCGGAAGGAGGGTTATGTGTGAAATCGAAGTCGCGGGGCTAATTGTCCTGACAGAGAATAGAGGATCACTAATCCAGAACAGTTCACTGAGGAGGCCCATGTGAATGGATCTTTTGAACTAAGGGAGAGTGTGACAAAGGTTGAACCTGGAGAACCCAGGCAGACAGAGCCTGGTCATTCACATCTGTCATCCCAGTATGTGGGAGGGGGGAGGACCAGGTCAGAGCACATCTGAGGGGAGAGAGAGAGACAGAGAGACAGACAGAGAGAGGGTGGGGGAAGGAAGAGAGAAGAGGAGGAATGGGGGAGAGAAAGATAAGCAAGCCAGGGAGCAGATCCCGCCGGCCGAGTATGAAAGGTGGGGCTGAGCTCACAATTCATTTGAAGAATATGGAGAAACTACTGAGGTATTTTAAGCAGGGAGGTGACACTCAAACCTCTTTTTCAAAAGGTCCTTATGTGCACAGTGCAGTTTGGAGAAAGCCTGGATCGCTATGCAGAAGCTCAAAGCTACTTCATACCCAAGGAAAAGAAACCTACAGGCTTTTGAGTGTGATATTGGAGAAGATTCGGACACATGGAAGAGCAAAGAGTGCATCCTGCTCTTGTAAGAGGACCTCAGTTCAGTCTCCAGCTCCAGGGAATCTGACGCCCTCTTCTGGGCTCTGGAGAGCACCTGCATGCATGTGCACACACCTATCACATGCATATGCGCGTAATTAAAAATAAACCCTATTTGTGTTTTTTTGGAGACAGGGTTTCTCTGTGTAACAGCCCTAGCTGTCCTGAAACTTGCTTTGCAGACCAGTCTGGCCTCGAACTCACAGAGGACCACCTGCCTCTGCCTCCTTAGTGCGAGCATTAAAGATGTGTGCCAGCACGACCAGCCAAAAAGAATTTTTTCTTTTAAAGATATGGAAGTGTGCCGGGTGGTGATGGCGCACGCCTTTAATCCTAGCACTTGGGAGGCAGAGGCAGGCGGATCTCTGAGTTTAAGGTAAGCATGGTTTACAGGGTAAGTTCCAGGACAGCCAAACATACAGAGAAAAACCCTGTCTCAAAAAAATAAAGCAACCAACAAATAAAGATATGGAAGTGCTGAAGATAGGGCTCCATTGCAGAATGATTGCCTAGCATGGGAAGACAAGGGCTTTGATCCTGGGGGTGCAGGGAAGGAGAAAAGGAGGCAGAGGCATGAATATGGTCCCAAGTTTAAAGCAGCCTGGTCTACAATGCAGAATTCCCAGCTAGCCAAGGCTGTCCTCTCTTTTGTTGTGTTCTGTCAGGGCTGAAGAGTACTCTGAAGTCAGATGCCAGAAGTTACCACAGCTCTGGGGGGAAAGATCCAAATGCCCCCCAAGCTGCTTTCCAAACGGTAAAAGAGCACGGTGATGAAGTATGTATCAAACGTCACTGCACACACAGTGCTGGCAACCCCAACCCTCGATTCGATTTATTCCTCAGACAGTGGGACTATAGCAATCAACTTGCAAACATGTTAAAAGAACAAGCAAAACCCAGACAAATGACAGGCAGTGGAGTCTATGGGACAAGGGGACAAAGGCAGCACCCGGACTTTCTTCCTAAGACCCTTCTTTCGCCCGACCCTTGTGATTATAAATCTATGATAAAGGTCAGAGGGAGGCTTGGCAGTTGAAGAGCACACACTGCTCTAGCAGAGGACCCAAGTTCAGTTCCCAGAACACTCAGGCTCCAGGGGACCCAACAGTTTCTCTGGACTCAGCAGGACCTGTATTCAAATGTTCCCACACCCACACACAGATATACACATAATTTGAAAAAAAAATGTTCTTTAAAACCTACATTAGGGGCTCAGCAGTTAAAAGCACTTACTGCACTTTTAACCAGAATTGGGTTCCCTGTACCCACATGGTGGCTTACAGTTGTCCATAATGCCAGTTCCAGGGACACACAGGGTGTACATACATACATGCAGGCCACACATACGTATTTTTAAAAACTATGTATATTAAAAAATTCCAACTAAGGACATGGTTAAATGCACTAGCCACCAAGCCTGATGACCTCATTTAATCCCTGGAACCCACATGGTAGAAGGCTGAACTCCCAAGAGGGGGTCCATATGTGTACAGTCAGATTTCCTGCCCCCCCAAACACACACACACACAAAACAAATGTAATTTTAAAACTCTAAAATATCCTAATAAACTCCAACATTGCTTCAAAAAAAAAGAAAAAGAAAAAGGCATCCAGTCCTGCTGAGGTAGGGAGAGCTTGGTATTTTAATCAGTGGGCAGTTTTTTGTTTGTTTTTCTCCTGTGGAGATTTGGTTAAGAAAAATGCATGCCGTGGCACATACCTTTAATGTCAGCATTTGGGAGGCTGAGGCAGCTGGATCTCTGGGGGTTCAAGAGGCTAGGCTGGTCCACACAGTGCTATGGACAAAAAGAGAGATAGAGAGATCCTGTCTCAACAACAAAATCGTGAAAATCCCAAGAGACTACACTGAATGTCACGTGCTTTTTTATTTCTTCAAAAAGGTTCACCTTCCCAACCCAGATCAAATATCCAGCCCTCGAAAGATACCGATAAAGCTGGCATCAGAGCTTTCAGAGAAGACTCAAGACCCCTACCAGTTCGTGGGGTTTTCTGAGACTCGCAGCCACGTCACCGAGAAAGAGAAGGCCTGCTAAGCAGAAGAATGGGGTTCCCGCAAATCCTCCTGGAGTTCAACACCTTTCACACCATTCCTCCACCAGGCTGTTATAAATAGCTCTCTGGTTTCCAGCCCGGAATCTCCCAGCCTCACCAGAAGTAGTCACCGCCTCCACAGACTGAATTGCCCTCGACCGGGAGCCATCGGCCAGCAGAGGGCGAAAGGAAGCGGGAGACGGCGGGAAGAACCGCAGGAAGCCTGGTCTTCAGGATCTTCTCCCACAAGAGGCGGTAGCCATGCTGAGAACAAGGCTCAGGGCAGCTCCTGGAGCTTTGAGAGCCTCTCCTTCCACACACCGTATTCACAGGCACTCTCGGCGACACAAAACTCGACTGAAAGGCCTTAGTTGTAGCCATAGGGCATGGAAGTTTGGTAGCTGGGGGGAGACTGGAAGCCTGTAAGTCAATTTACTCTAGATCGAAACCAGAAAAGAGAAGTCTGGAAGGAGGAAGAGAAAGACAGACTGACAGAAAGATGGTCCTGCACAGAGCACCCGCTGCCGAGCACGATGACCTGAGCTTGAGCCCTGGGACACACATGGTGGACAAGACTTCTACATATTGTCCTCTGACTGCCACATACGTGCTGCGGCACACGCACATACACACACAAATAAAGAAAAATGTAATGTAAAACTAAACACACACAAAAAGAGCCCACAGGCTGCCTGGAACTAGAAACCCCTTCTCTGGCGGCAAGGCTCTCAAGATGGATCCGGGCAACAGGGAAGCTTGTTCGCTTCCACCCAGCATTAAGTCTGGACTGTGGTACCTGTCCCTCTCTTTGACCTGATTTTTTTTTTCTTTTTAGAGCAGATCGCCTCAGTACCTGAGTGTCTGGCCCAGGTTTAAGTCCCTGCAGCTGCTGTAGCAGGGCCTGTAGGAGCTTGTCTGTTCTGGCAACAGTGGATTCAAAGCTGTCGGGCAGAGCAAGAGAGGCCACTCTGGGGGTGAGGCGGCTCCTCGTGGGTACTGTTGCTCACTGTAGCTGTACACCTACCTATCCTAGCCGTTGCTACTACCCCACCCCACCCCTGCTCCATCTTCCTTACAAAACTGAATCACTCTTGTAGGGTTCTGGGGCTCCTGAACCTCCATCCCACAGAAAACCTAAGAAGGCTGCGGAGGCCTGATAAGAGGGCCCTTCCCTGCCTTACTTTCACGCATTTGAGGTGAACTAGGAATGCAACAAGTAAGACCAAGTCTGAAGTCTGGACAAACCGACGTGCACAGAGCTGCCAGGTGCAGCGTCTGCCGACCTATGAACAGGATGGGAAAGGTTTCCTTCGGGTCACTGGTTTGAACCACCTTAGGGAAAACTAGGAGCATTCGCTCTACCACAGGCCTGTGAGGAAAGCGCCTGAGTAAAGGCGGGGAGCAGCAAGAAGCAGCCAATGCTCCTAAAAGACCAAATCGCCAAGCGAAATGGGGGCAGGGCGGAGGGTGGCCGTGGCTTAGGAGTTGCGAGCGGCTAAAGGATGTCCAGCGATGGGGTGCTGCGTGCTGGGGAGGGGTTGAAAAGTGGGGCAGATGAAATGGATGGCGACGACGGGCGCCTCTGACCTTACGGGGTGGAAGGCGGCGCTGTCCCGAGGGGCTCCGGAGGCCGGCCTGTCCGGTGTTCCCCTCCTTGGCAGGGTCACGGCGCCGCGGGCTGCTCGCGGGGGCCGTGCTCAAGCCCGCGGGCAGCCTGCCAGCTGCACCGGGAAGGAAGCGCCATGTATGGGCTGGTGACAGAGAAGGAAACTCCTTGTAGGGCTGGGGAAGGAAGCGCCATACATGGCGCGGGGAGGCGGGGGGGGCGGGGCGGGGGCGGGGAGCGCGGGACCGAGGCACTTCCGCCGCACGGGGCCACCTTGCCCGCGCCGTGCCCCTGGCCCCTGGGGGGAGGTGCTCGCACGCGGTCCTGGGATGCGGAGCCCGGGGGAAGCTGCACAGCGCTCAGCCCGGGATGGTGTAGGACCCCGTGGGAGATGCACGCATGCCATTCCCGGACGCGGGGTCCCGTGGGAGCAGCACACCTCGCCCCAGGATGTGGGGCCTGATGGATGCCCCAGCCGGCGGGGAATTCCAGTTTGGCCGCGCTCGTTCTGCAACCTTGGAGCGGGTCGCCTTCTCTCTATTGCGGGTGAAGCACGCCTGAGCGCAGGCACAGCCCAGGGTGGCCACCCCGTTGTTGTGAGCTGGGCGGTTTCCCCAGATGTCTGCTGAGTCCCCTTAACCTCCTCGGGTTAAAAGATGGAACAGGGAGCTGCTTCGGAAGATATATGCCTAGAAGAAAATAAGGCGTCCTTAAAGTGGGGTTTCCCCTTCAGGGCTCAGAGGAAGTCTAATCCCAGTTTCTCCCCTTACCAGCTGGTTAATGTTGGAAACAATAACTTCTCAGAGGCTCCAGGTCTTCGTGAAAAGGGGTTAACGGCCCCTGCTTTGCAGGTTTTTGGTGACCAAATGAAATAGAGAATAAGTGTGTGTGTGTGTGTGTGTTAGTGGTGGGGTGTCTAACATGAAGTAGCCCTGGCTTGAGAGCTTGGGCATTCTTCTGGAAGGCCTGTCTCAGTGAGGAGAGGCATTCTTCACAACCCTCCAAATATTGACACTGGAACACAAGGTCTTGTACATGCTAGGCAAAGGCTCTCCAGCGGACCTATAACCCCAGCTCTTTTTGTATTTTTCATTTTAAAACAGGGTCTCACTTAGTTGCAAAGGATGGCTTTGAACTCCTTTGCAAAAGGACAAGGAGTTCAGACAGACCTTGGACTTGCCATCTTCCTTGGTCTCCAGAGTAGCTGGGATTACAGGCCTGTGACACCAGCCCAATTCGGATTTGACTGCCTTTCTTTGAGGTGTGTGTGGCCCTGACACTCACTTTGGCCACTGCTTCAGTGACCTGCCCCATGGTCCTTCCTCCAGAGGATAAAGGTGGCAGAGGAAACTGAGCTCCCATGACAGCCAGATCCAGGCATGGAGGAGCCCTCTCTTCCACATGCTGTCAGTACCACACCCACACATTTCACCAAGAGATGGGGATCACTCTCAGAAGAGCATTCCCCAATCCAGTCTGTCCTGGAGCCCCACTGCAATCTAACCTGAATTTCTCTGCCCTGTCCTGCTGAGCAGCAGTTAGCAGCCACTGATAGATTCCAGGCAAGTCTGTGAACACATAATGGCTGCTTGTCACCCAGGGCCTTGTTTCCTTTCATCCCTGTTGGGCACAGAGGCTGTGGTTGGCATGGTAACCCTCCCTGTAAAAGTTGCAACTTTCAAGGATTTGTTTTTTTTCAATTTCAGTGGGGATACAGCTCCTTCTGTGGGCCACAGAGTGACATAGAGCTGTGTCATTCAGGCCTCCCCGGGAACAGCAATGTGTCCCTGGTAGCAGGAAGAAAGGACCAGCTCCCAGAGAGCCCAGAGCTCAGTGGAGATGCACACTGGGTCTCCCTCCCTGTGTGTCAGTCCTGAACCACCAGAGAAACCAGTTCTGGAGCCTGGGGATGCTACTGGTGCATGATAAACATCTGACTACACAATCAGGCCCCCAGCAAATTGAGCAGTACTTACAGCTGCCATTGCTATAGAGCAAGACATAAATCACGAAGACTCCAGACTTCAGGGGGTTTTTTTTCTCTTCAAACATCTGTGGAATAAATGTTGACTATCTCCTGCATCCCAGTTTCCCACAAAGTGTATCAACTAAGTCCCTGCTCAGCTCTATGAGGTCTTAGAACACTTATAGAAATTGGGGAGTTAGAATTTGGGCAAGCATCATAAATAGCATGACCCAAAATCACACGGCCTAGCAGCGACATTAGGCCTTTGACCTTCAGAGCCTCTATCCCCTATCTTTTGTGTGAAGTCTTATACTCTGTTGTATTTATGCTCTTTCTCTCTTCTATTATTTCTTCTTTGTATTTCCTTTTGTGCTTCAAGCAAGCGAAACTTCCCCCAAAGCACTAGCTTTCTAGGGAGCACTCAGGAAAGAAAGGTAAGTCTGGGCATCTGTATTGGGCCTGGATGTTCTTGTGTGGTCCCTTCTGGCTCCAAAGTACCCTCAAGCCAGCTGCCTTGTCTCCATCATGGAGTTTTCCCAGCAGAGGGCAAGCCCAGGAAAATGGTTCTCAGCTGCCAGCTCCATCTAGGCAAAATCACATTAGAGCCAGCCGGGCTTCCCTCAATCCCTCAGGGAGCGCAGTCAGCTCCCCTGAAAAAGGGAGGGGAAGAGAGGCTTGGTGAAAGGGAGGAAACTTCCACTTCTCTCACTGGCTAGGAAGAATGGGGTCAAGCTGCTACCAGTGTAGGTTGGAAAGATTGATGCTGGTCCTCATGGGATTACAGAAGTCTCTAAAATGAACCTTGGGCAGAGCCTGGCTCAGCAGGGGCTATCCAAGGGTTGAAGAGTAGAGAGACTCAGATCTCAGGAAGGAGAGAATCCCCAGATCTCCTCCTTCCCTCTCCTGCTGGCATTCAACTGTCCGTATTTCTCCCTCCAAAATGACAAGCCCGCCACCAAGTCTGACTACCTGAGTTTGTTCCCCCAGACCCTCATGAGCCGATTCTCACAAGCTAACCTCTAGATGTACACAGGCTCACACTTACCTACTACTAAATAAATGAAGGTAATTTATAAGTTTTTCGGATGAGGCTCAGGGTGGGGATGCCATGCAATGTAAGACAACTTGCTTTCCTGTGCAAGGGCAGAGGATATGGCTGCCATCACCAATGCCAGAAGTGGCAGGGCAAAGGGTTAGAATTCAGATGCGTGTGGTCCTGGGGCACCTGCGTGTGACTGCTTCGCCTCGCTGCCTCTTGACTCAGTAAGGCTTCTTCCCTTCTTTGAGGTACCTGCTCTCGGGAAGGCTGACACCACAAAAACCTGCTCATCATGTTTGCCGCACAGCACCCATTGGGCTTCATCAGACGAACCATCAGCGCCTTTACTGGTCTCATGGGCCTGCAGGGGCACAGTAAGGCCTTGGGCCTGAAGAGCCGCTGTCAGTCACAGATCCCTGAGGCAGGAAGGAGCCTTGAGGGATTTCCACTACCTCTCCCACCCTTGAGTGTTCCCTGAGAGATAGACATCTAAACGGAACAGTGCCGTGTCTTGGTGAGTTTAGTCTGAGAGATAGAATAGCCAGCCATCACTGCTATTTAACACGCCGGTCTCTCGTCGATCGTTCCCCAGGGCCCTCTGCAGACTGCTTCTGATAGTCATGCAGGAGCCTGACTCCATTGCTCCCACCCCTGCCACAGCCTGAGGGGGTGGGAAACACTTGAAACTGAGTCAGAGGAAAGGTTCCACTCTCCCTGGAACAGAAAGTCAAGGATGCGATCTGTGGAGAGGAAAGGGCACTGGAAGCCAGGAGAACACACTGCTTCCTTCCTTCCCGGCCTCTCTTTTGTTTAGTTTTTAAGCACTTACCTTTTATTCCATTGTGGGTAATGCATGCTCGCTGCAGACAGCACGGGTGCTGGAAATGAAGTTTGTTACTAGGTTTCTCCATTAAAAGAAAAATTCACCCACGTACAAAAGATGTCCAGCTCAGAAGTGGTGTCCACTCACGCACTAGGAGTTTGGCCTTTGGGGCCTCAGTCTTTGTTAGAATACAGAATAAGGGGTACTTGGGGTGCAGTCTGAAAGAATGGTATGTGGAGACGATGGGCTGGAAGAGAGAAGGCTTGAGCAGAGAAACGGCATTCACCTTGTGTAAGAGAAAATGCGAGGGAAAAGAGAATTTCTTTTTTTTTAAATAATTTTTAATTATGTATATGCATGTGTCAGGGTGTAGACATGTGTATTCGAGTGCAGCTGGAGCTGCAGGTGATCATGAGCCAGCTGCTATGGGTGCTGGGAACCAAACTCAGATCCTCTCAAAGGCAGCTGCTGACCACCTCAGGAAGTGTTTGCTGCGGTGTTAGGTAGCCACCCTTTCATTCTCCCAGATACAGATTAGAATATATAGACTATATTTTATTTTCTGGCTTCAGGATCATAATTTTTTTT
>JAQHUG010000276.1:519595-530282 GCA_028555095.1 Dicrostonyx torquatus | reverse complement strand
AAAAAGAGCACTGGCTGCTCTTCCATAGGATCCAGGCTCAACTCCCAGAACCCACATGGCAGGTCACAACTGTCTGTAACTCCAGCTCCAGGGGATCCGACACCCTCACACAGACATACATGCAGGAAAACACCAAAACACATGAAGAACATGCTGTCTTCAAAGTCACAGAGATCCTCCTGCCTTTGCCTCCTACGTGTTGGGATCCAAGGTGTGTGCCACCACGCCTGTCTCAATAGTTTCTACAACCTTTTTGAGGACAGCCAGAGCTACGTATCTCATACAAAACAACACAGCTTTAGGACTAGCCAGGGGTGGTGGCCCAATTTTGTAACCTCAAAACTTGGGGAGCTGAGGGGAAAGGACTGGCCATGAGTTCACGGCCAGCAAGGTCTACAGAGCAAGTTCCAAGCCAGTCGGAGCTACTAGTGAGACCTTGTCTCAAAACATTAAAAGTGGGAAAACCAAGGTCACTGCATTGGCGCAGTGGGTAAGAGTTTGCCATATAAGCCAGATGGCCTGAGTTTGATCCCCAGAACTCACAGTAAAAGGAGAGAGCCATCCTTCAACACACTAACAAATAAATAAAACGCTAAAAACAAAAGCAAAAACTTTGTATAAATTAAAAATAGAATCAAAGCCCTTAGTGCTGAGGAGGATGGGTCAAGAAGAGGCAGCCCGCAAGTGAAAACGAGATAAACTCATCTGACCGGAGCCATCATTCTGACTTAAGGCAGGTGATTATCTCAATTAAGCTTAACCAGAAAGGTCTCTCCTAAGTCCCATGACTGGGAAAGGAAGACTTGGGAAGGAAATCAGCTCAAACAGCGGGCCTGACTTGCTGTCTGAGTACAAACTATTTTATGGGTATGAGTGTTTTGTCTGCATGTATGTCTACGCACCCAGTGAGTGCCTGCCCAAAAGCCTGTGTCTGCTCCCCTGGAATTGATGTTGTGGATGGTTGCAGTATGCCGTGTTGCGTCTTGGAATCACACCAGGGTCCTCTGTGAGAACAAGGGCTCTTCGCTGCTGAACCATCTCTCCAGCTCCTGAAGGCAAAAACCTTACTGGCTTTTGTTTCAGGAAACGTTTCAGGCAGCAACCTGAACACATGGCTGCTCTCCCCACATAGGGCACTGGCGGTGGATCAAAGGATCCCACCAAATACAGCTTGGTGAGCCAATGAGTTCACTGAAGTTACCTGCAGGAAATTAGGTTAGAGGTTACTTACAGGAACACTAGTGGTTCAAAGCTCACCCCAGCATGGCTCAGGCTTCATGAAAGCTGCCGCCCTGCATCTCCCTGCACAATTGGCAGGTAGCGGGCAGGTCATACTCTCTGGGACTCTGCTTCCCCTAGCCTTTCTAAACACAGGAGGGGCTTGTGAAACTTGTGAGTTTCAGCATTCTTAACCTTCGGAGGTTTGTTGACTTCCTGAGTCTCAGGACCACCTTCCTCCCTCCAGGAAGGGGTGTTTCAATTGGAGGAAATCACCACACCACCATACCCAAAGGTTTCTGGGTAAAATGTTGAAATCAAATGTTCTTGACATCTGATTCTTTGAGACTTAGTCTCATTTCCCTTAGGACACTGGGGTCTCCGTTTGCCCATCCACCCCAACACTGCCAATATTAGCATGATACTAGGATCTCAGTTAGATGGGGATGGGGACCTGGCAGAGAATTCCCAGCCTGTGGTCCTCTGACTGGGCCCCATTTCTTCTGTGAGTCAGGAGGGGGTAGAACGAAGTTCATAGGAAAGCTGAACATTGACAACCAGGCCAAATTCTTTCCTTCCGAGTGGAATCTTTCAAATTGCATGGGATGGAACATTCCTGAAATTCAAGAGAAAAAGACCTATCAAGAATTTAGAAGGAGCCAGGTGTGGTGATGCATGCCTGTAATCCCAGCACTCAAGATGGAGAGGCGCAGGTCAGTCTCTGAGATGGAGGTCAGCATGGTTTACAGAGCAAGTTCCAGGACAGCTAGAGTCTACAAAGAAAAACCCTTCCTCGAACCCTCTCCTCCCCCCATAAAAAGAACTTAGAGGGATGCTGGAGGGTTGTGGTTGTTTTCCTTCCATGCTGTCTTGGTCTTCCCTGTATTCCTGAAACTCTAGGCAATGTCCCCAGGCAGCAATGCATTGTTCAACATTCTTGCCACATCTCAACTATTCCTAAGATCACAGCTTTCGCCAGCGCTGTCCTGAGCCTTGGGTTGTAGGTGGCCCTCCGAGGAGCAGGAGATGAAATTAACACTTCTTATTTTGGGTGATTCTTCTGGAACCCAGATTTTGGTACAGGCTACAAAAGAGCTACATTCACAGACCCTGCCAACACACCTAGATTCCTGTTCCATAAAATAGGGCAATTTTTTAAAGTGGTGCCTTATTTCAATCATGCAAAAGAACTTGAGTTTGGAATGTTAGAATCTAATGAAACCTTGATGCCAAGACCGATGAAAATTGGCTAGCAATTTTGGCAGAATTTCTCAGCCAGCCATCTGCCTAGGAATGACCTTGTTATCAAGGCCAATACCAAAAGTACTCCTGGGTGAGCTGCAGTGGAACCTACCCTCTGGGACACAGGTCTGGTAAGCTCATCCTAGAGCTTCAAACAGGAGACACTGCCGTAAAGAGACTGTCCTTGCTTTTTCCTTCCCACACAAGTGTACTTCCGATGCACTTTGTTTCTTGGGAATCCAGGGTGAGGAACTCTAAAGAATGTCTAACAGGCACAGACCTGCAGGAGCCTAGAGTGAGATGGGGAAGGGTAGGCGGGACTGGAAAGAGGTCTGCCAACACAAATGTCCTGTGGGGACTTGGCAGTTTTGCCAGAAGGCTAACAGGGCTGTGCTCTTGTCTAGATAAGGTGCCTAATTCCCTGTGGTCTAGGCTAAGGGATCTGAATTCATGGGAAAGAGCAGGGAAGGACAGAATGCAAAAGAACTAGGCTAATGCTAAGGGACTACTGGCATTTCCTAAGACCTAGGAGGTGAGGGTTGAGAACCTGGCCCTCAGAGGAAAGAGAGGGGTGGGGTGAGTTCACCTTGACTCCACCTAGTTTCTGAAGGATACTTGGGTGTCTGGGGTCAGAAGGTGAGTGTCTGAAGGATACTTGGGTGTCTGGGGTCAGAAGGTGAGTGTCTGAAGGATACTTGGGTGTCTGGGGTCAGAAGGTGAGTGTCTGAAGGATACTTGGGTGTCTGGGGTCAGAAGGTGAGTGTCTGAAGGATACTTGGGTGTCTGGGGTCAGAAGGTGAGTGTGGAGCCTAGGCTTGAGAATTCCAGCGCACGAAGTTCACCGTGCCATCTGCCCTAAGATCGTGGGTATCTGGTGAATTTGCAGAAGACTTGAGGCACACTGGAGTTAGAGGTGGCACTTCCGCAGCACTCCGTGCCAAATACACCGTACACTAACAGCCATTGTCTTCGCCGACTTGGTAACGCAGAGGGATTGAGGTCCACTCCTACTTAGGCTGCCCAATTTAACTTTCCCACCTTTTCTAAGTCCCCAGCTGGATTGGGTGACTGTGTCTCTGTGTGTCCAGGGAGAGCCACCGCTCACCCTGATTGTGTATCGTCGTGTTGTAACTTTTGGCTCACATCTCCATCTCCCCAACCATCTGCATTCCTGGAACAGAACTGTTCCTATCTGTCTGTCATGGCCAAGCCAAAGGCTCTCACTGAGCAGACAGATGCTCACATACCAGACTCCAGCACTGAGTATCCTTTAGGGGCCAGGGTCAAGAAAACCTTGTACTGTGTTCCTATCCAATGGGAACACACTTTGCCACCTCCTGTCCACCCTGCCCTGTCTCCCAGGAAGCTGCCAAGAATGGCCTTTCCAGCTGGCAAAGGGATGAGCTTTCCTTCCTGGAAGGTTTTGGCTGGAGAACTGGGCCCTGCTTCTAAGTTGCTGGGACCATGCAAGGATGGAGAAGTTGAGTCAGCCTGTGTTGTCCACCTTGTATCTCCCCCAAGAACATCTGGCAGGGACCGGATTTCTCCAATTGTGGGTGAAGGTAGAAATGAGGGGTGGAAGGAAGGGTGGCATTAGCTCAGGTTTCTACCCACAAGGCCACCTTAGACTCCAATTAACCAACACAAAGCTACAGTCCACCACACTGACAGAAGAAGCCTGGACACGGTACAAACAGGAGTACAGGAGTGCCTGCTTTTTTTTTCTTTGAGACAAGGTTTCTCTGGCTGTCCTGGAACTCACTCTGTAGATCAGGCTGTCCTCGAACTTAAAGAGATCTGCCTGCCTCTGCCTCCTGAGTGCTGGAACTCAAGGGATGTGCTGCTTAATATGTGCACGGTCAGTTCTCAGCACCAATACACATGCACACACATCTGTAAAGCCACAGTCTGAAGAAAACCTCAATCCCCTTTTAGGCAGGAATGGCTACTGCACAGCCCTCCCCCTAGACCAGGAAACACATAACCTGTTACAGCTTCTTTATTTTCCTTTTAATTTTTCGGAAGGATATACACCACATATCCCATGGGCAATAAAGCGCATTCAATGTGTTTATAAGCCAAACAAGTCACTTTGTTTAAGCAAACACAAGTACAAAGTAAAATAAAACCACAAAATAATGAACTTCATGTTCATAACATACAAAAATTGCCGCCTACTCAGTAGGTAACTACAACATTCCAACTCCTGAATATATGTATAAATTTACATTTTCAGTTAAAAAAATAGACTTTTGAGAGTTCAGATTTTGTTTTATATTTTTCTTCTTACATTCTGGAGAACCAAAGCTCAGCTCAGCCCTCTTCCTCATTTTTCTCTCAAAGCCTTCCCCAAAACATCACTCCTACCCGCTTAAGGCTAGAGGTGAGCATGTCCCTCACAATTGCACATGTCAAGCCATCGGCAAGGCGTGTCACACAAAAGGCACGAAGACGTGAAACTTCTTAAACCAAAGGGACGGGCAAATTTTTTTTCAAAAAAAGAAAATAAAAAAAAAAAACCAAACAAACCATACTTTGTCACATGTGAGAGTACAGTCGAGCAGTATTTACAAAGAGGTTAACGGAACACTCTGACACATGCTCTGGTTAATACTAGGACTGCTGCTTCAAAAGATGCTCCAAACATAGTCACAGCAGCATCATCACAAAATAGAGGATCACCATTGGTTTGCTTGGCTTTGCTCCCCCTCCCCCCAAAGTGAGGACGGAACTCCAAATAATACAATAGAGTATGCAAATTATCTTCACGTCAATACCCCAAGGAAAACAAAATCCATGGCACAGACACTGTACAAAGATACAGGGCAGGGTTCCGAGGACCCAAACCCATTTAGCCAACTTGATGTAGCACTGAGGGGAGCCAGGGTCAGGCGTATGATGGAGATGATACTGAAATGATTTATCCAATACCCATGCAAATCAAGTTCTTTGGATAGAGGTGAAGAACTTGGACATGGCTGTTTCAGGCAGCTGAAGTCAAAGGGAATAGGAACGGGAAGCAGGGACGGTAAGTGAAAGGGCCCTTGGCCAACAAACCTCCTCCTTTGGACCAGAGGAAGGACTTGGCTTTGACCTAAGAGGAGCCCCTTCTGGTGACCATCTCCCTCCTGTCCTTTATTGTCTTTCATGGTCCCCCCCTTCTTTTCTTTTCCCCTTTTAGCAAATTTCAATTGTCCTAGGAGAAAAGGTGGCTGTCATGTCCGAAAGCCCAGTCGAAGTGCTGAAGGAGTTGGTGACAGCTGCAGAAGGGAAGCTGCTGACCTGGGCAGGGAAAGCAGGTGGAACCGAGGCATAGGTAGTGGCCACTGAAGGCGAGGGGAAGCCACTGTGTGCAGGAGATGGGTAGGTAGAGGAGCCAGGAGAGGAATAGGAGGTGGGCACAGGGGATGGAAATGAGGTGGTGGCGGGGGATGGGTAAGAGGTAGCCACTGGGGACGGGTAGGAGGAGAGGGAAGAGGTAGCCGAAGAGGCCACAACACTTTTGTCTGCTTTCTTGTCCTTCTGTCGTAAGTGGATTTTGGTATGCCTCTTGCGTTCATCGCTCCTGGCAAACTTTCTCCCACAAATGTCACAGGCAAATGGCTTCTCGCCTGTGTGGGTGCGGATGTGGGTGGTAAGGTGGTCACTGCGACTGAAGTTGCGCATGCAGATTCGACACTGGAAGGGTTTCTGGCCTGTGTGGATGCGGATGTGACGGGTGAGCTCATCGGAGCGAGAAAAGCGGCGATCGCAGGACTCGACCGGGCAGGCGTATGGACGTTCGTGGGGGGGCGTCTTGCTGGGCCGGTTAGGGTACTTGCGCATGCGGCTGGGTTTGATGAGCTGGGACTGGTAGGTGGTATTAAGAGCTTTTAAGTCCTGGGAGCCCGACTGAGTGGCGAAGGCTTTAATAGTGGATAGTGGAGTAAGTGAAGGCTGCTGGGTACGGTTCTCCAGACCCTGGAAGGGCTTCTGGTCTGGGGTGCCCAGACCCAGGTCTCCCTGTTGTTGTGGAAACAGATAGTCAGGGATCATGGGAACCTGGAAGCCACCCTTGGTGGTAGGGTAGGCAGGAGGCGGGTACTGTAGGGCTGTGCCTGCCGAGGCGGGAAAGGCCTGGCTTTGGGGCTCAGGAAAAATGTCAGTGTTGGGAGTGGGAAAAGTGGGTGCAGCTGAGTAAATGGGGCTGCTGTCGTTGGATGGCACAGCGCAGCTCAGGGGTGGACTCTGGGAGGCAGAGGAAGACGTTGAAGCCGCTGGAGAAGGTGCTGAAGACGAAGAGACCGGAGGATTGGACATGCTCACGAGGCCACTGACTAGGCTAAAAAGAGGTTCAGGCCACAAAGTGTTGCCACTGTTGGGTGCAGGCTCTAGGGAGAAGCGGCCAGTGTAGGTGATGGGAGGCAACCGAGTAGTTTGGCTGGAATAACTTGTCTCCACCATCGCCTTCTCGTTATTCAGAGCGATGTCCGAAAATGACTCTGGTAGGAAAGAGAGGAGAGAGGCCTGGTTACTGGAGAGCAATCACTGGACGATGAGTACCGAAGTGGCCAGGCAAGAGGTCGCCCGGCTACCACTGATGTGGTTAATAATTGATAGCAGCAGATTGCAATGTTCCTGGATCTGCTCCAGTGGCAGAGCCCATTTCAACAGCTGACGCAAACAGAGAATCCCCCCTCTACTGCAGCTAGGAGAACGCTCCGCAGCGAGGCTGCGCGGGCGAGGGAATCCCGCCAGCACCCTAGTGGCCACAGCTAATGCGCGCCCCTTACCCTGGGCGGCAGGGACATCCCTGTTCACAGATTTCAGCCCTTCCTTGGGGACAAGCGGCAAGCCACGCAGCGCGGCTCGCGCGCGGGGGAGGGGGCAACCCTGCTCATCAAAACAAACCCCCCTCCCTCCTCCAACCACCCACGCAGCTTGAGCTGTCTGTCCAAAACAAACGCTCTGCCCTCCGCGCACCGCAAGGATGGTGGTGCGGGGGAGGGGGGGAGGTGTCCCCGGACATCTAACACAAGACCCTGGAGCCTTGTGGAATAGAGGGGACCCCAGTACCATGCCTAAGGTCTAGGAGCAGGTCCCTGCCGCAAAGGGCTGGACGTTAGGGTAGTCACTAAGGGGTACTATCCTTGGCGCAGACCACCGCTTACCTGTGGTCAGGTGCTCGTAGGGCTGTTCGCCCGGCTCCCCCTGAGGATTGAAGGCGCTGCTGCCGCTGTTGCTACCGCCCCCACTACCGCCCCCGCTGCCGCTGCTGCTGTTGCTGTTACCGCCGCTGCCCTCTGGGGCTCCGGCAGCACCAAGGAACTGGGGAGCCCCGTTGCTCAGCAGCATCATCTCCTCCAGTTTGGGGTAGTTGTCCATGGTGGGTGAGTGAGGAAAGGAGCCGAACGGGTCAGAGATCTGCAGTGGGGACATCAACTGCATCTCAGCCTTGGCCGCTGCCATCCCGGACGAGCGAGCTGGAGAGCTGATGTTGGGCGGTGGGCGCAGCTCGGAGCCAAAGCTACTGAGGGCACACTCGCCAGGAGTTGGCCGGGTCACATACGGGGCGCCAGGGCACACTGCGGGGAGTGTAGGTGGACCCCCAGGCTGGCGGTGGCCGCGGCCCGTGGTGGACGCAGGGCTGCAGCGGAGGCTGGGGCAGGGGCCGATCTTGCGGCGGCGGAATCTGACGGCGGCGGCGAATCGCGGCGGAGGCTCCCCAAGTTCTGCGCGCTGGGATCACTCGCGACTCCCCGAATCGGCCTCTATTTCAAGGGTCTGGAGCAGCACGGACCCGCCTCCGCCGTGACGTACATGGCCATATATGGGAAGCAGGAAGCCCTAATATGGAAGGACCGGCCAGGAGGACCCGGAGTGACGTGAAACACCCCCCATCCGAGAGCGGTGGGCACCTCCACCCTGAGACCCGCTCCGGCATCTTGGGCACACAAACTCTGGGAAAGCCGAGTATCGGAACGGCAGCGGTGGCCTCCGGGGCCAGGCGCTTGGAGTTCCCAGCCTGCCCTCGCCCCAACCCCCCTCGCCCCTCCTCCCAGAGCCGGAAGCGGCAGGGCCATATTGGGCCGCTCCAAATAAGGCGCTGCCCAAATAAGGTCTGTTCCGGCGGGGGATCCTTCCTGCTCCTTATATGGCGTTTCCGGGTCGGCACTCCCACCCGCCCTTCCCCCCCTCCCCCGGACTTGGTTCCCAGCCGGGAGCCCGAAAGCGCGCAGGAGTCGGGGACACCCGCGTGGGGAGGGCGCCGGGCGCTTAGAGCTGGGCGCGCGGAGGCTCCGACGGCCCCCGGGTGCGAGCTGGGCTGGGGAAGCCCAGGCCCGGCGCGGGGGCGAGGGCGAGTCAGGCCCGGGTTCTACAGCCGTCATCCTGGGCTCACCCGCCCACCTCGGGGACCGTGGGAGCGAGCCTGCAGAGAGGAGGAGCGGCGGGGCGGGCTGGGGCAGAGGCCGCCCAGGAGAGGCGGGGCCCTGACCCGAGCGGCCACTAATGGCAGGGTCACTTTCCAGGTGTCACCGGGAAAACTGAGACCAAGAGATTTGGCTCCTGGTGCTGGAGACGCTGCCTAGCAGTCGGGCACGTATTCGGCCACCCATCAGTCGGTTAGGGGTGTGAAGACCTGGGGCTCCCAATGCGCCAGCCAGAATCGAAAATCTATTCCCTGGTCCCTGCGGTTGAGGAACCACCTTTGGCGACCTGGACTGCAGACCCTGATTGCCCTAGGACAGTCTGGAGTCCCCGCCGGGAGCTGTTGGTTCTTGTGATGGTTGGGCACTTCCTGACCTTTATGCAGTCCAGGTCGGGGCGGACCCTGATCTTTTCTAAAGAGGGGACTTTCCTTCGGGCTGCCTGGCGACCCCTGGCTTGGGGTGCTGAGGACGCGCCGGCGACTCCGTGCTGCCCTCTGGAGGTCTCTCCAGTTGTGTTTCCCCGGGCTCCAGGCGGGGCGGGCTCTTCCGCCGCCTCCAAGGTCCCCCGCCCGTTTTCTGGGCTGGGCGCAGAGCCAGACTGGGAGAGCCTGAGACGCAGTGAGCGAGAACTGAGCAGGCGCGGCGGCCTGGGCCTTCCCCGCAGTCCCGAGGGAACTGCCGCTGCCAAGGCGCCCAGACTCCGGGGTAACACTTTCCTCCCGGAGCCAGGCCAAGGGCAGGGAACGCGGAGAGGTGATGGCGGAGGATTCCCGCAGGTCTCCTGGGACCCTGACGCAAGCAGCGAAGCCCTCCTTCCCAAAGGGAGAAGGAATTCAGGAAGTGGGAAGACTTTTTTTTGTTTCCAAATTTGAATCCAAGAAAGGTGCTGTTTTATATTTTATTTTTTATATTTAAAAGGAAAGCAAATAGTACGTATATGGAAGGTCATAATCATCAGGGTTTAACGGGGTGAGGGGACTATTCCAGCATTCTTTCTCTGACACCCCTCCCCCTTAAAAAAAAAAGCGGCTTAAGGAATCCAGCAATGAACCAGGGTTCCCCTGTGTTTAAATTCACTATCCTAAGTTCTTTTATTCACTTAGGGCACTTAGGGGCTGTAAGTAGCGTGCTTTTCCATAGGCTCCTGGCCAGGACAGGCAGCATCAGTTGCTTCCTGTGTGAGAATGTCTGCTTTTCCCACTCTGCTAGTGTCCTCTGACCAAACTTTTTGTGTCTCACACTCTCTAGTGGTACAATAAGGCTAATGTTAACGACGCTGGTGTGCAGGGGTTGTTCCACAGACTGAAATTTACACAGCCTGTTACCGACTACCAAGATCAGGACTTGCCTTGCAGTTAGTAAGCATTGAAGAAGGCTCACTCAGCCTTCAAGAAAACCCAAATGGAGCCTGGAACCGGGAATGTAGCTCAGTAAATAGACGGCAGCTTATCATGCAGAAAAACCTTGGTTCTAATTTGGCATGAACCAACCTCGTGTTGATAATCCCAATACTTAGGAAGTTAGGTAGGAGAATCAAGAGTTTGAGGCCTTCCTTGGCTACTTAGCGCTTTTGAAGCCATCTTGGCTACATGAGATCCCATCTTTATAAAAAAAAAAAAAAAAAAAAAAAAAGAGCCGGGCAGTGGTGGCTCACGCCTTTAATCGGGAGGCAGGCAGATCTTTGTGAGTTCGAGACCAGCCTGGTCTACAAGAGCTAGTTCCAGTGCAGGCTCCAAAGCCACAGAGAAACCCTATCTCGAAAAACCAAAAAAAAAGAGAGAGAGAGAGAGAGAAGAAAAACAACAAAAAAAATTGTG
>JAQHUG010000276.1:450380-493967 GCA_028555095.1 Dicrostonyx torquatus | reverse complement strand
AGCAAGAACAATTTTAATTTTGCTTACTAAACAACCCCAGTTGGGTCCTCTTTGACCATTTCTGAGGCAATGCACAGGCACACACTTATGGTGTGCAGGCAGATGACCTCACAGCCTCGCCTGCAGCTTTGCTCAGGCTGTACATTAAGGCACTGTTCTCTCATCCTGAACCCTAAAGGAAGGAGGACCCCACTTATCCCTTTTTGTTCACTGAGCATAAACTCCAGGGAAACAACCCCTCTACCCACCAGCCAGCTCAGGATGTTCCTCGCCTAGTGTCTCACGGGCACACTCTTTCCCTCAACAGCGAAGAGTGATTAGATCATTAGGCGCAGGGCAGCAGGAGGCCTGAAACCAACCGCACCTCTGACAGCTCACAGTGTAGTCTTGACTTCAGAAAAGCTGGCACAGAAAGAATTTTGTCTGCTCCAAACAGATTTGTTAGATTTTTTTTTTAATAAGAACATGGAAATCCCAATCAGCCCTTCAATAAAATTAAAGTACAGAAAGTGAAATTAAAAGTATTCTACAGTAAATGACTTTTATTAAAAAAAAAAAAAGGTAACTGTGAACATATAAACAAGGCTGCAGGGCAGTACACCTGGAAAGAGATACATTTCCCAATGTACCTATGGGCCAGTGAATTCCATCATTTCCAAGTAAATTCTTAATAAAAACTCCACTGAGTTGTAAAGTTTTGCTGAAAACAATTCCAGACAAAACTCTAAAAAACAAAAAACTCTTATATTGGAAACCAAACTTTCCACCCCACTTGGAAACATATGCAGAGTCCCAAGGGAACGCTGGTAGTCGGCAAACAGATCCCGGAGTCAGCGGTGTGCACGCAGGGAATGCTCCACAGCTCAGACATGACACAGTTCTTTCTCAGACAACTGTTCCCTCAAGATAAGACTGAGAGGGAGGGGAGAAACTAAAAGGATTCTAGTAAAATGCCAATTCTTTTAAATTATGCTTTGGCTGATTTTGTGCTCTAAGGGACAGCTGATTTCTAAAAATCATATCTTTCAAAGAGTTTTATTGAAAGGAAGACTAAAGTAATGTGCCTTTCCTCGTAGTCCAGGAAAACAACTGTGTTATTTCAAAAGTTCTAAAAATATCTACTTTCATGAAATAGTAACTATTTCACTACAAACCTAGTTCTCACTAAATACACAGGTTTCCTAATCCTGGAGCCTCCTGGGAAAAGTTATAGGCTCTCCCTGGGTCTTGAAGACTCCATGTTCACAGAGAGTATGGGGAATGGCTGCACCCCATCTCCTGGGATGGGCCAGGTCAGAAGTCATGTGCAGAGACATGGCTGGGCTCCCACCAGGCACATTATATCACCTTACTTTAGCAGTTACTACTTCCTCCACCTCCAAACACAGTCCCACTGAGAACAGAGAAGGAAGATGTGCCCACAATTCCTGGTTTCCATGGTCTCAAACCAGGAGATGTGCAGGAAAGCCCAGCGATGTTCAAGCAACCTGGATTCCCAAAAGGCCACTGGATGGAATGTGGCACCCTCAGCTTTGAGTCTGAAACTGTGTGTGTGAACAGTGCGATTTTCTTGTGTCAACCTTCAGTGTTGAGGCAGCATAGAAAGAGCAGCTGGAGAGTTTGTAATACTGACCACACTGGCTTGGGGAAGGGCCTCTCTGCTCCTGCAGAGAGCCCTGCCGTTCCCTGGTAAGTGTTGTGAAAGGCCTGCTTCACAGGAGGGCTGGAAGTTCCCCATGCCTTAAGACCTTGCCAGTTTGGATTCGTGGGCCTTGAGAGTGCCAACAGCATCTTTCACTGCGTGGTATATGATGTTCTTCACCTGGAGAAGAATTAGCACTGTCAGTTCAGGGCAGCTCAACAAACAGCAGGTCTATATCCTACTCCGACAAGCTTACTGAACAGCTAATGAGGACGCCCCAGCTGTGTGCTTCCCAAATCAAGCCCCACGATGAGTTACAAGTCATGCAGGATATGAGGTCCACACTTAAGAAAGAATGTGTATAGTCATCATCATTCCTGTTCTCACTAGGTGTTGGACAGTGTCACTAAGCTATTATGTGAACTTCTAGTTAATCTATGCCATGAGCCTATGAAGTACACTTATTTTATCATAAGCTTTGTTTAAAGACACTGAGAAAATCAAGTTCCAGGGAACTGAAGCTGGGCACAGAGGCACATGTCTATAATTCCAATGGTTGAGGTCAACCTGGAATAAAGACTATCCAAAATACCCTTGCCCAAGATCCCACAGCAATAAACAGTGGGAGTGAGTAGGCAATCGGCTGTTTTTCCTATTGCATGAAGGTTGGTTCTCTTTTTCCACCTTGTGGGTTCAGTAATTAGACTCAGATCATCAGGTTTAGCTGCAAATGCTTTCACCTACTGAGCCACCTTACCAACTCCCCTCCCCCCTTGAGACAGGGTCTTACTATTTAGCCAAGGCTGGCCTCTAACTTGATCTTCCTGATTTAGATTTAATGAGATTACAAGAATGTAACAGCAGGTCTAGAGCTTATGTGTACACAATTTGTCTAAGACAAATTATGTGACATTGGAAGATTTAATTAAAGTTATTAAAATAAATTGACAGGCTAAAAACTTTACAGAACTGACAAGATGATTAATATTTCTAGGGTGGAAAAGTGAGGTAAGACAAAAAAAGGAAGGACACACTGGTACTTTACGATGTTGTCTATGTACATACGTGTATTTCATGTATTCGTATGACATCTTACTTCACAAAAACAGGAGGCTCTGTGATGGGCATACAAGATGCCTTGGGCCTCTACTGGTCCTTTTCTACTACTTAACAAAAACACACTGTGAGCTGTGTTTCAGATTTTTGCCAGGGGAAGTTGCCAATTAAACAAATTTCTGCCTTCACAAAGCTAATTAAGTTTTACATTTTAGCAAGCTAGCAATGAACAAGTTAAAGAACACAGTTATGGCAGACAGCGAAAACCATTACAGAAAAGAACAAAGTGATCAATGGGACCTGAAAGTGTCAGCAGAGTTGCCACTGCTATCATATTATTTTTAGAATTACATTCACATGTGTGTGTACACACTGAGCACCATAGGGTAAATGTGGAGGTCAGAAGACAACAAGTGGGAGTTTTCTCATTTACCACATGGGTCTTGGAATCAGATCCAGGTTATGAGGCTTGGTAACAAGTGATTTGCTTGCTGAGCCACCATGCTGACCCCAATGCTATTATTTATTAATTTGTAATAAACTTTTTTTTTGTATTGTGTGTTTGCATGTATACCATTACATAGGCCAGTGCTTGCAGATGCCAGGAGAGGGTATCAAATCCCCTGGAACTGGAGTTACAGGCAGTTGTGAGCCTTGGGCACCAAACCCAGGTTCTCCACATCAACAGCATGTGGTTTTTTTGAGGATTTCTGTAAAACAGCCTTGGCTGTCCTGAAACTTGTTCTGTCGATCAGGCTGGCCTCAAATGAGACATCCCACCTGTCTCTGACTCCTAAATGCTGGGATTAAAGGCATGTGCCACCATGCCTGGCTAACATGTGTTCTTAACCTCTGAGCCATCTCTGTAGCCCCAAATGCTATTAAAAAAAAAAAAAGGTTGAAAAGAGGCTGAAGAATTTGGCTTAGTGGTTAAGGGTACATTCTGTTCTCCTAGAACACGCTTAGTAACAGAGTTAATGTCCAGAACTTTGGCTCCAGAGGATCCAATGCCTTCTCCTTCCTTTGAAAAAAAAAAATGCTGGGTAGTGGTGGCACACACCTTTAATCCCAGCACTAGGAAGGCAGAGGCAGGCAAATCTCTGTGAGTTCGAGGCCAACCTGGTCTACAAGAGCTAGTTCCAAGATAGCCAGGGATGTTACACAGAACCCTGTCTCGAAAACAAACAATCAAAGACTTATTTTATGAATAGATATATAATTAAAAAAAAAAAAGGCATCTGGGCAGTGGTCACCTTTAATCCCAGCACTCAGGAGGGCAGAGGTAGGTGGATCTCTGTGAGTTTGAGGCCAGCCTGGTCTACAAGAGCTAGTTCCAGGACAGCTCCAAAGCCACAGAGAAACCCTGTCTTGAAAAACAAACAAACAAACAAACAAACAAAAAGAGAAAGAATGTCCACCTGCTCTGATTTGCAGAATAAGGGACATGTGATTGAGGCTCTGTACATGGCCAAGCTCAAGTTCTCTGACCAACAGAAGGCCCACTTGTCAAAGTGTGGCTCCACCGAGTTTAATGCAGATGAATCTGAGGACGTGGTAGCTGAGAAGCTACTCATCCCCAAAGGCTATAGGGACAAATATGTCACCAACTGTCGTCCCGGAACAAGTGCAGGTTTGCCACCTGTGGAACCTTCTATTGTGGTGAATGACGAGTCCCACTTTTTGACTAAGTTGGGCCTGTTGTCATAGGCTTATAATTCTAGCTACTCTTGAGCATGAGGCAGGAGGATGATAAATTCTAAGCTAGCTTTGGCTACAGAGAGTTCAAGGCCAGCTTGAACAACTTACTAAGAACCTGTCTTGAGTTCTCTCTGCCGTTGGTCAGCAAAAGATCTGCCAATCATGTGCACAAGCTGTGCACATTCAATCCCCAGCAATGTGAACAATGTACTAAGGGACAGGACTCTCCCTCCCAAATAAAAACCTTCCACAGTATTCTCTTACATCCCCAAGCAGGGATGCAAGCCTACTCAGTTATCAACACTAGAACTCCCAAGGACTGAGAACTAGGGAATCATTACATAGGAAATGGGTAGATTAAGAGACCCTTCCATATACACACAACACAGGACTCACTCAGGAGTTCAGGTCAGCCTAGAACTTGTGATGGTTGCACAGCTTCAGCTGGGTTATAGGCATACATTAAGATGAGTAGATAATAAATTCCAGTAAAGGAGTTGGAAATAGGAGGATCAGGAGTTCAAGGTCAGCCTGGGCTACTTGAGACAGTGATTCAAAAACAAACCAATTATCAAAACTCAAAAACCCAACTGAGCTGGGCGGTGGTGGCGCACGCCTGTAATCCCAGCACTTGGGAGGCAGAGGCAGGCGGATCTCTGTGAGTTCGAGACCAGCCTGGTCTACAAGAGTTAGTTCCAGCGCAGGCTCCAAAGCCACAGAGAAACCCTGTCTCGAAAAACCAAAAAAAAAAAAAAAAACAAAACAAAACAAAAACAAAAAAAACCCAACTGAAATGGTTAGGTACCTGTTGTTTCCCAGAGTCACTTCATTACCAGAAAATACCCCATGAGGAGAATGTGTCTTTTGTGTGTCCATGTGAGCATTAGATGGGAAGACAGTATGAGTGAAGGAGAGATGATTTACCTGTAGTTTATCCTCATGATTCGTATGGGTGTTGGAGAGATGCCTGAACTCCTGTGTTAGGCGGAAACAGTGCTTCACGTGCTCTGGGGATACAAAGTCTTCTGCGACTTTAATGCAGCTATACAGATTGTGAACCTGGAAGGAGGCAAGTATAGCAGGAGAATGTAGACATCAGAGATTCAGTAACTCATACAAAAATGCCAGTGGGCTGTGGCAGCACACGCCTTTAATCCCAGCACCTCGGGAAGAGGGCAGGTGGATCTCTGTGAGTTTGAGACTAGCCTGGTCTACAGTGGGAGTTCCAGGCAGCCAGGGCTACAAAGTGAAACCCTATCTTGAAAACAAAACAAAACAAAAAGTTTAGGGCTAGGAGTGGTGGTACACACCCTTAATCCTAGTACTTGGGAGACAAAGATCTCTGTGAGTTTGAGGCCTTCCTGGCTAAAAAACAAAAACAACCCCCCCAACCAACCAAAGAAAACAGAAACAACACAGCAGCAACAACAAAACAGAAAACTACCATAAAACAAACAAAAACCAAGCATTTAAAGTTACAAGAAATAAAATTAAAACTAACAAGCCATGGTATTAGAGCAAACGAGTCTAATCCTGCCATTTATAGCAGACTCAAGAGACAAGCCAAGCATCAAAGCCTATGGAGCTGTGGAGCCAGTTCCACTGTGCAACACACCTGGTGCGGGGCTCCAGCAGGTATGAACACAGCATCACCCAGGAACTGCACGATGGCCCAGCCTTGTACGCCATACTCCTCAAAGAGTCGCTTTCGGAGGATCTGGTCCAGATACCAACTTTGGTCATGAATTGGGTCATGATCAGGAGGATTCTCTTGGCCTTGCTCTTCTCCAACCTAAAGTTAAAAAGGAAGAATTAATAAAATAGCCCTTCCTTGCCCATGGTTTCAACAGTTTCATTTATCCACAGCCAACTGTGCTCTAAAAACACATGGAAAAGTCCAAAAAGGATTTGCAAGTTTAAAAAAATTGTGTTATTATGGTGTTTATTATGGTGACATGAAAGACTCCCCCACTGTCCAGCACCACCTCACGCCAGACATGTTGCATCCTCATCTAGGATATAGCTGTGTGTCTAGGTTCCGTTCCAGTTTAAGTGGCTATGAAAGTTTCAGAGAACATGTGTTCAAGTTAGCACGCCTTTAATCCCAGCACTCAGGAGGGAGGCAGAGGCTGGTGAAACTTTGAGTTTGAGCACAGTCTGGTCTACAGAGTGAGTTCCAGGACAGCCAGGGCTACACAGAGAAACCCTGTCTTGAAAACGAACAACAACAATAACAACAAAAAGCTCCTTATGACCTCACCATTTATTACCAGTATGCATATATAGAGGAAAAGATGTAGGGAACCTCTTAGGAATGTACTATCCCTTAAGCACACAAACAACATTAATATCTTCTTTTTTTTTTTTTTTATTATGTATACAATATTCCGTCTGTGTGTGTGTCTGCAGGCCAGAAGAGGGCACCAGATCTGTTTATAGATGGCTGTGAGCCACCATGTAGTTGCTGGGGATTGAACTCAGGACCTCTGGAAGGGCAAGCAGTGCTCTTAACCTCTGAGCCATCTCTCCAGCCCCTCATTAATATCTTCTTTATTCTGTTGAACATGTTCTAGTGTGAGCTCAGGCCCCTTGTGCATTCTGAAAGGTTTCTCAACCAATAAGTCCTTTTTCTTTGCTTCCCCACAGTGCTCAAGATGGAACACAGAACTTTATGCACACTAGGTAAGCATTCTAACACCAAACTACAAACCCAGCTTTTGTTTATTATTTAAGCATTTTTGAGAAAGGGTTTCTTTGTAGCCATGGCTGGCCTGGAACTTGCTCTGTAGACCAGATTGTCCTGAACGCTCAGAGATCTACCTGTCTTTGCCTCCTGAGTTCTGGGATTTAAGACATGCATCACCAGGTCTAATCAAATTTTATTTATGTATATGAGTGCTTTACTTGAGCATATACTGCTTCATGCCAGAAGAGGACATTGAATTTCATGATAGATGGTTGTGAGTTACTATGTGGTTGCTGGGAATTGAACTCAGGACCTCTGGAAGAATAGTGCTCTTAACTGCTGAGCCATCATTCCACACACACCCCCCTTTAAAAAGACTTATTTTTATTTTATGTGCATGAATGTTTTGCTTGCATGTATGATGTTTGTTTACCCCACATGTGCCCAAAGAGTTCAAAAGACTTACAAATGACCATGAACTTCCATGTGGATGCTGGGCACTGAACCTGGATCCTCAGCAAGAACAACATGTCATCAGCCCTCCAGCCTCAAGTTCTTGCTTTTCTTTTTCTTTTTTTGAGACAGGGTCTCTCCATGTAGTCCAGGTTGGCCTCTGTGACCTTTCTGACACCAGCACTCAAGTGCTACAGGTGTGCGCTACCATGCCTTGTACAAATAGGTCTTCACTAACAAGAGACTTCACATCAGAGACCTTGGTGGCTGTCTAGACCACAGCCTGGAGCTGGGGGTATAGCCCAGCTGGAGGCATACCTTCCTGAGGAGCTCTCGGATCTTCTCTGCATCCTTGGCTGCATAGATGTGCCATAAGGCCCCCGGCTTCTCTTTTCCATCATGAATCCTCTGCTTGGTCACCTCATCAGCATCGCCCTCATCAATTGTTTTGAGGACTTCTGAAAAGAACAAAGTGGTGATGACAAAGTAACCAGCCTGATCAGGACCTTTAGGAGAAAATGTCCAATCAGAACAAGTTTGGTCTCTGTTCTTCTCTATCTGAGTAATATCACAAGAATCAAGAAGTAAAACTTACTAGGCATGGTGGCGCACGGCTTTAATCCCAGCACTTGAGGCAGAGGCAAGTGGATCCCCATGAGTTTGAGGCCACCCTGGACTACATATGGAATTCTACATAGACTCTGTTTTTTAAAAAAGAATCATAACTCATATGGGGGCTGGTGAGATGGTTCAGCAGGTAAAGGCTCTTGCCATCATGTCTGATGACCTGAGCTGAATGCCAGTGACCCATGTGGGGAAAAGGAAGAACAACAGGGTCTCACTGTACCCTAGGCTTGCCTTACACTTTCAGAGATCCACCTGCCTCTTCCTCCCAAGTGTTGGGACTAAACGTGTGCATGATCACTCCCACCTTCTTATGGGAATCAAACTCTGGTCTTTATGCTGTTGACACTTTACCAACTCAACCTTTATGCTTCATCTTTGTGCACACGACCTGGCTTTGCCATTTATCATTCTACAATTGATATAGATAATCAAGCAGATGGGTTAGTCCTGTCTTTTTTTTCCCTTCACTTTTTGAGACCATTTTCTCTGTGTAGCTGTCGTGACTATCCTGGAACTTGCTTGGTAGACCAGTCTGGCCTTAAACTTACAGGGACCCACATGCCTCTGCCTCCCAAGTGCTGGGAAAAAAGAGTGCACCACTACTATCCAGAAGTCCTTTCTTCTTCTTCTTATTTTTTTTAATATATAGCAGGTGCCAGAGGGCATCAAATTCCTTGGAGTTGGAATTACAGGAGGTTGTGAGCCTCTTGTGGGTGCTGGGCACTGAATTCAAGGGGCACTGCACTTTTAAGCAATGTGCCAAGGCCCTAGTCCTCTCCGTCCTTTCTTTGCCAGACTTCATATTTGGACATTCCCTGAAAGGCAAGAATCCAGTCAAAAGTTTCCAACCAGCACTTTGCTAGAATTTCCTGTTGTCTAACAATACCCACCAGGTACATACTAAGCCTGGAAGAAACTTGCATTGGTTACTCTACTTCTTAGGGGAAACCACATTAAAGCAATTTTTCTAGAAATCCTACCTTCATCATGAGCACCCTCCCCGACAGGGATCCCAACATACACCATCACATTAACAGCATCAGACACATCTAAATGAAGGTTTGTTGTGCCAACTCTTCTGTCTTCTGCTGTTATCAAGCCTAAAGGTGGGAGGAAAATATGAAAGATGAACAGGTGCTATTACAAAGGACCCATGTCAAGCCTGAAAAATGTACTCTAGAAATTCCTTAAAAAGATGCTCCTGGGGGGGGTACCTGTTTATCAAGAAGGCAGTCCAGTAGTAGAGTTCTGACTAATGTGCTCAGGCCCTAGGATATATCTCTAGTACACAAAGGAAGGAGTGGAGCCAGGCAGGGAGGTGAGAGGGGAGGATTGAGCACCAGCTAAAGTCTTCTATACAAGACTAACTTTTAGCTTGGTCCAGATAGCATCAACATCCATCACGAAACCAAGCCACTTTTGAAAATGGTCCCTTTCTTGAAATTCAAAACATGCAGGCATTAGGGACATTCAGAAAGAACTCAACTTTCACAGTATTTTACTTTAGGTCATTTTTGAACTTAATAGAATGCAGGTATGACAGCGAGGTAGCTGGCATTCTTTAGTTTTAGTAAAATTAAAGAATAAAACTAAGAATATGTCTGCTGGAGTAGAATTTTTGAGAATTTTTTTGTTTTGTTTTTCAAGACAGGGTTTCTCTGTATAGTCCTGGCTATCCTGGAACTTTGTGTAGACTAGGCTGGCATCGAACTCACAGAGATCTGCCTGTCTGGGATTAAAGGCATGCACCACCCCCATCTGGGGAGAAGAAACTATTTCTAACAGATATGCAAGCTTATGAATGTTACACCAATCAGTGCAGACAAAGGAAACATTCAGAACTACCCCGGGTATGATGCTCCCTATCATGTCTGTATATGAAATGAGAACAGCAGTCCCCAAAGGGTTAATTCTGTCCTCTCCCTCATACCATAGGCGTTGTACATCTTGGGGCCCAGATCAGGCCTTACAAAGTAGCTGGGTAGTCTAGAAGCAAGATTGAGCCTGCCATCCCGTTTGGTATATTCTGGCAGAGGAAGATTCTCCATAAGATCCTCAAACCTAAGAAAGGGCAAGAAGGAAAGACAAAGAAGAGCATTCACTTCGCTGTGATTCTGCTGTGTTGGTTTCAGCCAGGCACAAGCCTCTGAGGATGGCATTCCTTGAAGTCACTAACCTTGTTGGCATCATGTCCCGAAAATCTTCCCCAGGGGGCCAGTCTTTGAGTTTGAGCACCATTGGTTGCCCATCTTCTGACCGCAGTCTCTCTAGAAGACAGACAACATTCTCATAGACCCCTACTGCTACTCTTCTCAGGGCCGAGTCTCTGGAGATAAGCCTTCTATTTCACAATGGACCAGCTGAGGTGGACTTTGTTTCTCCACCTCCTGCAGTAGTATGTGCAATATCTCTCTATTTTATAGGACTCTTGCTCTCCTCCTCAGTGCAACAGAGCTCCATGCAAGCCATATTCTCCCTGGGGTGCAGGCCTGTTCTGGGAGCCACAGGACTGCCATGCAGCTGTATAGAGGTGGCATTAAGACAGAAGGCTCCTCCCAACAAGAGGATACAGTTTGTTATTTCAGGCACAGGACCAAATATTTAGATGCTTACTACTGTTGTCACAGCGTAACCAGAAAGCAAAGTTACTTACTGCATATAATCTCAAAGCCATCCCAGAAATCCCGAACTTTGACATCAGAAATGATAGCACAGTTCCGGCAATTCACCAAGTCCACATCCTGGTCTCCAAATTCCTGGCTAAAGGCTTCTGGCTTCCAGAGCTCAGATTTGAGCTTTTTATGTACCCCTGAAACTAGCACTGGCTGTGGAAACAAAGATAACCCATCAGAACCATCTATGAAATGCTGCTCTCCATGAAAATGGATTGTTTTTCTCGAGAATGTAATCTACATATTCCCATATATTAGTTAACGAGAATGGGAACGGCTTCTACTCTATTATTATACTAGGTTCTCACTCTGGGGGAACATCCTCCGAAGAAACTTTTCTTCCTTGGTGTCTATCAGTATTCTGGGGTGAAGAGATATTGCTGGCTAATGCAACTTTAAGAATACTGCCTCATAGTACAACAATGCAAACCTGGTGACTCCATAAGCTCCTCCCTCCTCAAGCACCTGCTAAAGTGTAAGTGTTGTGGAGCACCATCACATTATCAAATACATCACCAAAGACTCAAGTACTTACCTACTACTCAGCTCCTACCTTCACACTATCAAGCACTACACTCAGGGATTCTCCTCTAAAGGTGTCATCACCAATGGCAGCTCAATACCCACTGGAATTTCAACTGCCCTTTACAAATACTAAGCACTGCCTGATATTAAAAGATGCACAAAGTGTTCTTAGGGATTTCCTTGACTCTGTTTTGTTTTTTTGAGATAGGGTTTCTCTGTGTAACAGCTCTGGCTGTCCTGGACTGCTGTTTGTAGACTAGACTGGCCTTGAACTCACAGAGATCCACCAGCCTCTGTCTCCCAAGTACTTGGATTAAAGGTAATTGCCACTACCACCCAGCTTTCCTCGATTCTGAAAAGCAAAGTCACCTAGAAACAGAAGGATATCCTCAATGAGTTTACTATCTACATAATTTCCTGGCAGAAGACTGTCTAGACAGGCCTGGGATTATCCTGGCAGATGTGACTGCCAGGAAAAACAGCAGGCTATGAAATCAACTCAGTGTTTCTTACCTGGCCTTGTTTCCAGCATTCTCGGAAAATCTTCCAATTGTTTTTGTTGCTGGGGTCATGGAGACACAGAAGCCTCCCATCACAGAGCCAGGAATGAGAGGTATGGGGGTCTAGCACATTTAACCCCATCACCATCTCCTTCACTTCCTTTTGGGTATCAGTCAAGTTGCAAGACCGCTTTGAAGAATCTAAGGTTTTCTTATTTTCTACCACGGAGGCGATGATGTGGTCGAGGAAGTTGGGCAGGCTGGCTTTGTTCTTCAATCCCTTCACAGACAAACCCTCAGGTGAGCTTGAGTCAAGCACCATAATAACATTAACAAAAAAGACTGTCTCACAGTTATAGTTCCAAGCTTTAATTTATCCAATTAATAAGATGTCTTCTGTAATTTCAGGGAAGACATCAAAGTCACTAATATTTATTATTTTAAAGTCCTTGACCTTTAGCATTTTCTTACAATTATGAAAGAACAAAGATTTTTTTGTTTTTGTTAAGATGGGGTTTCTCTATGTAGCCCTGGCTGTCCTATAACTCACTCTGAGACCAAGATGGAAACCTGCTTCTGCCTTGTACTGGGAGTAAAGGCATGTACCTCCAAGCCCGGCAGGAAGATCTCTTAAGACCTGGGAAATATATCTCTAGCTTTGAACTCTGTGTTAAGTACGTGCATGTAGACTACAGAGTTCATAAAACGCTAAGTGATTTATAAAGGTTAGTTCAGAAAAATCTATCTTTGGATGGTATGCCTGGGAGATACTTTAATTGTACCTGAGCAGACTTAACAAGGCAGTGGTTTTCTGGGCCGGTGAGATAGATAGATTGGCGGATAAAGGTGCTTGCCACCAAGTCTGATGACTTCGTTTCTACCCTGGGACACACAGAGGAAAGATGGGGAGCAGGTGAGTGCCCACTCAGGTAACAGAAGGGCAGTAGTTTTCTGCCACAGAACATTTACCTTAGTAATCACTATCTAAGAACCATATACTCCAAAAGTGGTCTCTTTTCTTTCCATCCTTCTGTTACCATCTACAGATGGGAAAGCTGTAGCTGATGGGAAAGCTGGGAAAGTCACAGAATAGAGGACTCCTATAAACCTGACAATCCTGTCTCAAGTACTATCCACGTATCCACTTATTCTACAGCTGGGTATGGTGGCAGGTGGGTCTCTGCTAGTCTTGTCAACACAGCAGTCCCAGCCAGGGCTACATAGTGAGACTCTGCCTCAACTGACTAAAAACATAAAATCACACAATGTTCTGGAAAAAAAATTATGAAAGGAAATGGGGGTTTTCACAAGTACAACATATATTTTTGAAATAAATGACCTACAAGGTATAAATAAACACTGAGAAACAGAAAAGAAAACTGTAGAACAAATGTGTGTAAAACAGAAGAAAACTATATACATATAACATTTCTGAAATGACACTCAAGAAATAAATGCTGATGCTAGGCAGGTCAGATAGTTCAGCAGGTAAACAGATACTTTGGTGTCAAGTCTGGTGACCTGATTACTACTACCTACTGGATGGGAGAACTGACTCCCAGACTTCTTTTTCTTTCTCTCACTTATGCGCGCGCGCGCGCACACACACACACACACACACACACACGACCTGAAAAAAAAAAAAGAGAAACAGAAGCCAGGAAGACCTCTTTTTCACAAAACTGAGTAAAAACGATACTGCACAAGTACCACGACACTAATGATATGTACTAGTAAATAAAATGCCTTTGCAAAGGCGAGAACAATACAATAGAACATATTATGATAAGTGCTATGAAAGCAATTACGTGTAGAGGATGGGAGTGTAGCAAAAACACAGGCGAGGTTGTAGATGGACACTTACTGCTGAAGACGCAGAGAAAACAGGTGGGAAGGGTATGCCTGTGTCCAGGGGGGTTTGAGGAAGCTTTCCGGGCCCAGAGTGAAGGAGGTCTCGAAGGCTAGAACCCTCAGTTTTGCTGTTGGAGGCAGTGGGACCCAGTAACAGACTGTTAAAAAGCTTTGGAGTCAATGGAGAGACTTTTGCAGTGGAGTTGAATGAGTCCAGCCCAAAGGGTGAATGAGATTCTTTATTGAGCACCGACCTCAGGGACCCTGCTTCTGTAAGACCATAAAAGGAGAGAGCATTAGACAGGGAGGAACAGTTTGCAGACGCTGACTCTCCCAACACTCCTAGGAAAGATGCCCACCTTCCATACCCCACCCTGCCTCCAAAATGAAAAGCCATGGATACAGGTTTCAGGGATACAGAAAAATTCTCTACTTCTTTCTTCTCTATGTTTGGATCACAAAATTCCCTTTTTCTTATCTACCTTTTATCTTCTAAGACAGTTTACGTGGTCTCCAGATCTCTTGAACTGGAGTGATGCTTGTTAAAAATGGAGATCCGTCCTTATCGCAAGAAATTCTAACTTAATGGTTTCAAGTGGGATGAAAGAATGTGCATCTGAAAAAACAATTCCCAGGTGGTTCTGAAGCCCATTTAAAAACGCTGCTTGGCAAGTCTCTGTGAATTTGAGGCCAGTCTGATCTACAGGGACAGTTCATGTCAGCCAGGGCTACACAGAGAAACCGTCTCGAAAAACAAAACAAAACAAAACAAAAAAAAATTAACAAAAAATATAGGCTGCTCCTTTGAAGGCCAGCTGAACCCTGCTTCAAAATAATCAGCTTTTTAAAGTCTGGCTGTTAATTCTGGCTGCAGAAACAAACCAGGAGGGAAAGAAGTTCACTAAAAAAACCTCAATTCTGACCAAGGAGGTCTAAGTAAGGACCCAGGATCGCTCTACTGTCTATTAAAAAACAAACAAACAAACAAACCCAAACAGAAGAGAACCATTCACGCTGTATGATCAGCCAGAGAAAAGAAGTGGCACTTTTCTAAAGGGGTAAGGTTACAAGTCAGTTTGAAAATCAAACAAACAAATAAATCACAGAATAAACCAATTCTCCTCCCACAAAGCATGGGCGGTTTATCTCACCTTTTGTTTCTTCTTTAGCCTTCTGAGTTGCTAAATCTGCCAACCAATGCAGGGCAGAAGAGGGAGGGGCCGTGTCAGGGCATGGGGGCCTGATGGCTTTTAGTTCACTATTGCTATTTGATGCAGGGCCTTCTGCTCTTAGGGGCTCCTCAGACCTGCTGTCGGTGCTGGGGCCTTTGGGGACTTGGTCCGGCTCTGGATTTGTGATCGCTGCAGCTCCACCTCCGCCCGAGAAGGTAGTTTCATTTCCAGAAGAGGCACTAGGGGTTATACTGGGGAGCTGAAGCAGGGACGGTAAGAGTGCCAGTTAGAAGCACTACAGAGGGGAGGGTTTGGTAGAACTGAACATGACTACCAATGGCTGCTGACACTATACCAGTCTGGGAAGAATAACCTGAACTGTCTCAAACAATGTTATTTCATCTGTTCTCTAATTTCATATATACACTTAATGAGTCTATAATGTGCCAACAGTTTACACTAGATTCTGTAGAAACCATTAAGACTCGAAATTCATGACTTAAAGTATGTTTTAGATCACTTCTACAACAGAAAACCAGAGATTAAAAATTAATCCTATAGGGGCTGGAGAGAAGGCTCCCTGGTTAAGAGCACTGACTGCTCTTCTAGAGGTCTTGAGTTCAATTCCCAGCAACCACATGGTGGCTCACAACCATCTGTAATGGGATCTGGTGCCCTCTTCTGGCAGGTGTACATAACAGATGACTTATTCACCCCAAAGTAAGTAAGTATATAAATAAATGAATAAATAAAAGTTGATTCCATGAAACCATTTTGGGGATGAAAAGAGATAAAATGTAGGTTGTAGATATGGATTTTATTTGTTGTTTTGACTTTGCTCCTGAGAGGTAGTCTTGATACATTGCCCAGAGAGGCTTCAAAACTCACAAACCTCAGCATCCTGAGTAGTTAGAATTGATTATTTTTAAAAAGTCTTCTGTTCCTTTTAAACTTAAAGCATTAATTTTTGTTTTAACTGGCATATAAAATGACAGGTCCCTATGGCATTTTACACACATAGTTTTGATTGCATACCCCATCCCTGCTCTTACTTTTCCTACTACCACCCCCTACCCTGAGTATTGCCCTTTCTAATTCTTAAATAAAATTTTAAAAAGAACCCGAAGTAAAAGAAAAGAAAGAAAGAGAGAGAGAAGAGAGAGAAACCAATCCCTCTCAGTTGTGGCCCCACACTCTGTACCTGTGACATCCCATTGGTGACAGCAGGTCTCAACACAGATTTGCTTTGCCGACTAATACAAGGGCAGTTTGCTTTAATTCCCCACTTTCCCCGGGCAGCATGTACCATGTCTCCAATATTGTACAGCGCTACGGGAGAAGGAAACAGTAAGGACCACTGAACACTTGCACTGGTCACAGCATACTAAGGCTCTTGCTTTGTTTTGGGACAGGGCATCTGTGGACCCATGTTGACTTTCAGCTCCTGAGGAGGAACCGCTGCAGGAAACTGGGATTATAGCCCAAACATAAGCAGTCATTTCTTCTCTCAAGGCAATTGCCATCTTCATAGGCTTAAGGTTTACACTCAGCTGGATATCCCCCTGCAAGCTGAGTACAGGGCCCAGGGCCTTGTTCTGTGCTAAATTCCCCAGCCTACAGCTGGATATTTTTATTACTGTTTGTTTGATCTGAATTTACTGTGGCCTCCAATCCAGTGCAACCGTCCCTCCTACCTCTACTTCCTGAGTACAGGGATTATAGTTATGAAGCATCATGGCAATTCTCAGTTGCATTTTTTGTCCGTTTTTATAAAGATTTATTTATTTATTATGTATACCATGTTCTGCCTGAATGTCTGCAGGCCCAGACAGGGCACCAGATCATTGTGATGGTTGCGAGCCACCATTTGATTGCTGAGAACTGAACTCAGGACCAGTCAGTCAGTACTCTTAACTGTTGAGTCCTCTTTCCAGCCCCTTCAGTTGGATTTTTTAAAAACATTTTTTTTAATTCTTGTTTTTATGAATCAGGGGTTCTCTGTGTAACCCTGGCAGCCCTAGAACTTGCTCTGTAGATTAGGCTGGCCTCAAACTCAGAGATTCACCTGCCCTCGTCTCTCAAGTGCTGGGATTAAAGACATGTGCTTGGTCAATACATTTGTTTTGTTTGTTTTGATTTTATTTTACTTGAATGTCTGCATGTACGTATGTATCCTAAATGCATGCCTGGTTGCCCTTGAAGGCCAAGAGAAAGAACTGAATCCCCCGGACCTGGAGTTATAGGTGGTTTTAAGTTGTCCTATGTGGGTGCTGGGAATTGGACCTAGGTATTCTGCAAGAGTAGCAAATGCTCTCAACGGCCGGGCGGTGGTGGCGCACGCCTTTAATCCCAGCACTCGGGAGGCAGAGGCAGGCGGATCTTTGTGAGTTCGAGACCAGCCTGGTCTACAAGAGCTAGTTCCAGGACAGGCTCCAAAACTACAGAGAAACCCTGTCTCGAAAAAAAAAAAAAAAAATAAAGCAAATGCTCTCAATTGAACCTTTCCAGCCCTTAGCTAGATTTTTTATAAGCCCAAAGCCAGAAGTCTGGTATGATGGTTTATTATTATTGTCAGCTTGATCGAATTTAGAATCACTATGGCAACACAACTCTGAGTGTACCAAGGCACATTTCCAGAAAGGTTTAAGGAACGAGGGAGGACCATTCTCAGTGTGGGTGGCGAGATCAGGAGGATTTGAGGCCTAGAACTGAATACAAAGGAAAAGCAAGATGAACACCAGCATTTAGCTTCTGAATCCTGACTCTGAATACAACCCTCAAGTGACTTTTCTCAGAATTCTGTCCCAGCAACGAGAAAGGTAGCAACAGATTTATTGACTGCTACTGCTTTCTTTTACTCTGGCCCAGCTAATCATTCACTGGTCCCAAGTTCAAGGCCTGCTCACACTAGATAAAATCACTTTCTGTGGGTGGGGATGTGGCCTCAAGTGCCTAGCTTTCATGAAGCACTGGGGTGATTCCAGGATGTAGAAAATAGCATGTGGTGGCAGATTCCTGTACTCCCAGTACTTAGAACTGGGAGGCAAGAGGATCCTAACTGCAAGAAGCTTACTTACATAGTGACTTCCAGTCCAGTCTGTGCTGGAGTGAACTAGCAGTTAACAGTGCTTCCTACTCTTAGGGGACTTGAGTTCAATTCCCAGTATTCAGGTCAGAGTTCAAAACTACCTGTAACTCCAGCTCCAGGGCATCAGATACCCTACTCCCGCTACTTCTGAGCTCCATGGGTACTTGCACACAGACATACCATAAAGACATAAATAATATAAAATAAAAATCTTTGAAAAATTAAGGAAAACGGCTGGAGAGATGGTTCAGAGGTTAAGAGCACCACCGACTGATCTTCCAAAGGTCCTGAGTTCAATTCCCGTGATAGCTCACAACCATCTACAATGACATCTGGCGCCTTCATTAAATAAATCTTAAAAAAGAAAAAGATTAAGGGAAAAAAATGCTAAAACAATGGGGCTGAAGAGTTGGCCCAGAGGTTAAAAGTACTGGGTGCTTTTTACAGAGTATAGGGTTCAATTCCCAGCACCTACACAGTGGCTCACAACCCTTTGTAATTCCAGTTCCAGGGGATCTGATGCCCTATTCTAGCCTCTATGGGAACCAAGCACGCAGGAGGCAAACATATATGCAGACACACAAACACACACGCAGACACACATACACTAAGTAGACAAATAAAATTTTAAAAGACTAAAACAAAACAAGGAGCCAAATAGTTCTCTGTGAGTTGAGGCCTGCCTAGTTTACATATCAAGTTTCAGGCCAGCCAGGGTTACAAAGCGAAGAGACCCTGTCTCAAACACACACACACACAGAGTGGCTAAACCACACTCAGGCTAGGGACAGAGGTCTGTGGTAAAGTGTTGATCTATCATGTAGAAGAATAAGAGTTCAATAGTCATCACTACAAAACCAAAACAAATAAGCACATAGCACTTTTTTTACCCAACCCAATCTCAAAATGGAATTACTTACCTGTACCAGGGATAATCTGTGTAGGCATGAGGTTTTCTGGTTCATGGGACTGCCCCTTGGCACACTTCAGCCAGGAAAAAACTTCTTCATCGCCCATTTCTTCTGTCTCTGAAACAGAAATTAATTTCTTATTTTATGGGGTCATAGATGGATCTTTTTCAGTGAGTGGAAGTTACAGAACCTTAAAGACTAATTTTCGCATGGCAAAAGAAAGCAACAGCTAACTTAAAAAACTAAAAATTACAATCTGCTCTACTGTGTAACACTTCATAAAAAACATAAATCAACAATCTAAAGCAGATCACTCTGTCCCCTCTACAAACTTTGCTCTTCTTCTTTCAATCTTAGCCACCACTGTTCTGATTGTTGGATGAGGTCTCATGTAGCTAAAGGAGCTGCAGAAGACACTGATCTCCCGCCTCTACCTGACAAAGACAAATGTTACAGGAATGACTGACCACATCTGCCACACCCAGGCCTTCACGGATGGTGGGCAAACACTACCAACACAGTGACATCCCTAGTCCTACTCATCAATCTTATAATACTGAATTTTTTGCTGTTTGTTTTTGTTCTTTTGAGACAGGGCTTCCCAGTACCTATGGAGCCTGTCCTGGAACTCACTTGGTAGACTAGGCTGATCTCAAACTCTCAGAGATCCTCCTGCATCTGCCTCCTAAGTGCTGGGATTAAAGGTGTGCACCACCACTGCCCAGCTCTAACACTGAACTTTCATTGTTGAATTTCATATAAACAGAAGTATACAGGATAAAGTCATCTGTACTGGGTACCACTTAAGATTTTTGTTTTATTTTAGCAAGAATTATTGGTATAAAGTGGAGACTGGACTTGAGCTCAGGCTGTAGTTCAAGTAGGTTTCAGACTCACAATTCTCCTGCCCCACCCTCTGCCTGGTGTAAAGTAGGTTTCTTTTCTTTCTGTTTCCTGAGATAGGATGGATCTCAGGCTGATCTCAGACTTGCTATGTAGCCAAAGTCAGCCCTTAACTCTGAACACTTCTGCTTTCTTCTCCTGAGTATAGGATTACATGGGTTTGCTACCAGATTTAAAATAGATTTTAAAAAAGATAACTTCACCTGTGTCTGAATGAATGCTGTATGTGTACAGGTGCCTGCTATGCCCAGAAGAGGGCATCAGATCCCTGGGCCTGGAGTTAAAGGTGGCTAGGAAGAGTCTGATGTGGATGCTGAGAAGGAAATACCTTTCCAAAAGCAGAAACACTCTCAGCCAACAAGCCATTTCTCCAATCCGCCACAGTTGTCACTTTTAGTAATGGCTCTAGTGTTAATAACATCAATCTTTAACTTATCGTAGTCTATCTTCAACTATTATTACACCACTTCATATATGGTGTAGTGCTTTTACACACACACACACACACACACACACACACACACACACACACACACCTTTATACAACTTTGTGCTACTACTTGTCACACATTTTCTTTTCTTTTTTTCTTTACACTATTTTTATTTATTCATTTATTTTGCTTTTCGAGACGGGGTTTCTCTGTGTAGCCTTGGCTGTCCTGGAACTTGCTCTGTAGACCACGCTGGCCTTGAACTCACAGAGATCTGCCTATCTCTGCTTCCTGGTGCTAGGACTAAATGCATACAATACCACAACCTGGCTCCTGGAACACTTTTTATTTTGTGTGCATGCATGTATGTGTACCATGTGCATGCAGTAGGCACAGAGAACAGAAGAGGAACATTGGATCCCCTTGGAACTGGAGCTAGAGATAGTTGTGAGCTGTGTGCTGGGAATCGAATCTGGCTCCTCGGGAAGGGCAACTGGTGCTCTTAAACATTAAGCAATCTTTCTCCAGCCTGTACACAATTTGTTTTAAAGTTAAAATCTCCTAAATACACCATTTGTGTGTTTTTTTTAATTTAAATAACATTTATTTATTTGTGTGTAAGTGTGCTCTCACGCATGGGAAAAGTAGAATGACCTCTAGGAGTCAGTCCTTTCCTTCTGCCTCTGCTCACTGAGTCAGCTTGCCACTTCTCTATTTAGTTTTTGAGAGGCCCTCCACAAACATAGCTAGGCTGGCTCCCAACATGATCCTCCTGGCTCTGATTACAGGTGTGCAACACTGTATTTTGCCCAGCAATTATTTTGAAAAACTGATTAAAAATGAGTGTGTGTGTGTGTATTTTATATATTAAAAAGAATATTTTTCATCTCTTTGTGTGAACCTCAACTATCAGTATCATACTACTTTAAAATTTTTGTATACATTTAGCTAATTATTCCTATTTTATGTGCATTGGTGTTTGCCTGCTTGTTATGTGTGAACAGCCATGTGGGTGCTGGGACTTGAACCCAAGTCCTCCGAAAGAGCAGTTAGTGCTCTGAAACTGCTGAGTCACTTCACCAGTCCTCATCATACCACTTTTCGTTGTCTGAATATTTGTAATTTATTACAGCAGTTATGGTAATGAATTTTTGTTTGTTTGTTTTGTTTTTCGAGGCAGGGTTTCTCAGTTGCTATGGAGCCAGTCCTGGAACTAGCGCTGGCCTTGAACTCACAGAGATCCACCTGCCTCTGCTGGGATTAAAGGCATGTGCTACCCCCCCACCTCCCGGAGAATTCTCTCTCTTTAAACCCTTTACTTGTGTATCTCTGAGGGCATGCATGCTAAGGCATGATAATTTCGGGAGTTGGTCCTCTTCTATCATGTAGGATTTGGGCACAGAATTTGGACCATCAGGACTGGTGGCAAGCACCTTTATCTAATGAGCTGTCTTGCCATCCCTCTATTCTCTTACAGCTTGCTTTTTCTTTCTTCCCGTCTTTCCAGAATAAAGAGCTTGTTGAGTACACTGCAATGGAGCAGCACAGTGTTAGGGTTTTCTTTCTGTTTACAGCGGAAAAGCAATTTCTCTAGTCTCCCACATGCAGGGCGGAAAGGATAACTGTAAATATTCATGCAGTGATTAGTAGGTGTCAGTCTTGCATAAGCATTTTAGATAGAATTCATTTAATTACCTACAATGTTACAAGGAAGTACTGTTAATATTGGTATCTTTGTTTTATAGAAAAAGGAAACTAGCAGGGTGGTGGTGGCTCACGCCTTTAATCCTAGCACTTGGGAGGCAGAGGCAGACAGATCTCTCTGAGTTCAAGGACAGCCTGGTCTACAAGAGCTAGTTCCAGGAAGCTACAGAGAAACCCTGTCTCAGAAAAAAAACAAAAAGTCTGCACAGAACTATTTATACCTCCAGCTCCAGGAGATCCCGTACCTTCTTCTAGCCTCTGTGAAAACCGGCACCTACCAGTGTACACACCCGCAGACAAACATATATTCACATAATTAAAAAATAATAAACATAAATTGTTGTTGTTAAATATTAGTTTAAGATGTGTTACATTTGTCTATGCTATGGAACATTTGTTTAATGATGTAAAGATGTGTTGCATTCTTTTATGCTGCATTTGTTTAACTCTATGAAGCTGTGATTCTTTGCCTTGATGTGGGATTTCCCTCGTATGCTGTGATTACCGTTAATGAATAAAGAACTGCTTTGAGCCTACTGCACAGCAGGGCAGGGCGGAGCAGAGCTAGGTGGGGTGGACTGGACTGAATGCTGGGAGGAAAAGGCTGAGTAAGAGAGACAACATGGAGCTATCGCCCCAGTCAGACATGCAGAAACTGCCAGTAAGCCACTGCCATGTGGCAACACACAAAGATTAATGGAGATGCGTTAAATTAATATGTAAGAGTTAGCCATTAAGAAGCTAGAGCTTCACATCTCGATCTAGTTGAAAAGAAAAAAAAAAAGCTAGAGCTAATGGGTTAAGCAGTGATTTAAATAATACAGTTTCTGTGTGATTACTTCAGAGCTAAGTGGCAACAAATGGGCACCCAAACAAGCAGCCTCCCTTCACCAACATTGCCTGTCTAAAACATCTGATAAAATAAAAGAGCTGAATGGCCAGTAGTGAGGTAGAAGGATAGGTAGGGCTGGCAGGCAGAGAGAATAAATAGAAGGAAAAATCTGGGAGGAGGAGAAGGAGCAAGAGAACAAGGAGAGAGGATGCTAGGGGCCAGTCAGTCAGCCAAGGAATAAAAGTGAAAGTAAGATTACAGAAGTAAGAAAAGGAAAAAGCCCAGAGGCAAAAGGTAGATAATTTAATTTAAGAAAAACTGGTTAGAAACAAGTCAAGCTAAGGCTGGGCATTTATAAGAAAAATTAAGACTCCATGTGTGATTTATTTGGGAGTTGGGTGGCAGGCCCACCCCCAAGCGAAAGGAGTAAAATGAGTAAAAAGAAAACAACAAAAACAAATCTTTTTTTTTAAAAAAAAAGATGTTACTTATCTCATAAAAAGATGTCACGACAACCAGGCAGTGGTAGCACTTGCCTTTAATCCCAGCAGTCAGGAGGCAGAGGCAGGCAGATCTCTGTGAATTCGAGGCCAGCCTGCTCTATATAATAGCTAGTTCCAGGAAAGGCTCCAAAGCTACAGAGAAACTGTTTCTCGAAAAACAAGAAATAAAAACATACAAACAAAAAACCAAAACCAAACCAACAAAAACAACAAAAGATGTCATGACAAAGACAAATGAGGCTAAGTGGCTAAAAAGGGACAGAAGCCCATTCCTGTTTGATTCCATTGCCAAAGCTCATAAATATGTCTCCTAGTCACGTTCAGAATTACCCAGACATTATTTACTTACCACTTCGAGGACGGCTTTTCCTCAGCCGGTAACAGTCCAGGCAGACCCCAAATCCACATTTGCGACAAACCCAGTGGATGTTGAAGAGAGTCGTCTCACAGACATCACACATCTCCCGCACTCCACGCACAGCTCGCTTCCAGGCCACTTTCTCTGATGGAAGAAGAATGCAGTGGCAGTGACTCCTGTGATTAATAGCATAAGACCCCAGAATCGCTGACTGACACTCATGGCATTTTGTCCAGTGGTAAAAATTTTAAATATAAACAAGTTTCTATAATTCTAAGAGAAACAAATACATGGAACACTTAATGTTGTTAGGAAGTTGCAGTAACAGTAGGTTATATGATAACAGTGTTGATACACAATGTTACATGTTATTCGTTAACAACAAAATGCTAGCTGTGTTGTAATTCCTGCATTTTGAAGGTGGAGGAAGGAAAATTAGGAGTCTAAAGCCAGCCTGGGCTACATGAGACCCGGTCACAAAAAATAAAATACATAGTATAAAATCTTTAATTAGGGAGAACTTGACAAGAGAATTTTTTCCTTGAAATTTAAAGTATAAATTCATAGTATAGTTTCCCTTGGTTTGGGAATAGTATGTAGTATATTTGCACTGTTTCTCTGTAATAATGAGGACGCTAGGTGAAAAATAAAGTATTAAATGGCACCACATCTCAACAAATCATTGGTACTGATGCAAATTTGTTCAAAGCAAATGAAATCAGGATGATTCAATCCCAATGGGGTATCCAAAAGCTTCTGTTGGCAGATGTATGACAAACAAGAAAGGCACACTAAGAAGGAATTTCTGGTTTACTAATTGTCAAAGACTGAAAAAAATGAGATCTGTTAGGTACAGTTCTGGTTTTGATTATAGGCTACTACAAAGAGGAGTCTAATTAGTCTTAATTCATCTATAGTAGATGCCTTCCCCATCCACTCTCTCTCAAGTAGAGAAAATAATCAATACTGTATGCAGGAGCAGCTGGAACAAGTAGAAGGGTGCCTTACGGTGCGGCTCCACCATCATCATGGCCTCCTTCTCAGACATTACAAGCTGGCAGAACTGGTCTCCAACATTGGCCAAGATGTATTTTGAGGTTTCTAGGTCTATTCCTTCTGCTAGGGAAGAAGAGGGAATCCACAGGTTCATAGCATCAGGGTCACTCTGCTGAGGGCTTAGAAATCCTTCTACACGGAGTACCCCCTTGCGAGTGAAGACCAACCTAAGACAAAAAGGAGACAAGTCAAATACTACTGTCCCTTGGGAACTGAGGAGAACGGTTAGAGGCCATAGTTCCTAGTGGGCCATGCTGCCTACTCCCCTACTAAAATCTGTGGCTGATCAAGTCCCTCATAATATGATACTGTATTTTTATTACATGTTTTTGCATATTCCTTTAAGTCACAAGCAGGTTACTTATAGTACCTAATAAAATATAAATATTATAACATTTACATATAGTATTACTATAATACTTAGTTTTACACTATACTTTTTTTTTTTTTTTTTTTTTTTGGTTTTTTGAGACAGGGTCTCTCTGTGGCTTTGGAGCCTGTCCTGGAACTAGCTCTTGTAGCCCAGGCTGGTCTCGAACTCACAAAGATCCGCCTGCCTCTGCCTCCCAAGTGCTGGGATTAAAGGCGTGAGCCACCACCGCCCGGCCTTACACTATACTGTTTAAGGACTGGGGAGGAGGAAATGAAGGGATGGATAACGACAGTGAGATGGCTCAATGGGTAAAAACATTTGCTGCTAAACTTGACAATCTGAGTTTGATTCCCAACCACTCCTTCAAGTTATTCCCTGGCTGCCAAATGCCACACACACAATTAAAAAAAAAAATAATTAACAGAGTCCAGAAAAAGCATTGGATCCCCTGAGATTGGGGTTACAGGTAGCTGTGAGCTGTCATGTGTGTGCTAAGAATCAAACATGGGTCCTCTAATAAGAGCAGTCAATGCTCTTAACCACTGAGTTATCTCTCCAGCTACCCCACCCCCAAAATAAGTAAATGTAAAAGCAAGATGAGAAAAAGTTTCTACAGGTTTAGCTAGCATATATGTTATGAGCCTAAGTAAGTTTTCAATCCACTTATTTCAATCTCTGTGTGTGTAACCAGCAAAGACAGAGGGCAAACTACATGTGGTCCTTGCTAGGAGACCACTTACTAAGTCTCCATTCTTTAAAAAGCTTCAATGAGGCCGGGCAGTGGCTTAATCCCAGCACTCTGCAGGCAGAGGCAGGTGGATCTCAGTGAGTTCAAGAACAGCCTGGTCTACAAAGGGAGTTCCAGGACAGCCAGGACTGTTATACAGAGAAAACCCCGTCTCAAAAAACCAAACCAAACCAAACCAAACAAAAAACCCAAACAACAACAAAAAACAACCAACCAAACAAAAAACTCCCATTAGAGTTGTCATGAGTTTTCCCCATCCATCTGTTCCAGACCCGCAACCAAGCCAGTAAATGTAAATAGAGAAAAGCAGGGACCACTCCATCATCACACTTAAACCTTAAATGGGCCCTCCTTAGTGCCTAGCCGTCACGGCTGATGTAGCCTCTCCCTTACTTCTCATCATGCCGAGTATACAGAAACCAGAGAACAATATCTGTTTGTTCCTCTCACTACCTTACTGCCAGAGCTTCCTGCAAACAGACCCAAGTTCTCCATCCGATGGGCCATTTGAAATAAATTCTCAATCAAGGTCAGTATTTCTATGTATACCCTATCCTTTCCTCCAACTCAGTAGAATTTTTCTACTAATTCTTTCTCTCTTTCGAGACAGGGCCTCATGTAGTTCAGGCTCATCTCAAATACACTACATAATCAATGCAAGCCTCAAACTATTGATTTTCTTACCTTTGCCTCCATAGTGTTGGGATTACGCACATGTATCAACAGATCTTCAAGCACTTACCAGCATAAAAGCCAAGGCTCCTGGCACAGTCCTTTAAAATATGGACCCATCAGTTTTAGCTTAGTTGGAAGAGTGCCTACCTAACTTGCAGAAGGCCCTGGGTTCAGTTGTCAGCACCAATAAAAGGATGGTGTGACACAGCTAGCACTTAGGATGCAGAGGCAGCAGTATCAGAGCTTTAGTTCATCCTCACCTTCACAGGGAGTTCAAGACTATCCTGGGGCACATGATAACCTATCTCAAAACAAACAAGCAACAAATAAAATAATGGGCCCATCTTGAGTTCTCCCTTTGCTCATCCTAGTCTATCCTCCTCCCTAGTCTACCAGCAATGGTGCAAACTCCAGGATGAATTTGCTTTCAGGCTGTCTCTCGTGCTAGAATGGTGGTGTACATCTTTTTTCTTTCTTTCTTTTTTTTCTCAAGACAGGGTTTCGCTGTAGTTTTATTTATTTATCTTTAAAGATTTATTTGTTTATTATGTATACAACATTCCTTCCATGTATGCCTGCAGGCTAGAAGATGCCAGATCTCATTACTGATGGCTGTGAGCCACCATGTGGTTGCTGGGAATTGCACTCAGGACCTTTGGAAGAGCAGTCAGTGCTCTTAACCTCTGAGCCATCTCTCTAGCCCCTCGCTGTAGTTTTAGAGTCTGTCCTGGAACTAGCTCTTATAGACCAGGATGGCCTCGAACTCACAGAGATCCACCTGTCTCTGCCTCCTGAGTGCCGGGATTAAAATCCTTTCTTGAGACAGGATTTCCCTGTGTAGCCCTGGTTGTCCTGGAACCCATTCTGTAGATGAGGCTGGCCTTGAACTCAGTGCTGATATTAAAGGTGTGCACCATTCCTGTCTGGCTCACAAAGAGTTCAGGACCAGTCAGGACTCATAGCAAGATCCTATCTCAAACAAACAAACAAGCCTCTCCAGCCTCCCCCAAAATATCAACTATCTTTTCACATTGCTTTTAATCCTCAGATGACAGACTTCTTTTTGTACATAACATATTTTTAAAGATTTATTTTCTCTGGGCGGTGGTGGAGCATGACTTTAATCCCAGCACTTGTAAGGCAGAGGCAGGCAGATCTCTGAGTTCAAGGCCAGCCTGGTCTATACAGCAAGTTCCAGGACAGTTAGGGCTACACAAAGAAAAACCCTACCTTGAAAAAAACAAAACAAAGTAATTGTTTTTATTTTATATTCATTGGTATTTTGCCTGGATGTACTGGGGGAGCTGGATCCTCTGTAACTGGAGTGACTGACAACTATGAACTGCTGTGTGGGTTCTGGGAATTAAACCCGGGTCCTCTGGAAGAGCAGTCTGGACCTTAACCACAGAGCCCTCTCTTCAGCTCAAGATTTATTTTCACTTTAGGTTTAAGCATATGTGTGTCTGTGCTAATGTCTACCAGGTGTGGGCAGGCCCCTGAAAGTGGAGTTAGTTATGAGGCGCCTCACAAGGGTGTTGGGAACTAGCAAGAGCTAAAGAGCCATTGTTCTAGCCCCTGGACATAATGTTTTGTTTTTGAACTTCTTCTTCTTGTCTAAACCTCAAGAACTGAAATTTGGTATTTTCTTGGCTTCTGAATGCACAGGGGATAAAATGGTTGACACAATTATGGCCCAATAAATATTTGCCAAAAAGGAATTCAGGCCAGACCAATAAACAATTTGGATTTCTTTGCTTGATCTTAGTCAAAAAAGGCTGAGAAATGGATTTCTTTATTCAGTAAGTAGAGATTCTTAGTCTAGTGTGGTGGCAGACAACATGTAATCCCAGCACTTGGATGGCTGAGGGCAGAGTGAGTCCTGTAGTTCAAGGCCACACTGACAACACAAGTAAGACCGCATCCCCAAACCAAGCCAAAAGAAAAAACAAAGGACAAAAGAGGCTTCATACTATCTCCTAATGTCACACCCACCTCTCAGGTTACTCTAGCAATAAGGAGAGGCGGTCAGGCGGGTCTGTAATTTAAACTGAGTTCTGCTTATACTACTAACTTCGAATGGAACCCGGTTTGAGAATAAGTCAGGGACTAGCACAGGGCTACAGCTAAAACTGTTCAACTTCCATTTTCTAAGGGCAACATCACATGTCATTTCATAATCCAACTGAGTGATTGACTACTCGGACAGAGCCTCAACACAGACTCCAAGAACAAAGGTTACAGAAAGAGAAAGATGGAAAGACACCTTTGTGGGTCCTGAGGAAGAGAGGGTGGGAGTCATTCAAAACTAATGAAAACTGGGAGTTCAGTCAGACAAAGGAGCCTGGTACCTCCGGAAGTGGAAGAAGCGGCAGGCTACAGTAGAGTCATCTTGCTCCTGTTCCTTGAACTTGCGATACCTCTCCAGGCGGCACTCCCGACACTTGTGCAGGTGGGGTGCCACGTTGATGCAGGAGCCGTCCTGCAGGAAGGGCTCTCCAGACTGCTTCAGCTTCTTTACTTTGCTCACGTCTTTCAGCACCGACTGACCGACTGCGAGGAAGGAGGAAAGGTGTTCACAGAGGTGTAAATAAGGTCCGATGACACGATCCTCTTAGAGACACAAATATCCTGACCTGAGTTATTTTCACTTTGTATTCCTTAGGAATATAACCAGAAAGAGTGCAGGAGGCAAAAAGGCCTCAGTTGGGAACTAAGTCACAGAGAATTTGTATCAAGTGACTCAGAGAAGTGAAAACACTGGTCTAGGGGTGAAAAACCCCACAGGGAAAGAGGAGGCAGCCACTACCTGAAGTTGGTTCTTCAGGATATGGCTGTATCTTGGGCTTCCAGAGTCTGTCAATCCCCGAAGGAAAGAGCTGCTTTTATTACTAGACTCTCAGCAATATCCTTTTGTAGTGACTAGACTCTGGTAGGTGTTAAATGTCTTGAGGGAGGAACAAACAGAGGCTGTGAATCTTTTTGCTTCATCAAATCTACAAAGGATTTCTATGGGAACAGTGACTATGTCTTCGGATCTCCCTGAAGTAAATTTAAAGCCGGTCTAAAGTGAAGTCAAAAGGAATGGGATATATACAGAAACTTAGTTCCTCATTAAAAAAAAAAAGACAAGATCAAGAATTTTGTGGCCAGAAAGTCCTTACAGTAACACCACAGAAAACAATGCTGCCCTGAACCAGGTTTGGCAAGAGGACTCTGTCAAGCCCTTTTGGCTTTGTAATGCTATGAGATTAAGAATTTCCCATCAAATCATTTGATGTTAGTGTTAAAGCAAAGCCTAGCTATGGCCCCAGCAGGATCACCTTTCAAGGGAGCAGTCCGAGGCCGGCCCTTTGAGGCCTGCTTCCCTTTGCCCTTGCCCAGCAGCAGTTCAGCACTGCGCTCCCCGTTGGGACCTAGCTTCCCCATCAGGTGCTCTGGAATCCCCTTCAGGCCACTCTTGGCCTGCAGCTGCTCCTCCGAATCACTAAGATCTGACAGGTCACTGTTGGTGCTGGAGTCTGAGTCCTGTCTGCAAGCCAAGCTTCGCTCATCCAATGAGAACCTTCTTACAGCTTCAAAAGGAGCTTTGTTCTCCTGTGAAAACTCTGCTGGGGAGGACAGAAAGCTGCTTGAGTGCCTGCCAAAGACGTTACTGAAGGTTTTGAGAAGAGGATTGTCCTGCTGGCCAGGCCCCACAGTTGGCCTCTCTTCTGTGGGGCTGGAGGAGAGAGTAGGCATCTCAATGGGTTGGGTGAGGCTGCTGGTGGGTGAGCTGGAACGGCCATTCCCCATGGCAGAGAGGCTTGGGCCCCCAGTGCTGAGAGTTGAGCCCAGAACACCAGACACCAGCTTTGAGGAGTCAGTTGTAATAAAGAGGGTTTTCTTCTTTGCTAAAGATGCAGAATCTGCAGAGGCATGCGACTCGGGCCAGCTGGGTGTTGCCTTTGAGGTGACAGTGGTGGCAGAGGAAGAGCTACCGGATGCCTGAGACGCAAAGCTGCTGAAAGGGCTGTGTTCAACTTTCTCCACAAACGCCAGGAAGGGGTTAGAAGGCTCTTCGCGGGATAGTTTGGGGGGCTGTAAAAATAGATTTTCATGACTCTCTGGGGTGCGGGTGTTTAAGAGACTCCGTGGGAATGCTGGAGTAAGGGTGGGCATAGACTCTGCAGGCACTTTTCGGTCCACAGAGCTGCCAGTCTTGGGACCTGGCTTAGTATCTGTCCCAAGAGAAGATCTGCCTTTACATAGGCCTGAGCTCAGGCTCTCAAGGCTTTGTTTGAATGAGTCCCTGCTAGAAGAATCATCAGCCATACTCTCTGAAACCGTAGTGAAGTAGTTACTGCTGGGTAAATTTTGGGACATGCATTGAAAAAACAAGTTCTTGGAGAGATCTGAGTCCTTCTGAGACTCTGATGCAGAGCCAGAGCTGAAAGAGAAACCCAAAGGCTTGTTTTCTGTTGCTAAAACTCCATTGGACTGGCTCCTTCCACTTCCAAAAGTCAAAGGTTGTGACAAACTTGAGAGAGACACTCCAAATCCAGAAGAGGCCAGACTAGTATTTCTTGAATTCTGGAAGGAAGATTTTAGTTTTAGTTAGTGATACTGGCTACAACCTACTGATCTTTCTTTGTCAGAGCTATCACTAAAGCAACATTTCTATAAGCCAATCAACTTCTCTCTTAGATCTCATGAATCTGTTCTTATAACTGGATTTCACCAGTACTGGTAGGGAGGAAACTGTCTAGAGTACAGAAGTCATCGTTACTTTAGCAAGATGAGCCAGAGATGGCATGATGTCATCCAATCTGCTACTCAACTGGTCATTCTCTAGCTGGAAGGCAGTGCTAGTTTGATGCTAAGGGCTAGGTGTATAGAGTCTTAGTATATATTGTAGTTGGAAAGAAACTCCATTAAGGAACTGGGGGAAAGAAAGGGTTCCTGAACAGTCAATTCTTACTTTGTTATGTAACTAGAGACCTTCGTAATATCAATCTACTACCTAAATGCCCTATTACAGAAAGGTATTGCTTTGAGAGATATCAGTAGGCCAGTATGGCCTCAAACTCCCTATGTAGTCCAGAATGACCTTGAACTTCTGATCTTCCTGCCTCTACTTACCAAATGCTGAGGTTACAGAACAGGTGTGTGTCAACATGCCTGCTTTATGAGGTAGTGGGGACTGAACCCAGGATTTTGTGTATGCTAAGCAAGCACTTTACCAATAAGCTATATAGCCCTCTCAATAGTTTTATTTACTTAAGCTATTGTAAATAGCCCACATTACAACTCCCTGTATATTAAAGAAAAGAACTTTATGAATTTGAAATTTCATAAAATGGATCTTTTTGGAAATCAGCCACCTACTTATAGGTTCATGTCAACTTGATGAATTTTTTTTGAGATGGGGGTCTATGTAACCCTGGCTGGCCTTGAACTCAGAGCTCCTACTGTGTCTGCCTTTCTAGTGCTGGTATTTGATATGTGCATCACATGCTCTGCTCATGTCAACTTAAACTGAATAGATGCTTCAATTAACATTAATTTACATGAGGCAATTTACTGAGATCTTTTGCAATAATTAGGTTCTATTAAGACTCCCCAAATGAAAATGTGTACATTGAAATATATGCTAAACACAAACATTTAGGATAACAAGGAATGAAAGAAATATTTTGACACTTCTTCCTTTACTTTAAAAATGCTTAAGTTACATATGTGAATGCCTGTAGGACACTTTCATGTGCATTAGGCACCTAGACCTAACATATATAAACAGACACATTCATAGGAGCCCTTTCTTATTATTGGTTTAATTCCGTAATATTTAGATCCTAGCACCTCACTTGCAAATCATGTACTATTAAAAAAAGAATGCTATACCTAAAAATTCACTTTACTGAAAATAAAAATTATCCCATAACTGAAAAATGATGTATCCTTTTGGAAAATCTTGGAAAGTAGTAATGGTTCCAGCTTTATAACACTGAGTGTGCTAAACACCACAGAACTAAACATTTTAATGATTATAATGGTACATTTTTTTAAGAGTAGCAAAGAAGCCTAAAATACTGGTGGCTTAGCTCTAGCTGATATTTGCTGTTTTTGGACATTTGAGAGTTAAAAAGTTTGCTTTCTTTCCACTAACCACACAAGTACTGACACACCCCACGTTCATGAAAGAAAATAGGGCTGACAGTACCGAAGCTCTCCAGCTGTTTTACTAGCAGCATCTGGCCAGAAGCCTGATATCTGCAAGACTCTAAGGAACTTGAAGTAGCTCATACTTCATTACTAAAGCAAATAGCACATGGGCAATAGTAATTTGGCTGTTCTTTCCTTCAAATTCCAAATCCTTTTTTTGGGGGAGGGGGCGGTTGTTTGTTTTTGTTTTTCGAGACAGGGTTTCTCTGTAGCTTTGGAGCCTGTCCTGGAACTAGCTCTTGTAGACCAGGCTGGCCTCAAACTCACAGAGATCTGCCTGCCTCTGCCTCCCGAGTGCTGGGATTAAAGGCATGCGCCACCATGGCCCAGCCCAAATCCTTTTCTTATAAGAAAGTGATAAAAACTGTTGCAACTCAGTTTTTAGAAGAAATTTCTTGGTGGCTATTCTGTTTCTCTATTTCACATTAAACAATTGTAATGGAAACATTTATGGCTATACTTTGATTCTAAAAGGCAGGCTGAAACATTAATAAAAATGCTTGATAGTCCAGAAATTTCTCCAAGGTATTTGAATTTTTTGTGAGGTGGAATGAGGGGTAGGGATGACTAGGGACTGAAACTATTAGATTTGTGAGCACAATAGGCAAGTGTTCTACCAATGAACCATATCCCGAACCCTCCAACCCATTGAACCTACATTACTTACATTTATTCAGCTTTTCTACTTCAAGAATAAAAACATTTTATAGCAATAAAATTTGTTTTGTTTTATAAACCCATTTACACTCATACTAACTTTGATACAGTGTTGATTTTAAATAACTTAGGCACTACAACGACTTATTTGCATGTAAGAGCTACCTGGTATTTTTGCTAACACTGGCTAATTAACAAGACAACCATAAACAGCATTACACTTATAGGTCTTCTCTTCTGTCTGGACTTTTCATCTCCCTCCCTATCCCTGAATACTAAAGTTTTGAAACATTTCACTTGCTAGGACAGGGAAGAAAAATGAAATCAGTAAGCCATAGGTTTTGTAGTTTTAGATATGGAAACCTGGCCCTTACACATAGTAATCAAGAGCTCTGCCACTGAGCTACACCCTCAACCAAATGCCATTTTTATCTAGCATTCCTATACTTGAAATCATTCCATTTTACTTAGTAGGAGAGCTCCTCCAAATAAGGATTTTTCTTTTTAGAAAGGGTTTTAAGTAGCCCAGATTGGCCTCAAACTCTTTAAGTAGCTGAGAATAACCTTGAACTTTCTGACCTTGCTCCCTCCAGAGTGCTATGACTATAGGTACTCATAAACCTCCACATCTGTTCTTCATATATAATATACAGTATTTAGCACACAGTAATTTCCCATAAAAATTTTTTTGTTTGGGTTTTCTTTTACTTTTGTAACAAAGTTTTATATTGCTCAGGCTAGCTGTCTTAAAACTCCTGGTTCAAATGAACCCCTTAGCCTCAGTTTCGTTAGTACCTGAGACTACAGGAACATAACACCATGTCCAACTTTTATTTATTTTTTCTTTTGTTAAGACACATTTTTATGTCTGAGTGTTTTGCCTGCATGTGTGTTAGTGGTACCACATGTATAGGCTTGCAGAGGCCAGAAGGTATCCGATCCCTAGAACCAGAATTAGTCAGTTAAGAGCCATTCTGTGGGTCCTGGGGACCGAAGCCAGGTCCTCTGCAAGAACAGCCAGTAGTCTCAACTGCTGAGCCATTTCTCTAGTCCCCAACTTTGTAATTTTTTTCTTTTATATTTTTTAAAAGTCAAGGATTTCATATTCTAGTATGAGTTAACAGCCTGCTTGAAAGAAAAATGCTGACTAACACCATAAATTACACTTTGGTGACCAAATTTGGTCAAAGACCATATAAAACTAATTTTTATATTGTCCATTTCAGTTTATATTGACATAGTAAAGTGAGTACTACTGTGACTAAATCCATCAGATTTTACAGTGTTCCTTAAAAGGATAAAATTAACAAGACAAAAACTTATGGCCATTATCAAATAATGGCAAGCAGGCTGCCCACAAGGAAAAAATATCACAGAAATGAAGAACTGAAAACAGCGTAACAGCAGCTTGTACACACACCCTTCACCATGGTGTTCACTATCAACACTGGAATTCATTAATTTTGCCTCTCAGAGTCCTAGTAAAGGCTCAACCACTATGTGAACTAAACAGATAACTGAAAGAAAAAGATTCCCACCCCAGATCTTTTCCACATCTCATTCAATTGAATTCTTTGTTTTTTAATTAGCTCAACTGTTTAGGTGACTTTTAAGAGCTGATAAAGTTATTTAAAAAAATACATATTGCCAAATGAGCAGAGTACAATTTAAGTCCATATCAGAAATCTTCCTTCCTTGAGGTGTTAGAGATGCTTTTCAACGTATTAGCAATGAAGGAGGGTGGAAGAGTTAATGCAATCTGCCACGTCTGCCCTGAAGCACTCACCTCTCCTGAGGCCTGCGACCAGCTGCCTTTCTGTTTTTCCGGCCCAGTCCCTGATGCAAGGCCAGTGTCTGAGATCCTCACCGTAGTTGGGGTGGAGCTGGTGGTGGTGACTACAGCTGCTGAAGCCACCATGCCCTGGCTAACTTGTTCCAGTGTTTTTCCTGCCTCCTTGTTTTCAGCTCCACCTACCTCTGGGGCCAAAGGTGTCTGACCTGTGGCTGAAGAATATGGAGTGAACGGTACAGGTATGTCCCCACCTACAGGTTCATCCTGTACCACCAGAGTCCTGCCGTTTTCTTTGGTGTAAGTGGCAAAGCGAATGTTGCGGTTAATCTGGGGAACAAATGTAGACGGTGGCTGCTTGGCTCTTTGCTCCAGCCCTGGCTCTCCACTGGCATTACCTCCTTTCCAGGGCCCTCGGCTTGCCTCACCTCCATCACTCCCATTACTGTCTACTTCACCCCTGTCTCCTTTTAATTTCTTTGTAGCAGGGTCACACCCAGAGTCCGAAGCACTTTTCCTCCTCCGGCCATCTCTCCCCTCTATGCTCTCTCTCTTCTTCTTTCCTTTGGAAGACTTTACTGCTTTTATGGTACCCCCCTACAAAACAAAATTCAAAAAAGGTTTATTGTAAGGGATCTTTCATTCTGTGAAAAATCATTAGCCATTAGTGCGTTCCCATCCCTAGAAGCAGATAAAGCAGGCACAGTTCTGATGCCACTGTAAACATTCAGAAAGTGAGTGGTGGCTCACTTTATAGATACACACATTCAAGGTAGTAGTTACTAGAGATTAACTTCCTTGGCAAAAGCTTGCAGGTAAAATATACTACTTCACAGGGATCTTTTTAAAAATTTATTTTTTTGAGCATTTCAAAAATTTGAGGAATTTCTGCTACAAATCCAATTGTCAGAGCTAGGCTAGGAGCATTATTTGCCCAATAATGAAATAACAATTGCACATTTATCTCCCTTTTGTTTAGATTTTCATGTGCATGTATGTGCCATGTGTCTTCCATGTGTGTACAGGTACCCTCAGAGGCCAGAAGTGGAAGTAGGATCCCCTGGTGCTGGTGTTACAGGCAGTACAGGCAGTTTTAAACTGCCTGATATGGGTTCTAGCTGCTAAATACCAGTTCTCTAAAGAGCAGCCGCCAGTACTTTTAATTGCTGAACCATCTCTTTTGCATCCCTTCAAAAAATTTTTCAGCCAGGTGGTGGTGACACAGGCCTTTAATCCCCCAGCACCAAGGAGGCAGAGGCAGGTGGAAAACCAGAGGTGTTACATACAGAAACCCTGCCTCATGCCCCCGCCCTGCCAAAAAAATAAGGGGTCAGGGTGTTGATAGTGGTGGTTGGAGAAAAGACTCGGTGGATTCGATTCCCAGCGCCCACATGAAAGCTTTCAACCACCTGTGTAATTTCACTTCCAAGGAATCTGACGAACTCTGACATTTGAGGGCACCAGGCAAGCTCAGATGCACAGGCATACATACAGGCAAAAATACCCATACACATAAAATGAATATTTTTTAAAAAAAGTTAAAAAATGTATTTATGTTTTTGGATTTATTTTGAAAGAGGGAGCTCACATGTCACACTGACCAGTGTCTAAGTCCCTATGCAGACCTCAGGTGAGCCTCAGACTCAGAGCTTCTGCTTCTGTCCCACCAGTGCTGGGATTACATGTGCACCTATTCTGTCTTTGATAGGCTTGCATTTCAAATACTGAAATATAAAAACTCCACTATTTAGAAATCACTTAGCCCAAAATACGTGAATCCTGACCAAAGGAAAAGTAAACCTGACATTTTGAACTGCACACAGACACTGTAAGACTCCATTGATTTCCAGACCTTTCTCCAAACCTTTAGTCAGGGAATTGGAAAAAAAACAACAGAGCAAACCGGAAATCTTTTTTTCTAGTATCTCATGCTACCAATGATGCCTTGTGACATCTTTGAGGACGGATACCTAAGATGATGGGGATTAGAAGGGACAGTTCTCATCCTTCCCTGAGAAGCAGGTTTTAGGCTGATTCGGAAACACTGAAAAGTATAGAGGGGGTAATAAGCTACTTCTGTGTAGCAATGAATATTTACCATTTAATAAATCTGCCCCCACTACCCTCAATACTCATAAAGTCATATCTTTACTGGAATCATTATATCTGGTATGTCAACTTCTTTGTTTTTTTGTAACAGAGTTTCTCTGTGTAGCTTTGGAGCCTGCCCAGGAAATTGCTCTGTAGACCAGGCTGGCCTTGAATTCACCTACCTCTCCCACTTGCTGAGATTGAAGGCATGTACTACCACCAACTTTGTAAAGCTTTAAAATTTCCTTGGAGCTGGGTGGAGTGGTCCATGCCTTTAGTTCCGGTAGAGGCAGGCAATGCTCTGAGTTTGAGGTCACCCTGCTCTACAGAGCGAGTTACAGGGCAGTCACAACTACATAGAAAAACCTTGTCTTTTAAAAAAAAATTTTTTCTTCTTGCCAATTTATGTATTTTTTTTACTTTCTTTTTTTACTGCCTTCATTTTTCTCCCTTAATTTTCTTATAAAATTCATTTTTTAAAAGATTGATTTATTTTATGCATGTGTGTATGCCTGAGTGTATGTACATAGGCCATGTGCATACACATGCCTTTGGAGGCCACAAGGGGGCATCTGATGCCTGGAACTAGAGTTATAGGAGATTATGGGACAGCATGTCAATGCTGGAACTGAGCCTAGAAACTTTACAACCTGTGAGCCACATTTCCAGTACCTTCTGTAAAACAAAACAAAACAAAAACCACTCAAGATATACTTTCATTTCTCCATACTCTGGCACTATTACCCAAGTTTCCACAAAAATAATTAACAGGTATGAATAAATAATAACATGCTCACTATGATCAAGTATCATATTTCTGGTAATATTATCTAAGTTTCCCATACTTTTATTCAAGAATTGAAAACACTTTGTTGAGTATAGTTTTTATTTCATCCTCATTTAAAACTACCCATTTGGCAAGTTTTCAGTCTAACTGCAGAAGAATGTTTACTGAGATAGTTCATTTATTCATCCTCACACTTAACAGAGATGAGGGGATTGATCTTAGATGTCTAAAAAGAGTTATTATAGAACTTGGCACAGTGTCAATAATAATTGTATTTTGTTAGTCAAGAATATAGTCATACCATGACAAAGCCAAAAAGGAAGAAGTCAATATCTTCAGCTAAAAAACACAGATTCAGTTTCTAACTCATGGCTAAACTGCAGACCTGGCTCAGAGCAGTCTCCTACCAATCTCTAAAGAACCAATGTGGGTCCTATTATGCTGAGTTGCTCAGATGTGAGCAGACAGCATAGGGCAGTGAGACCTACGCAGGCTCTCCGGTTTTATCTAACCAACTGAACAATACCATTTATATAACAATAAGTATTTAAGCAAACAAATGAAACACAGAAAGAAACAAAAGTAGAACATAATACATCATCAAAATAATAGGTAATCGCAGCCATGCACATTATTGGCATGGCAATAGGGCTTATCCTATTTATGATAATGTAACTAAAGAGCTATTAAATTTAATATTGGTTCTTTCCTTTCCTTCTGCTCTTGTTTCAACAATGACTGCACAGCAGTGCATGGTGGCACACACCTTTAGGCCCAACATTTGAGAGGCAGAAGCAGGTGGATCTCTAGGTCAGCCCCGTCTACACAGTGAGTACCAGACATACACAGATCCTGTCTCAACAGGAAAGGAAGGACCGCATACTTGTCAAAAAAGAATGAAAGAGGAACATTTACAGAGGTCTTAGTACTTTAAGGACTATGAATGTGGACATTTGTTTTGTCTTTTGAGACAAGTACTCAAGCAGACCAGGCTGGCCTTGAACTCCTGATATTCTTGCTTTACCATCAATGTGCTGGAATTCATTGTCAGGTATGGCTGGCTCAGGCAGATTTTTAACATAGCTTTGTTATTTTTTATAATAATTTTTAATGAACCAAAGGTTGGCATGGTTCAGAATAATTATAAAACAAATCATTGTGTATGGAACACTGAACTAGGCATTTGTTTAATTTGATTTCACTACAAAATATAGAATTTCAGTCTACCTTGGAGCTCACTGGGACCTGATTAGGGGCAGGAAGGATACAGCTTTTCCTTTATATGCTATTATTAGGTAAGTCATTATTATTGCTATTGTTTACTGCCGTTTTATCTATTAACTTGTCCTAGGAGAATATAAGAAGAAAGAGGCCATGAATTTTACAATGGGGACATAGCTTTAATTAAAAGGGTTTGCTCAAACTAGGTCTTTTTCCTAAGGATGTTCTCTCTTAACTAGACAAATCAGAAAGAAAACAGAAAAGAATAGCCAGAGCCAAGCAACTCAAGGGAATCCATAGAAAAATATGTATTCAAGGGATCCACATAGCAGAATAATTAACGCAAACTTACAAATCTACTTAGACTATTACTGTACCTCACTCTGTGGTGTCGAACTGTCCATCAGCATCACATGGATAAGTCTGGGGTCTACTGACTTCATCTCGCCAGTCTATAGAGCAGGAAAGCAGAACCCATGATAAAAGGGAAAAGATAGTTAATACCTTGACAACCAAAATGTAATATACGTTTTCATCAACAACATAAGCATCTATTTAATTTTACTTCCCTACAAAAAGAAAAACTTAACCCTAAGAAGGGTACTCCCAGTAACAGTATTGGAAATAACGTCTAGAATATGGCAAGGATTGATATATTTGTTAAGCTAACGAATTAAAGAACTGAGTGAGTTCAAGATCTAAGTATGTCTTTGCTCTAATAATGTCTATGATCAAATAATGTCAGCATATTCATTTAAATTTCTCTAAGCCAACAATTATTAAAAGAGGCACTCAACTATTAAAGAAAAAAAAAACCTGGCCGGGCGGTGGTGGCGCACGCCTTTAATCCCAGCACTCGGGAGGCAGAGGCAGGCGGATCTTTGTGAGTTCGAGACCAGCCTGGTCTACAAGAGCTAGTTCCAGTGCAGGCTCCAAAGCCACAGAGAAACCCTGTCTCTAAAAACAAAAAAAAAAACCACCCTGTAGGGATGGGGACAATGTGATAAAGAACAAGTTTATTCTATTTCTAGCAATTAGAAAGTAATTTATTTTATTTTATTTTTTTTAAGATTTATATATTTGGGGCTGGAGAGATGGCTCAGAGGTTAAGGGCACTGACTGCTCTTCCAGGCCAGAAGAGGACACTAGATCTCATTACAGATGGTTATGAGCTATCATTTGGTTGCTGGGAATTGAACTCAGGACCTCCAGAAGGGCAGTCAGTGCTCTTAACCTCTGTGCCATCTCTCCGGCTCCTTTTTTTCCCGTTTTTCAAGACAGGGTTTCTCTGTGGCTTTGGGGCCTGTCCTGGAACTAGCTCTAGTAGACCAGGCTGGTCTTGAACTCACAGAGATCCGCCTGCCTCTGCCTCCCAAGTGCTGGGATTAAAGGCGTGCGCCAAAAGCGCACAGCTAGGAATGTATTTCACAGACTTATTTTTAATTACAAGTCATGTACATGAGTACAAATGGTCAGAAGAGTGTGGGAACCCTTTTAAGTGGAGTTATAGGCAGCTACAAGAGGCTTTAACAAACTCAGGCCCAGGCGCTCTTTACTGCTGAACCACCTTTCTATACCTTCATGAAGGATTCAATCTAATAAATAAAATGTGTGAAAGCATGTATAAGTGTGCTAATTGTACCAATACCTGTGTTAGTAAAAATACTGTGCCTGATTTCAAAGTCCCCCAATTTAAAACTATTTAGTTATGATATATCCATTTAGAATATACTTATTTTTGCTTGTTTGTTTTTTGTTTTTTTTTTCAAGACAGAGTTTCTCTGTAGTTTTGGAGCCTGTCCTGGAACTAGCTCTTATAGACCAGGCTGGCCTCGAACTCACAGATCTGCCTGCCTGTCTCCTGGGTACTGGGCTTAAGGGCGTGCACCATCACTGCCCATAGACTAAACATATATTTTAAGAGGATGAGTTAAATACCTGTATTTATATATGTGTGTGTGTGTGTAGCATGTACATACAATTATATTCAAAAGATGAATTGTGCCTATGTACCATATTATATCAATCACTAAAGTATATTATATCAATCACTAAAGTATAACTTATGCAATTAAACTTCATATAACTAAAAACATATTATAGATACATAATAGGCAATATTAGGAAGAATATGGAAAACACCACACTGGTGGCACCACTGTGGGAGTAATAGTTTCTTAGAGGAAGTGGCAGATTTCATTATGCACTTTACATGTATGTATATAATCTGAAATTTTTTAAAAAATTGTCTTTAGTGGGGACTAGAGAAATAGAACAGCTCAGTGGTTAAGAGAGCTTCTTGCTCTTGTAGAGCAGAGGACCTGGATTGGCATCAGATTTACCCAGTGCCCACATGATAAATCATAACTATGTGGAACTTCAATTTAAGGAAATCCTACTTTCTTCGGACCTCTGTGGGCACACTATGAATAGCACATATGCCCACACACACCCATACATATAAATAAAAAACTCACTTCATTATTACAACAAGTTTTTTTCTGTTTGCTGCAAAATTCAAGCTTGACCATGCTTTAACCTGTTTCTGGAACTTGACATGGTCCCCATACTATGGAGTTTGACTCATACCTTGATGTACTGTGATAACACCTCTGACAAGATATTCTGCCAAATAATTTTGAAATGTTCAACTAAGTTTCTATAAAACCAAAATTCTTGAATTTTATCCGGAAGCCTTGAAGTTCGGGGGCTATTTAAATCTGACCTTCTTCTATGTTCAATGCTATTTTCTCAAACTCCAACTGAGGTAGACAGCCCTGTCTGACAGAAAATAAAGCTTGCATAATTTGACCAAAGAATTTCAGTAATGGTCTTTACTCTTCTTCAATGAGATTAACGCTTCCAGAGTGCTGGAACTACATGTAAATGTAGCCACACCCAGTTTACAAGAACTGTCAAAGACTCCCAATGAAGTCAGGGGGCTTACTTATTTATTGGTTTTTCAAAACAGGATTTCTCTGAGTAACAGCTCTGGCTGTCCCAGAACTCATTCTGTAGACTAGGCTGGCCTTGAACTCACAGAGATCTGCCTGTTCTCTGCTGGGATTAAAGGCGTGCACCACCACCGCCTGGTGTCAGTGAGGTTTTACATGTTTACCTCTAACTCACAATGAGGTAACAGTTACGCAGCCATCCTTAGGCTCACTCAGAAGCAGAGGCAGAGGTAGAAGCCAGTCTTCTTACAATGCTGAAATACTTTTGCTGTCATCCACACTAAGGCAGTGGCTGTACCTCTTACAGAACAAGAGCCTCACCTCAGTTATAGAAACCTCCATGAGACGAGTGATTGAGTCCTGACGGTTTACAACACCACACAGCCATACTTCTTCTCCTTCTGGCTGGTATATTTTGACCCTGTGACCTTGAACACTATAGGGACCTAGAGAAGAGAACAATTAGAACTGAATGTTTGGGCTAAGCATGTGAGGTAAACACTTAGCATTTTCTGTGAAGAGCTGAAAGGAACAATTTTTCATACTCAGTAGAATAAAAATGAAACAATTTTTTTTCTAGTGAATTTTATAAACTTTTCGTTTCTAAGGAATCGCCCAAGTCCCCAATTCTATCTTTTTAATCTATTCTTTTTTTTTTATTTTTTTTTTAAAAATTAGATCCTGTATGTTGCTTCACTGACTGAATTTTTTTTTTAAAGATTTATTTATTATGTACACAACATTCCTTCTCTGTATGCTTGCATGCCAGAAGAGGACACCAGATCTCATTACAGATGGTTGTGAGCCACCATGTGGTTGCTGGGAATTGAACTCAGGACCTCTGGAAGACCAGTCAGTGCTCTTAACCTCTGAGCCATCTCTCCAGCCCCCCTTAATCTATTCTTTTATCTAGTCTATTCTTATTTATTCCTTCAACCATAAAATTCTGAAAGGCCAGCCTAAGCTATAAAGCAAAACAAAACAAACCAGGTCACTAAGCGAATGTGCTACTAGGTAAAATGGCCATAGGAACAATAAATGACCACTAGTGTCCTGCTATCTGTTTCAGTACTGCTCGGGGGAGAGTTCAACTCGTGGTGAAAATATGGGAGTTAGGACTTTACTGTTTTATAGAAGCACTCTACCACTGACTAGACTCAAAAACTCTAGCACACACCTTCCCCTTTCCTTTTGTTATTAATGAACAAGTCTATGAATGGACTGCTTTATGCATATAATTTGTTGGTGTTAAGCTTTTAGCTCTTGAGAAATGAGCAAGTTATTAGTATAAATAGAACAAAGCAAAGGTTTTCTCTAAGGGTGGTGTCTCTATCATTAATGCTTTGTTTAGTATGTAATTAACATACTATGTGGAAAACATCAAAACCTTGTGTTTAAAATACAGAAAGAAGGGGCTGGAGAG
>JAQHUG010000276.1:401086-448227 GCA_028555095.1 Dicrostonyx torquatus | reverse complement strand
GTGTGTGTGTGTGTGTGTGTGTGTGTGTAACATGAGCAGGTATCAGGAGACAGAAGAGGGCATTGGTTCCCCTCCAGTTGGAGTTACAGGCAGTTGTAAACCTCAGGTTATAGGTATAGGGAACTAAATTCAAGTCCTCTGGAAGAGCAACAAGTGCTCTTACACTGCTGAGCCCTCTCTCTAACCCCAGAGAAGCCATTTTTCTTGAAGTCCTGGGTGACTTTAGAGTAGGAGGTGGGAGTACAGAAGAGTAAAGAAGCATCAGTCACCAAGTTTATTTTTTAAGAATTAGAAAACTTCAAAATGTACAGAGAAATTTATTACAGGAACCAAGGTAATGCCAAAAGGATTTGAATCAACAAGGAAATTAACAAGGAGGTAACTAATAAGCCCAAGATTAGATAGAGAAGTCAAATACCTGGAACAGATGCAGCCCATTAGCATCTGACATGAAACGCAGTTCTCGATCCACAAGGTATTCAACCGGCACCACAGAGCCCAGACCCACCTTATCTACCAGGGGAGTGAAAGTCTGTGGAGCACAATGACAATGACAAGAGGCTGATGAGAACTTGGAAGTGAAAACAAGGAACAGTCAATTCCTCTCTGACTTCAGAGAAGCACATCCATTCCTCTCATCCTAGGGAACACAGACAAGCTAATGAACAAAGCCTTGGGAACATTTCAAACATTGCCACTGCTCACATTACCTCAGGAAGCAAACCAAAGGAGAATTTTTTCCTCTCTCTTTCATCTTTGTTTTTGTTGTTGTTCTTTTGAGACAGGGTTTCCTCTGTATAGCCTGACTGTACTGGTACTCAATTTGTAGACCTGGCTGACCTCGAATTCAGAGATCTGCCTGCCTCTGCCTCCCAAGTGCTGGGATTAAAAGTGTGCACTACCATGCATGGCTAAATTTGCTCAGTATTTTCTAGCTTCTGTTTGTTTGGCTTTTGGCTCAGGCTACAGACTAGGTTTGTGAGGAATTTATAGTAATCCTCCTTCCTCAGTCGCCTAAATGAGGGAATTATAGATGTAAACCACCATACCTGGTTTTAATACTTTTATATCTAAAAAGGGCAAGTGGAATAAGAAATTAACCATTGTTGCCAGGCAGTGGCACACACCTTTAATCCCAGCACTTGGGAGGCTGAGGCAGGCAGATCTCAGTGAGTTTGAGGCCAGCCTAGTCTACAAAGGGGACTGTTACATAGAAAAACCAAAAATGGCTGACCTTGAGCTCTCTATAAACTAAGAATGATTTTGAACTTCTAGGATTCTGCCTCCATCCTCCTAGGTCCTGGGGTTACAGGTGTGTACCAACATACCAGCTTTTACGTGATGCTTTACATAAAACCAGGGGCTTCATGCATGTTAGGCAGGTACTCTACCCAATGAACTATATGTTCAAATCTCTTCTCCCCTATCCTTTAATTATATTCATTTTCTGAGAGTGTATGGTATACTTAAATATGAACAGCAAACAGCACTACAACACTTGTGAAATCAAAGGGAACCCTACTTGTTTTTCTCCTACCATGTAGATTCCAAGGATCAAACTCAAGTTGTCAGGCTTATTTGTCACTGTGACAACCTGCCAGCCGTGTGTGTGTGTGTGTGTGTGTGTGTGTGTGTGCGTGCACGAGAGAGAGCGAGCGAGCATTTTGAGTCAGGGTTTCAATATGTAGCCCCTTGACTCATATAAATCCTCCTGCCTCAGCTTTCTGAATGCTAGGAATACAAACACACACCACTATGACCAGGCACTCTTGTTTTCTGAGACAGTCTCACTATATAACCCACTGTCCTTAAAATCATGATCTATCTGCTTTTCAAGTGCCGGTATTACAGGTATATACCATCAGACCAGCCTGGGCAAATCAGGAAGACACACTATCTGAAAGTGCAAGACAAAATATATATATATATATACACACACCATATATGGTGGTGCATGCCTTTAATCCCAGAACCCAGGAGACAGACACAGTTGGATCTCTTGAGTTTGAGGCCAGGCTGATATGTAGAGTAAGTTCCAGGACATTCAGGGCTACATAGAGAAACCCTGTCTTCAACATCAACCAAAAAACCAAATAAATAAATAAAACTTATATTAAGAGATAATAGTATACCAACAGATTGAATGTACCTTTTGGTTTACATATTATTAGTTTGGGTTAGTCACAGAATAAACCAGTACGCAGTGGTGGAGCATGTTTTTATCCAAGACTTGGGAGGCAGAGGCAGATGAATCTCTGTGAGTTTGAGGCCAGCCTGGTCTACAGAATGAGTTCCAGGACACTCAGGGCTACACAGTAAAACCCTGTCCTGAAAAAAAAAAAATCAATCAATCAATCAACCAATCAAAATAAACCTTTCTTCAGAATATAGAGGAAAAGAACTGTTAATTTTTGCTTTGGTAACTTCAGAAGAAAAATTTATTAAAGACAAAGCATGAAGAGTTTATACTATGAGGTAAATATTTATAGGCCTAAGAGAAAAGGTCAAATTGCTCCTATCTAATGAAAGTGATTCATTTATTGGGCTACATGATATAGCTCAGTGGTAAGGCACTTACTTGCCTAGTATATAAGATTTGATACCTGAAACCATAAATAAAAAGAAAACAGAACAACAGGGGAAAACGCTTGCCTAACGTGTATGGGTCTGGGTTTGATAACCAGCACGGTATAGACAGGGCTGGGTGGCACACACCTGCAATCCCAGCCCTGGAAGGTAGAAGCGGGAGGATGAGTTCAAAGTCTGCCAAGAAGCCAGTCTGGAGTATATGAGCTTTTGTCTCCAACTCATTTCCCCCCCTGAAATAAATAAGCACAAATAAATAAAAGCTACTTACTAGTGCTGGCCACTGCGCAACTGAGACACGAGTGCCTTGTAGAAGAACTGGGTCCTTCCGGGGTGCCCAAACAAGCGATCCTTCTAACAGAAGTACTATTACTTCTTCAGCATGAACTTTAACCCAGGAGTGTTGCTTCCAGTTACAGCCATCAAATTCTACAAAGATCTGCAAAAAGATATCAAAAACAATTGGAATGTCACATTTGGGGAGAAAATAATTTTTCTAGTTTTAAACAACAGACTAAGAAAGTTTCCATAAACTTACTTCTAAGGTCATTTTTATTGATATTTTCTTTTACTTAAAAGATAAAACAGGGCTGGAGAGATGGCTCAGTGGTTAAGAGCTTTGCCTGCTTTTCCAGAGGTCCTGAGTTCAATTCCCAGCAACCGCATGGTGGCTCACAACCATCTGTAATGAGATTTGGTGCCCTCTTCTGGCCTGCAAGGATACATGCAGGCAGAACACCATATACATAATAAATGAATTAAATCTTAAAAAAAAAAAGATTAAAAAATTATTTTAGGGTGTGGCACATGCATGTGGAGGTCAGAGGAAAACTTACAGGGGTCTGTTCTCTCCTTCCACTACACGGGTTCTGGGAATAGAACTCAGGCTTGGGGGAAAGTGTCTTTACCTGCTAACCCATCTCACTTTAGGTCTCATGTATCCCATACTGCCCTCAAGTGGGATTACATGCATTTGTCATCACACCTGGTTTTATGCAGTACTAGGAATCCAGCTCAGCTCTGCATGGCAGGCAAGAAAAGAATGATAAACTAACAAAAACTAGAAGTTGGGAAGACGGTCAGTGGTTAGGAACACATGCTTTTTTGCAGAGTCCAGCTCCATTTTGTTTTCTAATTGGAAGGTTTTTTGTTTTTGTTTTTAAGATCTATTTTTACTTTTAAAACATAAGAGTAGCCGGGCAGTGGTGGCGCACGCCTTTAATCCCAGCACTCGGGAGGCAGAGGCAGGCGAATCTCTATGAGTTCGAGACCAGCCTAGTCTACAAGAGCTAGTTCCAGGACAGGCTCCAAAGCCACAGAGAAACCCTGTCTCGAAAAACAAAAACAAAAAAAAAAAAAAAAAAAGAGAGAGTGTAGAGCTAATATACATGGGCAAGTATAAAAAGACAAGATCTCCTGAGTAAACTGGGAGCATAGGGACATTGGGGGAGGGTTGAAGGGGTAAGGGGAAAAGCAGGGAGGGGAGCAGAAAAAATGTAGAGCCCAATAAATATCAATAAAGAAAAAAAAACATAAGAGTGGCCTGGTGGGGGCTGGAGAGATGGCTCAGTGGTTAAGAGCATTGCCTGTTCTTCCAAAGGTCCTGAGTTCAATTCCCAGCAACCACATGGTGGCTCACAACCATCTATAATGAGATCTGGTGCCCTCTTCTGGCCTTCAGGGATACACACAGACAGAATATTGTATACATAATAAATAAATATTTTTTTTTAAAAAAAGAGTGGCCTGGTGGTGGTGGCGGCACACACCTTTAATCCCAGCACTCAAGAGGCAGAGACAGGTGGATCTCTGAGTTCGAAGCCAGACTGGTCTACAGAGTGAGTTCCAGGACAGACTTCAAAGCTCCAAAGAAACCCCGTCTCAAAAACAAAACAAAACAAACAAACAAAAAAAAACAAGCAAGCAAATAAACACATTAAAATTAAAAAAGGGTGATTCAGACATGGTGTTCCAAAACTTTAATCCCAGGCAGAGTCAAACTGATTCTGAGTTTGAGGCCAGCCAGGGCTGTTGCACAGAGAAACTGTGTCTGGAAAACAAAATGAAAATACAACAAAGGGTAGAAGATGTGTGTGTTATGTGTGTGCATACACAGGTGTAAGAAGCCAGAAATGTCAGCTGGAGTTATAGTCAGTTGTGAGCTAGCCAATAGGGGTGCTGAGAATTGAATTCAGATTCTCTGCAAGAGCAGTAAGTGTTCTTAACCACTGAACCATCTCTTCATTTCTTTTTGTGTTTGTTTTAGTTTTTTTCCTTTTAAAAAAAGATTTCTGGGATGGAGACATGGTTCAACAGTTAAGACCATTGGCTGCTCTTCCAGAGGACTGGGTTCAATTTCCAGCACCCACATGGCAGCTCACAACTGTCTGTAACTCCAGTTCCAGAGGAACCTGATGTCCTCATACAGACATACATGCAAGTGCGCTTGTGCACGCATGGGTGCATGTGATTAATTTTGATAACATGCCTCATAAGTGCAGATGCCTATGGAGTCCAGAAAAGATATCAGATACCCTGGAGCTGGAACTACCGGTGGCTGTGAGCTGCCTGAGGTGGGTGTTGGGAAATGAATTTAGGGCCTCTACAAGAGCAATATAGGCTCTTAATCACGGAGCCATCTCTCTGACCTTTTTTTATTAGTCTTTTTTTTTTTGAGATAGGGTTTCTCTGTGTAGCCCTGGCTATCCCAGAACTTGCACTGTATACTAGCCTAGTCTTTAATTTAGGAGTCATGTGCAGCCAAGAGCCTGTACATCCACTGCAGTCCATTGAGAAGAGATGCTTCTCTGATTAAGGCTGAGAGGAGCATCTATCTATGGGCATAAAACATCTGATTTTCTTCAATGAATGTATCACTTATTATATAGGTAATTATTTTTAAAGGGAAAAATTAACTTTGGATTAGGCTTAAAAGATAAAATATGAAGTAGAGAAACTAAGACCATTCACAAAGAAATAAAATTGAAAAACAAAAACACCAGTAAAGAGTATATGAATGTGAAATGTATTTGAGATATTAGAGATGAGAATAACAGGATATGGTGATGACTGTTGGGGAGTAAAGGAAATAAAGGTTCATTATTAAGATTCTTGATTTTTAATTTCCCTTCCTATTTCTAAATGTGAATTATGTGCAATTTTATAAAACTAGGATAAAGTAAGTGATGAAGCATGATTATGTGCTGCTGTTTTCAAGTAAATAACCATTTCCTGTTTACAGTTTAATTTCCAAGCAATGTCTTTCATACCCACCTAATACTGAGTATATTAAATGTAAGGTAGTTGGGGTAACAGTGATAGTATGAATAAAAATTCAAATATGTACAGCATTTTGAGGAGCTATAATTTCAATGTTATGTAGGGACTTGTACCCCAACTCCCCCATGGTTCTACTTTAGTCTCTTTGAGCCTGACTTCCTTTGTCTATAAATAGAAACAATAAGGGCCTCAGAGGGTTGCCTGGAGCAGTCATTCCCTAAGCAAGCTTGGATTAGTTATTGGTCATGGTATAAATTGATAGAACCTTTAAAAGAGAAGTGTTGCTAAACTGTGGTGGCGCACACCTTTAATCCCAGCACTCTGGAGGCAGAGGCAGGCAGATCTCTGTGAGTTTGAGGTCAGCCTGGTCTACAGAGTGAGTTACAGGCAGCCAGGGCTGTTACATAGAGAAACCCTGTCTCAGAGAGAGAGAGGTGTCAGGTGTGTTGGTGTATGCCGGTAAGCCCTCTAGGTCTACCATTCCCAGGAGACTAAAGCAGCATTGGGAGTTCCAGGACAGCTTAAAGACTGAGACCATGCCTCAAACAAGACAAGAAAACGTAAAGATGTATCTAAAACTCTTAACATGTAAATGATCTGGCGAAACTCCTGTAATGATCTTAATTACCCCAAACACAGAAAAGTCTTTACAAAATTTATTAAGGTATTCATGGTACATGCCTGTAAGCTCAGCATTCAGGAGGCTGAGGCAGGAGAACTGCAAGTTCCCACAACCTGAAGCTACACAGAGACCCTAGCTCAAAAAAAAAAAAAAAAAAAAAAAGGGCCTTGGTGCTAGGATTACAGATATACACCACTACCTTTGCTAGGATTGGGGGTGGGGTCCAGCCTTCATGCATGCTAGACAAGTACTCTACCAAATGAGCTTCATCCCTAGCCCCAGATAGCTTTGCTGGAGCTGAGGTCAATATATTTATATTGAATCCACTATGCAGTGAAATCTAGACTGAATCTGAAATGACTCTTTTGCCTCAGCCATGAGGAACATGACATGCCACCACACTCAGTTTATCATTTCCCCCCTTTCTGAGACAAAGTCTCAATTGTGCAGACTTGACTGGCCTCAAAATTTATAGAAATACACTTGCCTTTGCCTAGATTTACTATCTTTTTAAAATAACCTCATGTCACCTAGGCTAGTCAAAACAAAACAAAGGTGGCAAACTTTTAATACTAGCATTTGGGAGGCAGACAGACCTGAGTTCAAGGCCAGCCTGGTCTACAGAGTGAGTTCTAGGACAGCCAGGGCTACACACAGAGAAACTTTATCCTGAAAACCAAACCAAAACAAAAAAACAAAAAACAAACAACAACAACAAAAAGCTGGGAATGACAGTGCATATATTTAACCTCAGTACTTGGAAGACAGAGGCAGGTACATATCTGTGACTTCTGGGCCAAACTGGTCTACAGAGAACTTCGGCCAGTCAAGGCTACATACTGAGCTTTCATCTCAAAAAAAAAAAAAGAAGAAGAATTTTCAGCCCATACTGGTGCATACCTATAAACCCAACAATCAGGAAGCTAAGGTGAGTAGATCATTAGGGTTCACCTGGGCTGTCTTGAGAAAGAAATGGGAATAATGCAATGGAAGACAGAAAGCACTAGCTAATTTGAGGACCACAAACTAAGGGTTGCTTGCTATAAATATCTCTGAGCCACATCTAATTTTCCTTGTCTAATTCTTCACACGGCAAAAATCCTTCTTACCTTGAGCAGGTGAGAGGATTTTCATCTCTACAGGTATATGCACCATTGTAAATTAATAACCTTGCATATGGATTTTCAAATCAGTCTCCAGAGAATTTGGTTAGTGAGTCAGTCCCCTAGAGCCCCATTACCTACAAAGTCACTAAAAATATGGAGCTTATACCCTCTTGTAAAACGAAGAGGCCACACCACTTGAGTCACTACTAAACAATCAGGCAGGTTTCACTCATTTGAAGAACAAGAATAAAAGATACTTTACCAATGGGCATGATGGGTTTTGGAGGGCTTAAAAACCACCAACCTATGGAAGGCAGTGGAAAACTGAGGAGTAACAGGTGCTAAGTGTCCCTCAGGCCTTCCGGCAAGAAAACCTACAGGCACCCACCCACCACAGCTGTTGTTAAAAATACAAAGAGAATGTTTCTTATCTCCTACTTTGGGTTTGTTTCTGAAGGGAGACTAAAAAACCAGAACAAACTAGTAGAACATACAGGTTTTTACAAGCTCTTGGCAGATGAGGTGTTGGCAATGCGAATCCCTGGTAAAGGAACGGGCAATTAAGAGGAGTGATCTAGCTTGAAGTGGCAGCACACACCTGCAGCACCAGGCCAGGCCAGTCTGGCTACAAAGTTCCAGACCAGCCAAGGAAACAGCAATGCTCTGCTTTAAATACAAAAGCAAACCTAGCCAGGCACAGGGCACACACACGGGGGAGGCAGGGAGAGGGAGAAACAGGTCAGTTCCAGGCCAGCCAAGACACAATAGCGAGACCCTGTCTCAAAAAACAAACAAACCAAAACTACAACAAAACAACCCCAAAGCAAAGCAAACCAAACAAACGCAGAAAGAGGAGAGCTCCGATTCTGTAGTGGAGGAAGGTGAAATAAGTGTTGTGCAGTATGATGTGAGTGGACACGTCGTACAACTTTCAAACAATGGGCTGCAAAGACAGGGCCTTCAAACTGAGCACACCAGATTTTTCAGCAACTGGGGAGCTAAGGCAAGGGCTTCTCAAATTCCAGGCTACCCTGGGCTACAAAGCAACATCCTTACTAATTATTTGTTTTAGCTTGCCTATACACTGTATAGCTCACACTGGCCTCAAATTCTTCCTCCTCGGGCCTCTGCTGGGATTAAAGTCATTCACAACCCAGGCAAAATAAATGTCTTTTAAAAATGAGTGTTGGTGCTTTCTTTTAATCCCACTCAGAGGCAGGTAGATCTCTGGAGTCTAGGCCACCTCGTACACATCAAGTTCTGGGTCTATATACTGAGACTGTCTCAAAAAAAGGGGGGGGGGAGGGATGCTGAAACCTGGCAGTGGTGGTGCACGCCTTTAATTCCATTACTCAGGAGGCAGAGGCAGGCATATCTCTGTGAGTTTGAGGCCAGACTGATCTACAGAGTGAGTGTGTTCCAGGACAGTCAGCCAGGAAGGACTGTGTCACAGAGAAACTCTGTCTCAAAAACCTAACCCCTCCCACCCAAAAAAGTGGGTCTGGAGTCAAGATGATAGGTGTTCTTAGCATCCAATTAAACAGTATATGTTCTTATCAAATGAGCAGAACCTCATTGCTATTTAAAGCTACTCTCCAAAAATGCTAGGAATTATAGGCTTGCATCACCACGCCCAGTTTATCTACAACTCTCTAAGCAGGTGTGGAGGCTCAAAACATAGACTGTTTCAAAACAACACAACTCTCTAAACATACACTGAAGCCGGGCGTTGGTGGCGCACGCCTTTAATCCCAGCACTCGGGAGGCAGAGGCAGGCGGATCTTTGTGAGTTCGAGACCAGCCTGGTCTACAAGAGCTAGTTCCAGCGCAGGCTCCAAAGCCACAGAGAAACCCTGTCTCGAAAAACCAAAAAAAAAAAAAAAAAAAAAAATGATCCAGCCGGGTGGTGGTGGCGCACACCTTTAATCCCAGCACTCGGGAGGCAGAGGCAGGCGGATCTTTGTGAGTTCGAGACCAGCCTGGGCTACAAGAGCTAGTTCCAGGACAGGCTCCAAAGCTACAGAGAAACCCTGTCTCGAAAAACCAAAAAAAAAAAAAAAAAAAAAACCACTGATCCACAAAATATATTTTATTTACTTTACATGCAGGCAACACAATCAACATAAGAAATAAGTCAACAAATCTTAAAAGTGACAAAATGGAGAGAAGAGGAACATGACTGGGGGTAGGGAAGTACAGGGTAGTGGCAAGGATGTAGCTGCATGGTAGACTACTATTACTGAGGCAGGGGCTTTACCTCCAGCATCAAATCACAGACTCCATCATAATCGGGGCTGACAAATCTAAAAGTAGCTAGAAAGTAAGAATAATAGTTTTTACACTGGAAAAATGGTACTGGCATGGACCTGATTATAATGCATCATCTAGAAACAAAATGAGAAAGTAGGCATTTTATGGTTCACCTTCCCTACTATGACACAAAGAGAAAAGGTTGGTGTAGAAATAGTAGGCAGCTTGGTGTGGTAGTCCATGCCTCTAATTCTAGTACTCCAGAAGAAGAGGCTAACGCAAGCGGGTCTCTGGGAGCCTGAAGCCAGCCTTGCCTACACAGTAGTTCCAGACCAGCTAATGATATAGAGACCCTGCACGAAAAAAAAAATTGGGGTGTTGAGGGGGGGAGAATAGATACACTTTCATTCCTCATAGACTTCCAGATAGAAGTCATACGGTACTAGCCAGAACAATGCTATAATTATCTCAAATCACAACAAAGGGAATATTTTAGAGCCATTCTTATACTCTGAAACAGAAATAAAAGATTAAAAGTTAAAACATTAAGGCAGATACCCTTTAATCCTTCTTGAGAGTCTGGAATGCTGAGACAGCTGTGACAGCCCAAACAACCCAATGCAACACTTACAGCACCATTTAATTCTACCATACTGCAGCAGCGACAAAAGCTTTCGTTAATAAACTTGGCAGTGCCACAATTGATTAGTCAATAGGAGAAAAGAAAGGGAAGATCAGATTGCCTATTTTATTATATTCAATGCAAAAAAATGTCAGGTGAATGGGAGGTCCAAAGATTAAAGCAAGCCAGGAGTGGAGGAAAGCGCCTTTAATACCAACTAGCACTTGAATTCACCAGCCTGGTCTACATAATGAGTTCCAAGCACACAGGGAGTCATACATAGTGGGAATATCTCAAAAAGAAAAAAAGACTAAAATAAAAATACAAAGAATATTTATAGCCTGGTGGTGGTTGCGCACGCCTTTAATCCCAGCCCGAGGGAGACAGAAGCAGGCGGATCTCTGAATTTAAGGTCAGCCTGATTTACAAAGTGAGTTCCAGGACAACCAAGGCTACACAGAGAAATCCTGTCTCATAAAACAAAAACAAAAGAGTATATGATTACAATATACTAAAGAGGTAATACAAGTTAATAACCAGCCCAGAAGTGGTGACGCATGCCTTTAATCCCAGCACTTGGAACCAGAGGCAAATGGATCTCAATGAGTTTGAGGCCAGCTTGGTCTACAAAGCCAGTTCCAGGACAGTCAGAGCTGTAACAGAGACATCCGCATAAAGAACTCAGAATAAAAACATAATTAACTCATTTCTCAATTTATGATCATAAGATGCATAATTTGGATGGAATAAGAGGAAATACATCCAGAAAGACCAGAAGTTATGAAAATGTTAGGTACTTTTTCTCATTGTCAACAGTAAAATACTGATATAATTTGACAATAAGATGAAGGAAAACAAGAACTATAGCACTGTTTGTGAGAGTATGAAACATTTTAATGAGTGGAAAATAACCATGTATTACCTAATAAACTAAAAGTGCACACATCTCAACAATCTCACTCTTGGATGCCTAAAATACAACAGTGAAACCTGGATCACAAAACACAAATGTACTAAGGACAGATTAATATATTTAGTGTTCCTCCAAAAAAGATTTTAAATAAAGTGGATGTCCACCAAGAGAAAAAAATAAATTACTAAATCATGGCACACTCATTTTATAAAATATCAAGGAGTTATAAAAATGACGAAAATTTGGGAATGTTGCTCAGTGGTACAATACCCACCTAGTACTGTGTAAGGCCCATGGAAGGGTTGAGGAGAGTTGGGAAAGTGTTTACAACATAGATAGCTATTGCTGTCTGCGGAATATATACATCAATTAAAATAAGAAAGCAAGGCTGGAGAGATGGCTTAGTGGTTAGGACCACTGGCTGCTGGTGCTCCCACAGCCACCTGTACAGTTCCAGAGGATTAAACACCCTCTTCGGATCTTCTCAGGACCAGGCATAAACATGGTGCACATGCATATATGCAGGCAAAACACTCATACACAGAAAATAAATTTATTTAAAAAGAACCAGTAGCAGATATTGTGTAGTAAGATAGCATTTGTTCAAAAAAAAAAAAAGAAAAAGAAAGAAAAAAAAGCAATCCTTTGTAGAGAAGAATTTTACAGGTATGTACCCACCACCATGCCCAGTTTCTGCAGTGTGGGAATTAAACCCAGGACCTTATACTTGCTGGGCAAACACTACTGACTGCTTCAACCCTATCCTTCTGTTCATATTTTTTGCATGTACAGAATCATTTAAAAGGAAAAACAATTATATTCTTCCTCGGAATAATATAAGCTGGAGCCACAGAGGTCAAGACTGCTATGCTCTCACATCTATAGCTTTGTTTAACATTCTGTAAACAATTGTGCTTTTATAATCAAAAAGAAAACCCACGGTATTTTTGTCTGTTTATCTATATATGTAATGGTCTCAAGGACTCTGGAATATACATGGATCAATAATGATTTTGGAACTCAAAGTGTACAACTACATTAAGAAATAAGATAAACGCAAAATCCACTAATCTTTCAATATACTTAAAAAAACACACAAAAGACCTATTTTGAATGACAAAGCCACTATTCCAAGAGAAACAGAAGGAAAAAACTGGGTTTGTATCTGGATAAAAAAATCAGCAGCTGCTTGTCAAAGAAGTTTGATGGTGAACACAACCACTCTTAAAACACTCATCAACAAATTTCCCAAGGAATGCAGTAGCTGTTTTCTTTTTTTTTTTCCCCTACATCATACCTTAAGGCAGCATATGGCATTGGCAATGAAATTTAAAAAAAAAAAAAGGTTCATTAAATGTATCACCAGTATACTCTAGTATTTCTGGGTCAAAAAGTATTTAGAAAGAGGGTATTAATGGAGCCTAAAATTGAGAAATGTGTTTTCAATCAGTTCAGAAACTATTCATCCAACCCTTAATTACTCATCCTTAACAGGGGGCGCCCTGCTATGCATTACTCAAAACCAAGCACGCCTGAAAACCTCTTAAACATAACTGAAAGAAAGTCTGCCCAATCACAGGCCAGTTGCTGGCAAACTCCACCCTTGAGTACAGGAAGAACACTTTTGATTGGAAGATAGTTGTGTTTACTACAATGTGTGGTGCAAATTGGAAAGGTCCACATGCCCAGAGTCCAAAGACATTCTCGTCAATGAAAAAATGAAAAAGGAAAACAAACGGCAAATACAGATTTATTTCTCGCTAGTCACCGCCCTCAACAAAACCTCAATGTAAGAGCAATTCTAGAACAGTACGGCAAGAAGGTTTAAAAAAAAAAAAACCCTAAAAGGCCCAGAGTTTTGTTGTGACTGTTTTCTTATATATGTTCTCGGATAAAAGTGTAAGACAAGCACAAATCTATTCACCAAACCCAAAGTCACCTTTGCTTCTATGTTCACATTGCATCATACAAGACCTACAAGACCTTCAACACCACTGTAAGAACACCTTGCTTTTTTCAAGAATCACTGCAAGTGTTTAGTTGGTTGGGAAACCCACTTACACAGGCCAAGTGGTAAAACTATTAAGTATTTAGCCCTAGTAGGTGTCCAGCACTCAGTATACTTCAAAAACCTCTGCAATCACGGAGATCAACAAACAGAGCGACTGGGTAGCCATTTCAGGTGCAGAGCTCACGAGCTCAATTCATTAACTGGAGAGAACGTGGAAACAACTATTCAAAGAACTGGGAAGTAAAATCCCAATGAAATGACAATGCCTTAGGTCAGAGTATGCGCATACGGGTAAATCTCAAAAATGCTTTGCTTGGGGGAGGGGAGGGGGATTAGTGAATGAGAAAGAAACCGTCGCGATCCAAACCCTACCCATCTTTCGTAGAAAGGGCAGAGGAATTTAGGATCAAATCCCCATCTTATAGTCGTGATATCTTTTTACAAATTCACTCCGCTGGAGCTTTATTAATACCCTAACAAACCTTCTTTATACACCCCAGAGAAGGTGAATAGAAGCAGGAGCGGTAAAACTTGAGCCAGAAACAAGCCAAAAAAAACCCCAAAAAACCAAACCCAAAGGTTGCTTATCAACTAGAAAGCCCAACACTTGATCCCTAGGATGCAAAACCAGCAGCTGACAGCTACATTAATCCTAAATCTCACAAAATATGTTCCTGTTTGGGGAATGAAATGTCTGCGGAATCAAGTTCATCAAGAATATTCATTTTCTGTTTACTGATCAATAGACCATTCCAAATACCCCTCCCGCCCATTTCTCATGGCTTTAGCTCACCAGAGAGGCTAGCTAGGGCCGCTATCAGAATGAGGAACTGAAGAAGCTTCATAAAACTCAAAGGTAGCATTTTGCCGCCACATTAGCAAAAATAAAAGCTCACGGTCTCGAACGCTACTTAACTATGTACGGAACAACTTTCACGGTAAAATATACCGAGGCAAGCGGCCAAAGCCTAATACAAAGTTTCAAAGCAAAACCTCAAGGTTAGGGGAGTTATCGAGTTAGAAGCAAAAACCACCACTCGACAGCCTCATTCGGCTACCAGCACAGACCTCAAACTTATCAAAAAGCTCAAACAGCAGCTCCTGACACCCAGAAGCGCCAAAAGAAGGGCGTTCGAAATCAGACCACAGAACTGGCCTTTCTGGGGACCGCCAGGCCGAGCCCTGCTCAAACAAGGAGGAAGTAAGTGCCAGATTTAAAAAAAAAAAAAAAAAAAAAAAGCACCAAGCAGCTCCAACTGCAGCCTCGGAGCCTCTTGCAGCTACCCACATTCCGGCCGCGCTCAGGGCTCCGGGAGGAAGGGGGCCTGGGGACTCCAGGTCTGCGTCTTCTAGATGAATTTTGCAGGACCCGGGACCCAGGGTTCTAGAGCCTGCTCTGAGGGCGTGGAGGGGGGGTGCGCAGAGCAGGGTCGCCCAGGAGGCGGGGCCTGCCGGCTAGAAGCAGTAGGAGCAGCTCTTCGCACCCCGGCCGCCCCCCAGGAGAAACTGGGGCGCGCACCCCGACGCGGAAGCCACGCCGGCCAGAGCCCGAGTGCCCAGGCGCCGAGGTGCCGGCGGGGGGCGCTCAGGAGAGCCGGGGGCGCGGAACTGGGTCACCCCCGCCTCGCCACCCCCCTCACAAAGGCCCCCGGGGAGGCCGCCCACAGGCCCCACAGCCCCGGCCTCGCGTGCCCGCCTCGGCCGCCACTCACCGCTAGGTCCTGGGGCACCGCCCCGCTCATGGCCCGCACTGTGCCGGCTCGCCAGGCCCGAGTGCGCAGCGCAGGCCCAGGATCTCCGCTCACCGCCGCCGCCGTGGGGGCCGAGGCCGAAGCTGAGGCCGCAGGGTCCGAGAACAGAAGCAACAGCCGCTTGCCCACCGGGGAGGCCGCCGCGTCCGCCATCGCCAGGGCCGGCCGGACCAGCGCTCCCGCCCGCCGCCTCCCACCACCTCCGCCGCCAAGCGCCCGATCCACCCGCAAGGCCTCCCTCCGCACCACCCGCGGCCGCCGCTCCCCCCCACCCCCCCACCAGCCACCACCAACCACCGGCGCCGCGCAGCGCCCCCCGTGGCCGGGAGCGGAGGCACAGCCAGGGCCGCGCACAGCGCCCCCAGCGCTCTGGAGCCGGGCAGCAGCTGTCAGCCCCTCGCAGTGCTCCGCCCCAACCTCCCCAGGACCTGCAGTGCCCCCTGCGGTCGGGAGGGGAATTGCAAGATCTGCTGGGGGGCGGAGAGGTGGGCGGGTCCTTTATCCCCTTCCCCCCCACCAGTAGCTCCATCACTAGTTCCAGTCTTACTCCAGTCCAGGTGGTCAGTGTGGAGGAGTTTACGCCCTCTCCCCTCAGACAACACCAAGAGGATGGGGAGATGAGGCAAGGTACCTAGAACATGGCTATTTGGAGTTAACCCCAATAACCAACCCATTGATCTCCTATCCTAAAACGAGTTATTCCCTGTTATCTGTTAGGAAATATCCGCTCCATTGATCCATATGGGACACTACCATTCTTCTCATTGGCTCAGAATAGTTCAGTACTTGATAGATTCCTTTCCCATTGGCCAATGCGTAATCCATCAGGTGTGATTAGGATTTCCATTGGCTAAAGACAAATGTACCTTCTTAGTGTTCTGTCTTGAACCCACAGAGGTTCTTTCCTTTTCTAATGGGTCAATATGTACTTTTTTAAAGATTTTAGCCAGGTGCAGCAGTGGCACATGCTCTTAACTTCAGCACTCTGGAAGCAGAGGCAGGCAGATCTCTGAGAGTTGGAGGTCTATCTAGGGAGATTTAGCCCAGTCAGAGTGACATAGTGAGAACCTGCCTTAAAACAAACAAAAACAAAAAGACCCTTTTATGCTGGATGGTGGTGGTGCACACCTCTAATCCCAGCACTCAGGAGGCAATGGTAGGCATATCTGTGTAAGTTCAAGGCTAGCCTGGTCTACAAGACCTAGTTCCAGGACAACTAGAGAAACTGTCTTAAAAAGCCAAAAACCAAAACAAACCCCTTTTATTTGTATGTTAAGTGTTTTAAGTATTTTGCCTCTGTGTGGTGTGTGTGTATGTGCGCCACTGTAGAGGCCACAAGAGGGTGCTAGATCCATGGAACTGGATTACAAAACAGTTGTCATGTGGGTGTTGGGAATTGAACCCAGGTCTTAAGACCAGGAAACAGCAAGTGCACTTAACTACTAAGGCATCTCTCTAGCCCCAGTCTGTCAACTTGCAGGGAAATAGGAAAGACCACCTAATGTGGTGGCATTTCATTTTGCCATGGATGTCATAGGGTTGCAAGCAAAGAAAGTTCCCTAGCATCTATTAGAACTATTTCAGGTATGAGATATTCCTCAATCTCAGTTAGAAAAGGAGGTGGTACAGAGGGAGGATGTTGAGAGTTTAGCTAGACTAATTCACAATATGAAATGGAGAGCCTCCAACATTTGTTGGTGATGTTAGACTACCTTGTTTCTAAGTGTCTCTTGAATACACAGACTAAGTATATACAAACCAGAAAGAGAGTCTACTCATAAACCATGACTGTTGCTATAAAAGAGGCTAGTTCTTTCATTCATCTGTCCAAAGCAGCTGTGGCTACCTAGGTATCTCCTTTTCCATAACCCTGTCTGTACCTTTGACCTACATTTTTTTTTTTAAAGCAAATACTGGGATGGGAGATACCTACCAACTTTAAAAGTACAAAATATCTAGGGAAGTCTTTCCAGTACTACCCTGTGGAGCACGGAGGGAACAAAAGTTTCCTCCCAACTTTTTTTGCTTTTTAAGGGTCTCACTATGTTTCCCAGGCTGACCTGGAGGTCACTATGTAGACCAGTCTGTTTCTCGGGTTAAAGGTACGTTCCAATCCCTATTCCTTGTAATTTTTCTCTCCTGTAACAAACCTGAGACCTGGACTGAGTCCTGAGAGCACATGGCCCATAAATTATTCATAGAAGGAAAACGGGTGAATCCATATAGGCCTTACATCTTTTCTACCAAAATTAACTACTGAAGGGTTTTCCTCCCATATGGTGCCTTTAATCCTGCCCCAGTGTCTACAGCTGATTTTGCACAGCACTGTGACAACTATATTTAAGCTCAGGGATGGGATGGGCAAAGGAGAAATTCATCTAACAAATAAAACAGGCACCTTTTCATGTGCCAAGAAATTCCCAAGTGTTGAGGCTACAACACTGAATAAAACAATCCCCTGCCCTTATAAAATTTACACCTCTTTCCCATAAGAGACTTCAGCAATGAAAGAGATGAGCACATTTGACCTCAGAGAACTTACAGAAAAACAGACCCGGAGAGCTGAGTGAGATAATATTCACCTAGCATGTACACGACCCTTGTTTATTTTCAGCACGTCAGGCGCACACACACACCTGTACACACACACCTGTACACACACACACACACACACACACACACATCAAAAACCAACTACAAGACTAAAAACCAAAAATAAGGATTATTGTTATTTTAGTTGTTCAAACTTTGCCCCGGCTCAAGCAAGTGCAGCAGGATAGTTGTGAAGAGAGAAAAAGCAGGAATAGAAATTTCCCTAATCACGTGTCTGCCATAGTCCATCTCCAAAGCCCCTTCTCCTTTATTTCCAGGGCAGGTGTCACTCTCTAGGTTCCTGCTCCAGGTAGCCAGGCCAGTCCTGTCTTGTGCACATCATTGGTTTCCAAGAGGAGTACCACAGATTTGAAGTAGAAAACCAGGACATAAGGTGAGCACCTTGAATCTCCACTCAGCCTGGTAAGGAAAGGCTGAACTTTTTGCTTAGCTAAAGTAGCTGTGTTTCATCCATACACATTAGAAAAATGTTAACGTAAGGAAAAGAGTGGAATAGAAAAGCAAAGATTTAAACACTTTTTTTTTTTTTAGGCAACAGAAGTTTTAAGGAACATGTCCTTTTCTAGGACAAAAGAGCTTTGCTATTAGGATAATTTTGCAAACAAGATTTTTAAGATGGAAAAGTTACCCCTATCTTGGAATCTGAGTCTGAGGACTAAATCTTTCTCTCTCTCCAGAATATAGCATGTGAAAACTCATACTCATATTAAGGGATTCTTTTCTGTTCTCTCTCACCTTCCAAAGACAATGAATTAACCTAGTCAAGTGTCTAACTGCCCATCAACCATATCTCAGGGAATTGGAATGTGTTAGTACTTGCCTTTAACCAGCTGGAAGTGAGAGTGATGGCAGACAACACATGTGAGTACCAGGAACTGGAACCAAGCCATATGAACAGAATTCCAGGCAACAGGGTCTGATCATAGAAGGGTCTAGGGACCAGATACAGTCCTTTTGGGGGGCCTGGACATGCCTTAAAGGGTTGGGAAGTCAAGCATCGTTCAGTTTCTTCCTCTCACTCTCTCTCCCTGTGTGTGTGTGTGTGTGTGTGTGTGTGTGTGTGTGTATGCACATGTAAGGGAAAAAGACACTATGGTACACAAGGTTGCTTGGGAAAATGGATTATTCTAATAAAACTTTATTTTTTCAAACACAGCCACAGAGGCAGAACCTCATGTTTTAACACACACAGACTTATGGAATTTTTAATATAAAACAAAGTTTACGAAAAAAATTTTTTCCACTTTTTGTTTCTGTAATCCCATTAGCACAGGGACTTTGGCAGCAGGTGGGAATGAAGGGCAGCTAGGGCTGCCATTGGGCAGTCACTGGGCACAGGAGGAGAGCATCAGCCTGGGAGTGGCTTCACTCACACACGCAATAATACTCACCTACCGGCCAGCCACACCACACACGCAGCACAGATGCAGACCTCTACACAGCATCAGCCACAAGCCCCGGAGGTGTGCTCCACTCTGGGAAAGCCCAAATGTGAAAACCCAGATAACGAAACCAGCTAAAGTAGAGGGAGGTTGCTCATTTTACAAAAGAAGCAATCATTGGCTGCTTTTAAATGACCAGCAGTCCAAATGCATCAAAAAATAGCATTTGGTTTACACAGAACTGTCAGAACAGATCTATTGTGTAAAGCAAAATGATTCACGTCTTGAAAAGGCTTGTTCCAGGGCCAGAGGCATTTAAACTGGGAAGCAAGATGATAGTTCTGCTTAGTTTAACATTCCAGACTTAAAGGAATGGAATTAAACTATGACAACTGTAAGCCTCCTTTCCCTAAGGGTGGTGACCTAAGGGCTCTGGGAAAGCCAGAATGAAAGCAGAATCACTGCCTTCACTTAACTTAGGGTCTTGCAGAGACCCCATTGGCATTGCCAGTGACCTATTGGAAGCTGACACTGCCATCTGCAGCAGAGACCCCAGGGATGAGGATGCCCCAGATGGAAAAGCTGGCACCAGGGAAATTGTGGACCAGAGAGGGAGAACCAGGGAAGGATGAAACCAAGGATAGGTAACTCCTGGGCTGTTTCCCTGGATTCTCAAGAGAGCCTCTCTTAGGCCCTTAGAGACTGGTAGCCCAGTGGTAATATGTGTAACTAGACAGGAGATAGGGAGAAGCCCTGGAAAAGTAGAACCTCTGAGGGCCACAGGCTCAAGAAGACATGGCTACCTCCCTTGAAGACACCCTGGAAATTGAACAGAAAATGCCCTTACTATAATATACGGGAAGGGCAGGTTCAATTTCGTTATGTAGGGTGTTCTAAACAAAGACTCACAGATTGCAATAGTGGCAGCTTCTATACACATGCCCACTGGTGCCAATCCTACCAATGTACCTACAATCTTTAAGTCCATTACTGTAGCCATTGGGACCTGCTGCACTGGCTGAAGTTGTAGGTAAGAAACAAAAAAGGAAATTCAATCCAACAACAACAAACTCCCAGCTGCTTCTCATAGTCCCCAGCCAATCCCTCAGTGAGCCCCAGCCTCTCTGTGGTCTCTCAGGGCCAATTAGAGGCAAATAAACATTTCCTGGCAAGAGTGGAAGACAAGCAAACTATTAAATGCTGAACACCCTTCTTCTTTCTCGCAGATCAGAAAGAGACTGGGCCTACATCTTGCAAGAATAAGTTTCCCTACAGCCAGCTTTCAAAAGGCAGTGCTGGGGTGGACTCAAGGATTCTGGACACTCAACGTCACTGCTCCTGCTACAGGTCTGCCTCAACATGTTTTGGGGACCAACTTTGTCTCTGACTTGAAAAGGTCCCCTTGGTGAAGAAGAGAAAGAACCCCTCCACTCTGCCTCAGCTGCCCATGTTTGCACTTACTCAGAGAACGAGAGAGGCAGGCTGTGTGCAGCTTAGATAATCTGATGAACACAATGAACATGACCTTTCTACAAGCCCTCGATACGAGATTTATCTAGTGGGTGAGGGTGGTACTGAGGAAAAGACCATTAGCTGAGGTCACTGTTCTTAGATCCCAAAACAGAGCCATCTGCAGAGCAAGTAATGCTATGAACTTAAAAGCCTGGCTCCAGAGTTAAGACAAAAAATAAAATAAAAAATAAAAATAAAGAGCTCCCCTCTTCTCTAGACACCTTGAACAAGCCCAACTTCATATCTGAAAAGAAAAAAAAGAAGAAAAACAACCCTCAAGATTCTGGGGGCATCCTGCTGCTCTGCTGTTAAAGGAGCAACTGCCTTCCTTCCCTAAGGCTACACAAACACACCTTTCCTCAAGTATACGCCCAAGCACACACACACACACACACACACACACACACACACACACACACAATTTTTCCGGAGGCTGACTGAATGCCCCCACCCTGGCCAAATTCTAAGACACAAGTGCCCTTTGAAGCAAAGGGGCTAGTGAAATTCCCCGAGCTGGGGTCAGCAGACCCCTTCCTTCCCTGCCCATTGCTCTCTCAGTGGCAGGGATACTCACACTCAGGGCCGCCACTGGGAGGGTCTGCTCTGGGGCTGTCCCTCCCGCCACCAGCTCCGTTTATCTTGTCCCGGCCAGTCTCTTGGCATGGTCGAGCTTGCTGGAGCAAGAAGACTTCGGCTGCCCTGAGTCGGAGCCCTCCACTCACCCCCTTTCCCAGGCTGGGCCCTCAGCCTTGGAGCCTCCACACGTGTTAGTAGCCAATAGACAGTCAGTCTGTGTGGCCCCAGGAAGCAGTCTCTCAGTTTTAGTTTTCCTCAATCAGATTCAGGTCCAGGTCCCCAAAGTCCTGCTGGCACAGTGTCCGCTTGTTTAGTGCCTGCCGTCCCCACCGCACAGCCCCCTCTTCTTCCTCTTCGCTTTCACTCAGCACATGGGATGAACCCTCAACAGGACTGCAGGAAGCAGAGAGAGGTGGGGGGCTACAGGCCATGAACCATGGTGGAGAAATGCTGCTGCCTTCTGGAGCTGTTTCTTGGAGACAGAGACCTCCTGAGTATGGTTTCTGTCAAAGAACAAAGTTAAGACAAAAATATTAATTTCCCATAAGTAATTACTTTATGTGTATGGGTGTTTTGCTTGCCATAAGTCTCTGTAGCACGTGCACAGAACAATGCCTGCAGAAGCCATTAGAGGGCATCAAATCTCCTGAAACTGGAGTTACACTACACGGGTGCTAGGAATCAAATTCAGGTCCTCTGGAAGAGTAGATGTGCCCTCCTGGCCCTCCAAAAACATATTTTAAAGGGTCCCTTGCAGTTACACTTGAGGGCCGAAATTCTAGGCTTTAGAGCGAGGTTCCAAATCATAAAATTTGGAGCATTTAGTATACATGTAAATTCTTCCCTTTAATCTATTACTTGGGAGGCAGATCTCTGAGAGTTCAAGGCAGTCCTGGCCTACATAGTGGGTTCTGGATTACCATAACGGCCTTTCTCAAAAAACCAAACCAAACCAAAAGCACAACAAAGCATAGAAGCCTGGGGGCTGAGTATTAACATAGGGGCAGAACATTTGCATACTATGCCTAAGGACACAGGTTCACTCAAAAGTAGCACAGAATGGAAGCAATGACTTATGATGGGGCATGGCGGTATCTAAAATCTTTAAAATTTAAAATCAGCAAGCTGAACCAAACCTAGGATAAACAGAAAAACTATCTTTAAAAAAAATAAATAAATAAAAATAAATAAATAAATAAAACCCAGCTCATTTATAAGCTTTTATAAGCTCCATGCAGCCAACACCACCATCTGCTTATTTGGCCACTCTTGTTTGTCTGTGCCTAAGCAGACTCGAGTACATTGATTTTGCCACGAACACTTCCTGAATGGAAGACTAAAGGAACAAATTCTCAGAGACCTGTGACCAAGAAAAATCTGGAAAAAACCGCCTGGGGGTGGTGGCACACACTTTTAATCCCAGCACTCGGGAGGCAGAGGCAGGTGGATCTCTGTGAGTTCGAGGCCAGACTGGTCTACAAGAGCTAGTTCCAGGACAGGCTCCAAAGCCACAGAGAAACCGTCTCAAAAAACCAAAAAAAAAAAAAAAAAAAAAATCTGGAAAAAAGTGGACAAGTACATCTACAGCAACTGCTCCCAGGCTAGGACTTTAGAAAAGTGCCTGTTAAGCTTGTTTCAGTCTCCAAAGGCTCAGGAGGCAGTGTGGGGCAGAGAGCAAAGCCCACCCTGAGCACAAGGCGTCAGCACCGATGACAGGACTTTCCTGACTTAAGAGTTCTCTGAGAGGAAAAGTGCCTCTGGCAGCACAAGGTTTAATGAAGGTTTAATGTCTCAGCCTAGTTTCTTCAAATACCAAGGACTAATCTGACAGGGCTGTAAACTTTAAAGGTTAAAACTCAAATAGTTCCAGGCAAGCCAGAAAGGTCTTCCTAGAACTCAGAGATGCCTGCAAGAAAGGCAGAGCTAGGAGATGTTTCAGTGGTCTTCCCACTCATCTCTGCTCTTCTGGCTTGCCAGTCCCACCTGATTCATCTTGTCAAAGTCCAAGGAAGGCCTGAGGCGCCGGGAGTCCTCTTCATGACGCCGCTTAATCCCAGTTTTGCGGGCATCCAGGTCACAAGGCTGCGAGCGGCTTCGAGGGAGGTTGCGGAGACCTCGAGGTCTCCAGGGCAGCTCTGGGGAAGATGCAGGGGAGCTCCGGGCAGAGGGCAGGAAGCGGCTTGCCTGTGGGCCCAGGCTGGGTGACAGGGAGAAGCGGCGCTGGGGTGGGCAGGGTGACAGGGACTCAGCATCACTCTCCCAAGAACCATTCGGAGGGGAGGTGGCACAGGGTTGAGAGGAATCTTGGGCCAGGGCCAGGCTGAAGAAAGGAGGGCTGTAGGGTCTGTGGGTTGGGGCACATTGAGAAGAGGCACTGGGAGCTTGGAGGAACCTGAGGCTGGAGACCCGCTTTGGGGGGCTCTGGTGAGGCACCTGCGGCCCACCCCCTCCAGCACTGCCCCGGTGCTTGATGGGAGTCCACAGCTTGGAGGGGGCGGGCCGCCACACTGGCTGCCAGCGAGACAGGTCCACAGGCACCGAAAGTGAGCGGCAGTGCCTCTTGGATGGAGGAGCAGGGGGCACAGGAAGCTTCTCTGGGTCTGGGGGTTCAGGGCTTAGTATTTGGGAGAGTGGCTGCTCCTGTGGGGAGTTCTCCCGACTGGGTGGTCTGAGGTGCAGGCTTAGGCCTGAGGGATGGTAGCTGAAGTTGAGGCTGTCCTGAAATTCAGCACAGGAACAGTGGGACAGGCCCCTCCAGGAAGCACCTTCTGAAAGGTATTCATAATAAAAAGTATTAATGACTAACATAAGAGCTCATGCATCATATAATGCAGCGAATACTTTTTGTGTAGTTTCACAAAAATCTTCATGAAGGAGGTACTATGATAACCCTTTTCAAGGTGACAGCAGTCTAACTTGCTATCAATGAACAGAACAGGATTCAAACTTTACTATACTATGCAACCTTTATCCTAAGAATCAAGAACATTTACACACCGTCTGTCACTTCCTCTCAAATGTGCAATTGTCAAAAGAAACCCATATGTCTGTGTGTATGCCCCACTCACCCCCAATCTCCTAGACAAGCCCTACCTACTTGTCCAACCTTCCCTGTGCCCAGTCTGGTTCTGAAAACCAGGCCTATATTCACGTTCTCTGGCCTTCTTCCTTCTTTATGTGTCTCCAGGACCAAGCAAGGCAGTGCTGTCGGAAGTAATCAAGTGGCTAAGCAATCACTTTCTTGTTGTTTTTTGGTTTTTCGAGATAGGGTTTCTCTGTGTAGACAGCCGGAGGGCTGTCACTTTGTAGACCAGGCTGACCTCGAACTCACAGAGATCTGCCTGCTTCTGCCTCCTGAGTGCTGGGATTAAAGGCGTGTACCAAGACCACCTGGTTAAGCAATCACTTTCATCCCAAGTGAGATGTTGGGTCTGAGGGCAGAACGTGCTAGAGAATTTTGTGTTACTTTTGTTCTTTTATGTTTGTTTGTGCATATACTCCAGTTCCCTTCCCCTTAGGCCTTCATTATAAATTTTTGAAAAAAAAATTTTTTTTGAGACTAGGTCTCACTATATTTCCCTGGCTGGTCTGAAACTTGCTATGTAGATCAAGCTGGCCACAAACTCACAGAATCTACCTAGATCTGCCTCCCAAGTGCTGGGATTAAAGGTATGTGCCACCATGTCCAGCTTCAAGCCTTTTAAAGACAAATAGATTGAAGGACCAAGTGGGTATAATGGCTCAAGCCCATACTCCAAGAATTCTGGAGATGCAGGCAGGAAATGAGTTCACAGTAATTGATAATTACAATGTTGAATTTGAGGTCAACCTGGGCTACAGAAGTAACATAAAGCAAATGCCCTATGCCTGCCAAAGATAAGAGAACTGAAAGAAAAGGAAATGAGCTAAAAAGAATGATCCTCACTCACTACGTTCCAATAAAAACTATAACTTATGGAGTGTGTGTGCACATGTTCATGTTTGTGTACATGTTCATGTTCATGTGGGTATGTATGGACATGAGCCCACACACGTTGATCTCAGAGGTCAACATCTGATGTCTTGCTCAATGGCACTCTACCTCATTTTATTTTTAAATTACATTTATTTATGTGTCTGGGTGTGTGTGCCCCAACACCACAATCATGTGTATGCAGGTCAGAGGACAACTTGGGGAAGTCACTCTCTTCTTCAATCATGTGGGTCCTATGGATGGAACTCAGGTCATCAAGAACTTTAGGACACCCTACCTACCTCCCCCGCCCCCCCTTTTTGAGGTAGGAACCCTCATAGAACTGGTCACTCATCAATTTGGACAGATTGGCTGACCAACTGTCTCTAAGTCTCTAGACACTGGAATTACAGACTCTGCCACCACTCCTGGTTTTATGTGAACGCTGGGGACCCTAACAAGTCCAAACGCTTATTACCACTTTATACCATCTTTCCAGCCCCCAAATTGTGACATTTTTGGAGACAAGGTCTCATGTAATCCAAACTGGCCTCAAACTTGCTATATAACCTTTATTCTCCTTCCTCTACCTCCCCATGTAAGACCCATTTAGGGGAAATAGCTCACTATAGGACAATGGACCTATTCCCAGTTTTTTCAAGAATTCTCTAGAAAAGGCACAAATCAAAGTATATAAAATCAGACTTGATGACAGCAAGTATTTGGTCAACAGTCTTCATCTTACTGAACTTCATAAGGCAGGAATTGTGGATCCTTATGGCATAAAACCTGGCTTTCAACAAGTGCTTAAGTAAGAGAAAGAGAATGGATGTAGCTGCTTGCCAGGTACCCCAGAAAAGGAAATGGGTAGCAGTCCAGCAACATGGGTTAGAGAGCTTCTGTCTGTCTTAGCTATGCTCATGATCATAGGCCCTTAGATTAATTCATACTCTAGGAATTTACATTTCAGATGTATTTTTACACATCAAACATGACCTAGGGGCAAAGTTATTCACTACAGTTCTCTGTAAAGAATAGAAAATGAGTCTGGAGAGGTAGCTAGTAGGTGAGAACACTTGTTGTGTCAGCATGAGCCCTAGCGTTTAGATCCTAGCACAAATAGCCAGGCATCCACACCTGAGTCTGAGGGTGGAGACAGGAGGATCACTGAGGCTTGCTAACTGCAAGCCTACTTTCAAATGAAAGACTGTCTCAAAGGAGTGAGGCAGAGGGATAGAACAGAACATCTGACACCCTACTCGGGCTTCAGTGCACATGTTTAGTATCCATACATGCATGTACAATACATGCATACACGCCCCAAAATTAGAAGACTGCAAATGTCCAAATCTCCATCAACAGTCGGTAAGTGAATACAGATCCATAAAGTGCGGTAACGGTCAACTACATAAAACAGGAAAATGCTCAGCGCAGACAGGAAAAGGTTCTCGGCTGCATTAAGCTATAATGAAGCACAGACTAGCAGAAACTCTGTGCCAAAAAAACCAATAAAGCAAATAGACTTATATTTGCCTCTACTTGTATACAAATATCTAGGTGTTGCGAGAGGACTCAGAGAATAAAGGTATTTGCTGGCAAGCCTGATGACCTGAGTCATCCCTGAGATCTACACAGTAGAAGCAGAGAATCAACCCAACTCCACAGGCCACAGTACTTACTCCGCCCCTCCGTAAGTATAATTTTTAAAAACTAGACATTATGAGTTAGGCCTGGTGGCACAGACCTGTAATCCCAGAGGCTGAGGCAGGAGGTTATAAAGTCAAAGTCAGCATGTGACATTTAGAAAAACCCTATCTCAAGATAAAAAAGTAAGCTGGGCATAGAGGCACACATCTGTAATCCCAGAACTCGGGAAGTGGGAGCAGAGAATCAGGAAATAACATCAGGCTCAACTACAGAGCAAGATGAAGACAAAATAGAGTTGGAGATGCAGTCCTTCTGTGGAATAATCCTGTACTCCGTGAAGATGTGTTGCTCTCATTGTTAATAAAGAGCTGACTGGTCAATAGCTAGCTAGGCAGGAAGAGGTTAGGTGGGACAGCCAAACTGAGAGGACGCTGGGAAGAAGAGCAGAGTCAAAGAGTTGCCATGGAGAGCTGAGGAAGCAGGAGATGAAAATGCCACGCTGAAAAAGGTACTACCACATTGTACAGTGTAAATAAGAAATACGGGTTAAGTTGTAAGAGCTAGTTAGTAACAAGCCTAAGCTATCGGCCAAGCATTTATACTTAATAAGTTTCTGTATGGTTATTTGGGAGCCAGTTGGTGGGACAGAGCTGACTAGTGGGACAGAAGAACTCCGGTACAGAGTGCTTGCTTAGTATGTCTTAGCATGAGGTTCAATCCCATGTACTACCAAAAAAGAAAAAAAATTTTCTAGTTGGATATGTGTATAAGAAACTAGTTAACAGAGCCCAAGCAAGAAAGCGCAACAGATAAGGTAGCTGCTGTCAAGCTTGTTGACTTGAGATGGATCCCTGATCCCTAGAAGCGACATGGTAGAAAGAGAGAAACAACTCCTGAGGCATGGTGTCCCCTCACCTACATATATGTACTTGGCATTCATGCACTCACAGCCCATCTGTCCCCTCCCCCCTTGTAAAAAAGAGAACAAGAAATGTATAGGTCAACAAGATCGTTCAAAGGATAAAGGTGCTTCAGGCCAAGCCTAATGACCTGAATTTGATCATCTCTGGGACCTATGTGGTGGGTGAGAACTGATTTCCTATAAATTGTCCTCTGACCTCCACACACTGTAGCACACATGTGCATACATTTTATAAAATAAATGTTAAAAAAAAAAAGACAAAACCTAGTGATAGGAGTTGCCTCTCCATTCCATACCTAGTTCTTAACAAAGGAAGAGCCACACATATACTGGCCGAATGCCCTGTCACTGAGCTACGGCTTTCAGAAGTTACTTTTAGAGAGGAACTAGGAGCTAAATGGATTGAAACAGGAGTCAATGACTTTTATCAACATAACATTTTTGCTATTTTTAAACTACGTAAATGTATTACCTCTTCAAAGCAATTACATTAGGAAAGTTACACTGATCGAGGCTCACACCTGTAACCCAGCACTCAATAGGAAGACTGTTAAGAGCTCTAGGTCAGCCTGGACTAGAAGATCCTGCCTCAAAAACTAAACATGATTTCCTGACAAGACAGTAAAATAGAGATAAATAGCACTTTTAGAAGGTGGCCTTGACAAAAACAGGTGGTGGCAGTAGTAGTGGCGCAGGTCTTTAGCCCAGCACTTCCGAGGCAGAGGAAGGTGGAACTCTGAGTTCCAGGCTAGCCTGATCCACAGAGTAAGGTCCAGGGCAGCCGGAGCTACACAGAGAGCCGTCTCAGGAAAAATAAAAACAAAGAAACAAACAAAATGAAAACAAAGAAACAAACACAAATGAAAACAAACAAACAAAAATAAAAAAAGTTGGGGTGGTGGCAGGCCATCTCTAACACTAATATTTGAGGCAAAAGCAGGAGATCTCTGTGACTTCAAGACTAGCCTGGTCTACAGAGTAAGACCCTGTCTCAAAAGAAAACAAAACAATTAGGTCGCCGGGCGGTGGTGGCGCACACCTTTAATCCCAGCACTCGGGAGGCAGAGGCAGGCAGATCTTTGTGAGTTTGAGACCAGCCTGGTCTACAAGGGCTAGTTCCAGGACAGGCTCCAAAGCCACAGAGAAACCCTGTCTCGAAAAACCACCACCACCAACAACAACAAAAAAAACAATTAGGTCACCACAAAAACTAGAGGTAGAGGTACGCTGAACATCACTAAAAATTAATCAAAGAAATGTGTGGACAGAAGCACAAACAAACACATATATATAAACCACAGATTCCTTACCAGACACAAGCTGGAAAGGGTTCCCACAGTTGGATATGTCTGCATGATCAGGCAAAGGCTAAGAGAGAGATTATCCATCATTATTTGGGTTCAGGACAAGGAAATTTCTAGAGAGATCTCTTATATTCTTCCTATAGCTCATGAGCTACTAGCATATTAGAGACTCCTGTGTTGTTCTCTTCCTATTGTCTTCTCAAAGTTGGTGAGAAACAATCCACACCTTCAAACATTACAAAGCCCTTTTCACCCAAGTTTTAGTGTCCCTGCCCCCTTCCTCTTGGGCTGGGTTTTGAGTCGGTAGTGGGCTTTTCCAACACAAGCATGTTTCATACAACACAGAACAAGGGTAAAGCCATAGCCACAAACAGCCTCCAAGAAAGGGGCTAGATCATGAAGAAGCAGAAACACTGGTCTTTTACCAGACTGATGCTGAAGCGCGTGCATTTCAGCTCATCCAGGGTCTGCTTCTGTAGCTGCTCAGTGATCAGGGTTATCATGTTTTGTCCAGGATTTGACTTGCACACTTTGGAGCAAGTGATGGATGTCTTCTCTGTCTTTCTTCCAGGTCTCACTCGTGAGCTGACTTCTGCCACTGCAGCACCGTTCTAGCACCATTGGGACTTCCCTCTCCAGTCATGCCTGCTGAGTCTGCCAATTACAGAGGGATCGGCCACCAAGTAACATTAGAGATGTTCCTGATGCAGAAATGAAGAATGCATGGCATACATACCACAGCACCCCTATGCCAGGCCTCTGGCAGACATCATTAATTGATCATAGTACTCTCCCAGCAAGCCTAAAAAAAGCCTCAGAAACACACTGAACTAGGCACTCTATATATCCAATAAAATAAACTGGAGATGGCAAACTGAAGCCTGTTTCTGTTCCTAACCTGATTTATGCTCTGTTGTGTCTACCTAGAATATCAGCACCACTTAGGAAACAGCTCAAGTGAGAGAGATGCCCAAGTGGTTATTTCCATACAGAATTAGCACAATATTCTCTTTATGTTACAGCCAGAAGCCAAGAAAGGAACCCTTCTCCTAAACCACAGGGGCTCAGTGCAGGGAGAGGAGCAAGGCATGGCGTTCTGCTTCAGATAAGAATAGGATTTTGATTCCTCCTATGGCCTAAATAGCTGATACATCTTTATTCCCCAGCAGATACTGTGGATATTCTCTTACACAACAAGAAGAAATGGTCAGGGTGGTTCCGATACATTTCAACTGTACAGATATTAAAAACAACTCCATGACTTTATTCAGCCAAGTATTTTTTCATGATCCCACTCAAAGGCCATGAATATAGCTAACCAAGATTCTTCCTTATGACTGAAGCAAACTACTTTTTTTTAAATCAAAGAGCAAGCTTCAAAATCCCACACATTACTACCTGAGGAGCCTTGGCTTGCTCAGAGGGAGGTCGGCAACATCTTTTCTTCTACCTCTTCCATAACTAACCAACTTGCAACCAGAGTACGCAGAGGATTAACTAGTACAGAGAACAATTAACCAAGAAATCTAAGTCCTGAGCACACACCTGGGATCCCAGCACTTGGGAGGTGAAAACAGGAACATAAGAGCTCATCAAGGCAAGCCTGGGCTACAAACCTGTCTAAAACACAAAGAGAAAAAGCTGCCGCCACCACCACCAAGTCTTAATTCAATTTGCTCAGTTTTGGCTGACCACATAACATTCCCGATTACCCATACGCAAGATGGGTATAACAATCTTACTCTATCACAGGAACTAGGCTGCATGAAATATCGAACTGTACAATACCTTAACAACTGGCCTATAAAAGGTAGAAGTTCACATAGGCTCTTGTCTCTTATCACTCCTGTTTGCTGCTCCTCAAAAGCCTTGGCATGCCCGAAGTTGTGATATCACTAAGATGAAGAAAGCTATAGGGTCTATCTCTGGCTGGATGCCATCTCCCCCACTTGTTCACCAGGGAAGAGCCTAAGGGGTCAGGCTCTTCCTCCTGTGACCTTGGGGGGGGGCACCACCCCTACAAAAAAAAAAAAAAGAGGGTATCACCTCAGAGAAAGGCAACAAAGAAAGCAAAGCACCCTAGGATGTTTTTGGAGTTCTTTGGAAGAGAGGTGCAGAAGTCAATCACCGCTCTAGTTAACTATCATTTTCACGCATAATTAGTACTACCATTCTGAACAAAGTTCCAGCTTCCTGCGAACTGCCTTCAGCTGCTTCCCCTGTGTTCTGGTGGGAGAAGCCAAAGCCGGAATCACTTCTGCTCCTATTTTCTTAGCTCTGCCCTCAAAAATCAACAAGGCAACCTGAGTGAAGACTTTTACTCTAGAGACCCCAGGCTGACCAGACATAAGGAGCAGGGACTAAGAAACCTTTGAAGATTTCATGAGGCATTTGGACAAGCAGCAAACTCCCAAGCCCTCTCTAGAAGCAACTGGAGAGTGATTTTCTATTTTTCTGCATTTTAATTGTTGGGATGTGGCCACACACAGCGGTAATTGGAACAATGCAACTACCACCACGCAAATGATACTCTAGCCCGAGTTTCCTAAAACAGGCCAGGCTGAGAGGGGGAACAGAAAGGAAGCCATAAGGAATCAAACCAGGACACAAAAGAAGGCAAACCAGCTCTACAAGGGGCCTTCTCGTTCTCAAGCAGACATTAAAAGAAGTGTGAGAAGGCCTCTCTGGCGGCCTTCCTTCCCCTTCCATTTTGTGTATCTGAAGGGTAGACAACCCTCAACATCCACTAAACAAGTTAAAACTTCTCAGCTTAACATTACTGGCACAAGGCTCAGCCCTTCACTGAGCAGCAGGCCTCTCGGCCCTCCCAGCAACCCCACCAGGCCTAACTCTCAACCCAGGATCTCCCCCCAACCACAAGCCCCCTAAGATAACGACTGACCCTCCTCCCCTATTGGATGGAAGTAACCCCTGACACTTCTGTTTCAGGGATACTGAGGTTGTGCTGAAACCTGGACAAGCTAGCAGTCAGGCCAGGGGAAAAGAAAGTCATATATTCCCTGGGGGCATTCCCCCCAGGTCCCAGTCCCAAGCCTCTGGGAGAAACTGAAGGAAAACATAAGCGAGGCGGGGAGGTGCAGGAAAAGGTAAATGGGTATCAGTCTGCTCTTCTTCCATATGGCTCTGGTGAAGATAGGGGTGACAAGTGGGGTGCACCCATCCCCCCACCACGACGAAAGAGCAAACGGCTAGGCTCCCTCTAATCTTCAACCTCTCCCTCAGTTGCCCTGCCTGTCACCGCGGGGTGGGGCATGGGGCATCTACTGGCTCCGCGGGTTGGGGGGGGGCACTCCAGGGTTTGCTCAGGGGGACTGTCGTTCTCCTCTTTCCAGTCGGGTTCCCCATCTGACCGCGGGAAGCGAACTCAGGACGCAGAGGATGGGGATGGTCTGGGACATGCACTCTGTCACCCCCTCCCCCACCAGGTCCCGTGCTCTCCCGCCGAGGCGGCCCTGCGAGGCTCGGCCGCACCAGCGGCTGGACTGGGGGAGGGGAGAGAGGGAGGGACGGTCGCGGTGCCCGCCCCGAGGCCCCAGCACCACCTGCCCTCCGCTACCTACCGCGGCTCCTCCAGCTCCCAGGGCCGCGGCCGGAGCAGCTCTGAGCGCTCCGTTCGCCCCACGGTGCCCTTAAAAGGCGCTAGCACGAACCAACGAGTCCTTGAGGAGAGTGGGGAGATCGCTCCTGTTCGCAGAATCTCCCGGAACCGCCCGAAGAGGCCCGAGCCCTACGTGGTTTCTCACTTAAGCCTTTCCAGAATAATGCCGTCGGAAAGGAGCCTAGAACTATGATTTGGGGACGCGATGGTTTCCTCACTAACGAATCACCCCCCCCCCAAAATATTGCAGAAAGTGGACGGGCCCAGTTGGAAGCATATCCTGAAGCCCGTAGGGGAAGCCATGTCGGATAAAGGTAAACAAAGCCACTGTCCACTCCTTCCATTTCTTCATCTTCCCAACTGAACTATCTTACTTAACTCAGACCCCGAAACAGTATTAGACACAGCCTTCTCACCTGGTCTCCTGTCCCTTCCGAAACAGCCACCTTTCTGTAAGCATCCCCCCCTTTCCCCTGGCAAAGGACCGATCCTTGGTGTGAAGGCTGCTGGGAAATGTAGTCCAAGCGCCGATCAGGGCCTGCTCTTGAGTCCCCGGAGCCCCTCTTCTAGCTGCGGATCTGCTGGAACCTTTATAAACCTGGGATTTATAACGGTTGCAGGGCTGTGTCTTATTCTATAATTTGTCCTCCCCCAAAATACTTTGTAAAGCTGAGGCAGGCTTGAGGCTCTTCACTCCCTCCCGTCCCTATCCGCCTCACCCCCCCCAGCAGGATGAGGTAATGGGATTGTGATTATGACATCATAGGTGGTTCAGTTGCGGGGCGTGTGTGTATGTGTGGAGGGGGGAGCACGGTGGCTATGGCTGGACCACTTAAGACAGAGAGGGAGGAAGCTGGCATATGAGGAACCGATGTCGATAGCACTGTATTTCCTCTTCAGGAACTGGAAACCACCTTTTTATTAAGTCTCCTCTACCAGCACCATCTCCCACCTCAGCCAAAGTTTTAAGTCCTTTTTCAAGAACTGAATGTTGATAGTAGGTGGTGGTGGTAGGGAAACAAACCACATACAGGTTCCTGGCTCTTCTGTAAATTGGAGTCTCAGCTGACTAAAAAGTTTTCAATAAATGCTGTCATGCTGTGATCACTAGTACGTCGTAGTTTTAGATGTCCTTTTTAATTGGTTGGAAAGTGGTCATTCCAGTCACTTGACTATGACAGTAGTAGCAGTGAGTCCCTACAAAACATGGGTTTTCTTTAGTTTGCACCCTACACCTCTGGGATAGGTAAACAGCGGTAGACTCAGTGGTGAGGCTCTTCCTCTTTGAGTTTGGGAGGAGAGGAAACAGGACCCTTCAAGTATGCAAACTGAAAAAGAATAGAAAAAAAAAGTATTAAAGAGTGGAAGTGGAAAGTCAGGTGTGGTAGCACACATGTAAAATCCCAGCACTTGGGAGGCAGAGCCTAGCCTGCTCAACATTTCAGGTACCAACCAAGTAATATAGGGAAACCTAAAAAATAGGAGGGGAGGGTGGAGATTCATTTTGCATTGTACATTTGACAAAGAGTATGGGAGACATGGTTACCAGCAATTGCACTGTGCTACTTACTTTTTGTCCTTGTTTTTGAGACAAGGTTTTATGCAACTCCTGCTGGCTTCAAACTATGTAGCTAAGAATATCCTTAAACTCTGTTCTTCCTGCCTCAGCCTCCCAGATGCTAGGATTACAGACACAAACCACCATGTCTAGTTGTAATATATACTTTTTGTTTTGGTTTTGATTTTTGGAAACAGGGTCTCTTTGGGTAGCATTGGCTGTCCTGGAACTCACTCTGTAGACCAGGCTGGCCACAAATTCACAAGAGATCCACTTGCCTCTGCCTCCCAAGTATTGGGGTTAAAGGCATCCGCCACCACTGCCTAGCTTGCACTATATAGTTTAAGTAAATATATTTATTATTGTTTTCCTTTCAATCACCATATTTAAAAAGTCAACAACAAAACCACCTGAAAAGTTAAATGACTGCCAAATAGTAGGTAAAGATTATATCAAAATCTGAGACTCCAACTCCTTGTTTGTTTGTTTTGTTCTTTTGTTTTGAGATAGGATCTCACTGTGAACATATGGCTGTCCTGGAACTTACTATGTAGACTAAACTAGCCTACAATTCACTGAGATCCCCTGCCTCTGCCTCACCAGTGCTCAGATTAAGGACATGGACCACTATACCTAGTAACACTTTGCTCCCTTTTCATTACTGTTATGTTTACTGACATTAAATGGCTGTGTGAAAGTGCTTATTTGCAAAACATTGAAAGAAACTGAGTCAGATTAAAATTTACAATCCCAACCCTTGAGAGAGAAGCAGGATGAGTACTATAAACTCCGGGCCACCCTGGGTTACATAGCAAATTCTAGACCAACGTGGACTACAGAGTAAGATGCTGTCTAACCTCCCTCTCACCAACAAATGAATAACTAAATAAATAAAATTAAAAAGGAAGGAAGGAAAGAGGAGATAAAGCAAGCTTAAGGACAAGTAGGCAATATATCTCAATACTGCAAGGCAAAAGAAAACTGCAAAACAAAATTTAAGACCACTGCAAGTCATACATAAGAACTCATTTGAGGGGCTGGAGAAATGGCTCAGTGGTTAAGAGCAGAGGACCCGGGTTCAATTCCCAGCACCCACATGGCAGCTCATTCCTATCTGTAATTCCAGTATCAGAGTATCCCACACCCTCACACAGATATACATGCAGGCAAAGCTCTAATGCACATGAAATCATTAAAAAAGAAAGGAAAAAAAACTCATTTGAAAGGAAGGGCACACCGTGTTTCAGTGTGGCCTGATGAGATGGCCTACCTGTAGAGCCAACACTGCCCATACCTATGCCTGGTTCAATTTTCAAGGGTGTTTTTGATTGCCTTGTTGATATTTTTGTTTGCTTGCTTGCAGGTCTTGTTTTTGTTTGGCAACAGGATATAAGTAGCCGAGGCAGGCCTTAACCTCCTGATCCTACTGTTAATTTCTGTAATAAAGAACTCTTAATGTTTCATACAAATCAGGTTTTTTTTTTGTTGTTGTTGTTGTTGTTTTTTCGAGACAGGGTTTCTCTGTGGCTTTGGAGCCTGCGCTGGAACTAGCTCTTGTAGACCAGGCTGGTCTCGAACTCACAAAGATCTGCCTGCCTCTGCCTCCCGAGTGCTGGGATTAACAAATCAAGTTTTAAATGACAGAAATAAACAATCCCTAGTCCTTTGCTTTTCCCTTCCCAGTGCTGGGATTACAGGGGTTACCAACATACCCAATTCCCTTTGTTCTATTTGTGGAGAAAAAGATGAAGCTCAGGGCCATATGAATGTAAACTAAGCCCTCTATCTCCAGCCCCCTGCTCTTTTGGACTCTACCATGTGCCCTCATAGGTCAGACCCCATCTAGTTCCCTAATCCAGAGGTTTTTCACAGAGGACATTACCTGGGCCTCTTTCTGGCCTCTGTCCCAATTCTCTGAGGATTCCGGGGCTTGGAGCCAGTCATCCAGGAGATCATCCAAAGGAGTAGAATCCACTGGCCTTAGGAAGTTCTTAGCTGCCTTCCTAGAGAGGCAGCGGAGTGAGAGAACATGTACTCATGCACACACCCCCCACTTCTACCCAATAAAGCCTAAATCTTGAGAAGTGGAGAAAGTAGGGCTCATCCTACACCACTCATAGAAGGAGCTGGATTAGCGAACACACCCCAAAGCCTCCCTGTCATGCAGAGGCTGGCTTGGGGGGTCCCAGGTATGCAGGGCTCTTCTCCATTGCCTGATCTGGGCATCCCAGGATCGGCGACTGTACCTCCTGTTTTTGTTTGGTGTTTGAGGGTGAAACCCAGGCTGTCGCTGTGCCCTGGCAACAACAAATATGGGTCAGATTGAGGTCAAAGGAAAGGGATACTGCTCATTGCTTACCACAGTGAATCAGAGGCCTAGACAAGGATTATAATACTCCATTCCAGCAAATACAGTGGGACCAGGCCTGGTGGCACATACTTAAAATCCTGAAATCTTAGCACTTAGAGGTGGAGCAGGAGGATCAGAATTTCAATGTCATTATTGACTGACTACACAGTGAGTTTGAAGCTAGCCTAGGCTACATGAGACTAAGAGACACAGAGGGAGGGGGCAGGGAAAAATGCCCATTTCAGCAAGCACATATACTAAAATTAGAATTATACAGAAGCTTAAACTGGTCCCTGATTAAGGATGAGATCCAACTTTTTGATGCATTTCACATTATGTGTGTGTGTGTGTGTGTGTGTGTGTGTGAGAGAGAGAGAGAGAGAGAGAGAGAGAGAGAGAGAGAGAGAGAGATATTAAAATAGAAAGGGAACTATAGAGGAAGAGGGGATAAGAGGTCTAAATGCAGCAGAGAGGAGAGAATATTGGAATGTATGTGACATGAACAGAAGAGGGGGACTGGAGAGATGGCTCAGAGGACCTGGGTTTGATTTCTTGCACCCACATGGTGGCTCGCAACTGTGTGTAGTTCCAGTTCTAGGGGATCTGATATCCTCTTCTGGCCTCCATAGACATACATGTGGTGCACAGACATACATGCAGGGAAAAAAACCCATATACATAATAAAAGATTTAAAAACAATGAACAAAGAATAATGGAATACATTCGTATAATGAAAACATCACAGCAAAATCTATTCCTTTGTACATTAACAAAAAAAATAATAAAAAAAAATTAAGAAACATGGGGGCCAACAAGATGGCTCAGTAGCTAAAAACATTTGCTGGGGTGCAGGAGGGCTGATGATGAAGTGTGATCCCCAGAACTGCCTGTGCTGGAAGCAAAGAACATCTTTCAAAGTCATCCTCTGACTTTGACAGGCACGTCTGCACTCACACATTAAATAATAAAAGCAGGAGGCAGGCGGATCTTGTTGAGTTTGAGACCAGCCTGGTCTACAAGAGCTAGTTCCAGCGCAGGCTCCAAAGCCACAGAGAAACCCTGTCTCGGAAAAAAAAAAAAGCAGGGGACTGTAGGGATGGCTCAGAGGTTAAGCACACTGGCTGTTCTTCCAGAGGTCCCTAGTTCAAATTCCCAGCAACTACATGATGGATCACAACAATCTATAATTAAATCTGGTGCCCTCTTCTGGCATGAAGGTGTACATGCAGGAGGCACATTGTATATATAATAAATAAATCTTTTTTTAAAATGATAAAAATAGCCGGGCAGTGGTGGCGCACGCCTTTAATCCCAGAACTCGGAAGGCAGAGGCAGGCGGATCTCTGTGAGTTCGAGGACAGCCTGGTCTACAAGAGCTAGTTCCAGGACAGGCTCTAAAACTACAGTGAAACCCTGTCTCGAAAAACAAAACAAAACAAACAAACAAACAAAAAGATAAAAATAGAACAAAACAAAGACTTTAGAAGAAAGAAACAGACAAGCTTTGAAAGTCTTCTGGTTTTCTACTTGAGAGAAAGCTCATGCTTATTTTGGGGGACTAGATTATGGGAGAATTGGTCATTCTTCACCTTTACTAGAGCCCTCAGCTGCCAGTGATCTTTTCATCACTTGACAATGAGCTACAGCCATCTGGTTAACATTCTGGTTGTAACCGCCCCCACTTGCACTCACCTGGGGACCTGCTGCAGAAAGCACTGGTAACCAGGTGTGCACTTGCCATAGTCTATCTGCTTCTGCCTCCGCTGCAGGACCACCTCATCTGTCTCAACTTCCCACCTGCAGGAAAGTATATGTGGCGCCTTGAAAAGTATGACTATAACCATCAAAGCAGAAAGAAGCACATCTCACACGCCCTTAAACCCCAGGCTTATTTTTAAACTTACCTGGCATGACAGGGCTCTGTGGTGACTCCCACGCTTACCATCTCTATCCTAGAGGACAAAAACTTTCCACACACCTCCTTTCTGGGGAAGCAGTTTCTGCAGATAAAAAGGATGTTAAAGCCGGGCGGTGGTGGTGCACGCCTTTAATCCCAGCACTCGGGAGGCAGAGGCTGGCGGATCTCTGTGAGTTCGAGACCAGCCTGGTCTACAAGAGCTAGTTCCAGGACTCCAAAGCTGCAGAGAAACCCTGTCTCAAAAAACCAAAAAAATAAATAAAAAGGATGTTAAAATAGAAACAGAAATAATATCCTGCATCTCTCATCCACCATCACTATCAAGATTCTCATAGGAGATGAAGGTTATGGGGTTTTGTTTTTTTTGTTTTGTTTTGTTTTCATTTTTGGTTTTCAAGACAGGGTCTCTCTGTGTAGCTTTGGAGCCTGTCTTGGAACTCACTCTGTAGACTAGGGTTGGCTTCAAACTCAGAGATTCCCTCTGCCTCTGTCTCCTGAGTGTTGGGATTAAAGGTGTGCACCAGCACGCCCGGTTTCTTTCTTTTTCATGTGTGTAGGGTGTGTATGTGTACATCTGTTCACATGTGTGGATGCATATGTGTGCTTGTGCATTAGGTCAGAGACTGAAGGCAGGTGTCTTAGTCTTCACCGTGTATATTGAAGTAGGGTCTCTCATTTGAACCCAGAGCTCACAGATCTGGCTATTCTAACTAGCCAGCTTGCTCCAGGTACCTCTGCCTTCTGAAGGTTAAGATAACAGGCAGGCCGTCGTGCTAACCAGCATTTTTGTGGGTTCTAGGAATCCAAATATGGCCCTTATGCTTGGCTGCAAATGCTTTATCCACTGAGACATTTATCTAGTTCTCAAGTCCTGCTTTATTTTTCTGACTTTTCTCATAAAGTGGTCAGCTATTAGCATGAGTAGCAGCCTTGATCATTCCTGAGCCATACTCTATAGATCTACTGGCCTGCATTAAAAATAGTTCCTAAGGTTTTATATTAAAACATTTCCTTTGTTTTTGAGACAGGGTTTTACTTGTAGCCCAGGTAGCATTGAACTTGTGATCCTCTAGCCTCAGCCTCTTAAGGGTTTAGACTACAAGCTCTCACCACCAAGTTCCCCACATTTTCTTTGATATTAGGTCTCATGTAGTAATTCTTCTTCATCCTCTGCAGAGCTGGGCTTATAAGCGGACATTACCATACCCATCTTAAAAAATTTTAATGAGGAAAAATTTCAAGAGACGGGTGGTGACACATGCCTGTAATCCCAGAATTTAGGTAGTTAGGGCAGGAGAATCATGAGTTTGAGGTCAACCAGAGATATATACCAAGACCTTGCCTCAACTAAACATTAAAAAGAAAAAACAAAAATTGGCTGGAGAGATGGTTTAACGGTTAAGAGCACTGACTACTCTTACAGAGGACCTGTGTTCAATTCCCAGCACCCACATGGCAGGGGATCTGACACCTTCACACAGATTTGCAAGCAGGAAAAACATGAATGCACTTGAAATCAAAATAAATAAATTATAAAAGAAAGACAAGAAAAATTCAAATCTATTCTGAAGCAGAGTATAGGAAACTGGATGGGTATACAATCACACACCTGTAATCCCAGAATCCAAGTGGTTGAGGCAGAGAGATTTCAAGATGAAGACAAGTTTAGACTAAATAACGCACAAAAAGCATAGCATAATGCTTTGGTAATTAAGAGTAGTCCTGGGACCAGAGGCATCACCATCAACTGAGAATTTGTTATGAATGTAGAAATTTTGATCTCATACCCAGACCTACTGAATCAGAATCCAGTTTCTCAGGATCTCCAGGTGGTTAGTATATAAATTAACTAAAATTTCCCACCCAGTCATCACCCCCACATTCATGGTCAATTATCTAATCTATACTCACACCCGCTCTCAAAAGATTTGAAGGAGAAAAAAAAAAAAGACCAACATCAGAACTTCTTGTGCTCAGGGGCTGGAGAGATGGTTTAGCAGTTAAGAGTACATACGGCTCTTGCAGAGAAATTGAATTTGTTTCCCAGTTCCCATGTTGGTCAGTAACTCCAGCTCTGAGGGATGGCCTCTGACCTTCCAACTGGCACAAATTCTCACACACTCACACACACACACACACTTAAAAATAAAAGAAATTGAAATAAGGCAGTGGTGGCACATGCCTTTAATCCCAGCACTTGAGAGGCAGAAGCAGATAGATCTCTGTGAGTTCAAAGCCATCCTGGTCTACAAAGGGAGTTCCAAGGCAGCCAGAACTGTTACACATAGAAACCCTGTCTCGACAAAAGAAAAGAAAACAAAACAAAACAAAATCTAAAAGCTGTTACTGGGGAGTAACAGCTAAATGACAGTACTTGTCTAGCATTCCCAAGGCTCTGGTTCCATTCCTATTCTCACCACCACCACCACTAATATAATAATCTTCGCCAGCCTTCTCCTCCTCCTAGAAGGGTCTCACTCTAACCCAAGGTGATCTGGAGCTGACTGTGTAGTGCAGACTGTCCTCAAATCACGGCGATCTTATGCTCAAATGCTGGGTTACAGTCATGAAACCATCCTGCTCCCTACATATAAATCTCATCTTGTCAATGTTCAAATCTACATAAATAGCTAAAGGTTAACATCCTTTAGAATGTCGTAAGGATTACGTCAAAAGGCTCAATTCCTCTATTCTCCCTAAAAAGGAATTTCTACCCAGAAAACGTCTTGGAAGTGGTCAGCGGCGACTCAGCATCAACACACACCTGTCATGCCCTAACAACTGCCACGCCGGCGACAAATGCTCCATTTCCAGCCGAAAACAAAACTCAAGAGAAACGACGCAAGAAAGTAACAAGGAGAAGGAAACACTTCCAACTCAAAAACAGTACCTCCAGACCATCATCGTCAGCGGGGCTCTATTTAAATCACCCGGGGCTGCTGGGGTTGCGGGAACTGAGTACTGGAAGAGTGTGGCGATTGGCCAGAGGGAGAGCCAATGTGCATCAGGCTCTCTGTGTGCCGGAGAGATACGAGCCAGCGATTGGTTAGAGGGCGGGGTCATGGTCTGGAATGCTGATTGGCTGACGCTGCAGGCAGGCGGGCGGTGATAGGTTGTTGAGAGAGTGGAAGGTTTGAATGGTCAGGCCTATGACTGTTGAACTCGTCCTTCTGCCAGTTCCGGAGAGAAGCTGCAAAACGGGACCTCTAGCTACATCGACACAATTTTAACCCAAAAAAACGCTTCTGTTCCTCAGATTCCTTGTCATCCTGTGGAGTCTTCTCTTCTGTCCAGTCCTTCAGGAGTTTCTCTAAATTTAAGTCTGCCTCTCTTAAGGTAAGCGGAGAGCTGTGTCCGTTCGGGAATCTCGGAAACCCGATTGTCCCTGCAGGATTCTTTCGGACCAAAGGTCCCAATAGCCTTATCGCGTTAGTTAGATTCATTTTTTTCTGGTCAGGAGTGTGAAACTGGATGATTTGAATCAAGCCAATCATCTCTTCGCTCCACTTTTGAAATCCTGAGCTTGCCAGACGTCTGTAAGTTTTCGCCCTGAGCAACTGCAGTGTGACATTTCAGCTGCGTTAGACTTGGGGTTGCTCTTCCACCTGTGCTTAGGCAGGAACTGGAAAGGGCGGAGAGGTTGAAAAAGTTGAACATCTGGAGTGTTCTTCTCTTAGATAACTTCCCTCCCTTGGTGAAGACTTGGAAGTCATGTCTACAGGACCCTTTCCATCTGCAAGAGAAGAGGAACGTTTTGTTTCAGCACCCAGTTTTAGGTCCAATCAAAGGAAGATGTTACACCTACTTTTGGAGAGAAACGCTTCTTTCACCGCCCGTTCAGACTTCCCTGGATCTCCAGGAGACAAACTCCATGACTTGCCAAACCTAAGCATTTTGTCTGGGTAAATTCATTTTTAAAAAAGACTTATTTTTCTTATGATGTATAAGAGTGTGTGTGCGTGTGTGTGTATTTCACATGTGGATGTATGTTTGTGATTGTGGGTGTTTTCAGAGATCAGAGACATTGTACCTCTGAAGTTACAGGTGGGTTGCTCTGCCTGAAATGGGTGCTGGGACCCTAACTACAGTCTTCTGGAAGATTTTTTTTTTTGGTTTATTTATTTATTTATTTATTTTGAGACAAGGTTTCTCTGTGTAGCAGCCCTAGCTGTCCTGGAACTCTTGTCGACCAGGCTGGCCTTGAACACACAGAGATTTGCCTGCCTCTGCCTTCCAAGTGCTGGGATTAAAGGCATGTGCCACCACTGCCCAGTGAGAACAATAAACTCTTAACCAGAGCCATCACTCCAGCCAGTAAATTAATTTTTAGTTTTACACCTTATTTTTGATTTTATGAGCAGGTTTGTTTGCTGAATTATCCTGTTTCAAGTTTCAGGGTTTCAGTCTCAACCACGACCTTGAACATGTGACTCTTTTGAGCCTTGAACTTCCTTTCTATGTAACAAACAATAAAAACATCTTTTTCTATCTGGGACTTGATGGAGTATGTTTGTAATCTCACTTTTCTGGAGGTTGAGACAGGATGACCACAGGTTTAAGGCCAGCCTGGGTTTACTGGTGAATTTCAGGACAATTAGTGGGCTACAGAGTGAGACTCTATTGCAAATAAATAATAACAAGAAAAAATATCTTTTTAAAAATTTATTTATTTATTATTTGTATGGCTACATATATGCTTACACACCAGAAGAGAGCACCAGATCTCATCACAGATGGTTGTGAGCCATCATGTGGTTGCTGGGAATTGAACCTGGGTTCTCTGGAAGAGCAGCCAGTGCCCTTAACCTCTAAGCCATCTCTCCAGCCCCATCATTTTCTGTCTTAACAGGAATAATCCTTTCCTGTCTTGTCAGAATCAATGTGCTGTCTAGGAAGCACTCTGAAAATTCTATTATGATGTTCTATGAGTTGGTTACTTTAATTGTATCAGTTGAAGTGTTGTATTTTAGATTCTGGTCTTTTCGTCTTTACACCTCACTAGCAGACAAGATTTGAGGAGTAGTAGAGATTCCAGGGAGAAATTGAATTTGTGTTCAGGGTGAACAAGATAGAGAATGTAGGGTCTAGATCCTATTTACTGGGCAGGTGGGATGGCTCAGCATGTAAAGGCACCTGGCACCAAGCCTGATGACCTCAGTTAGATCCACTGTCTCAAGTTGTCTTCTGACCTTCACACATAAGTGTGTGCTCATACAAAAAAAAAATTAAAATGTAGTAAAATTCTAAAAAAAAAGAAAGAAAGAAACCCTGTTAGTTCTCATTAAATAAATCCCATCTCAGTATGTTGGTGAGAAGAAAATGAGGCTCACATTGTTGTCATAGAGAAACGTGAAACATGGGGGATTGTTTTTCTCAACCCAGTCTGAGATGTTTAAAAATAGCAGCTAGATTGGTTTGGATACTGTTTAGACCTTTGTGGTAGTAATTGAGAGAGATTTCATATGAAGACATGATCTCTACCTTTTTTAGGATAGTACACCCTAATGGGAGTTTTGATATAGTCTTATGTCTCAACAGAGGAACTCCAAAACGTTGCCTTGATCTTTCGAATTTTAGCAATGGAGAGCTGTCTGCTTCTCAGCTTACCGCTTCTGCTGACTTTGATGAAACCGGTAGGAGACAGTCTTCAAAGAGAAAACTAACTTTAAAACTTTATATAATTTTTATCCTTATTTAATTAATTTTTTATGTGTATAAATACTTTTCACATACATATATGATGTGTAGCACATGCATGCCTTGTACCCTCAGAAGCCAGAAGAATAGTTGTGAGTTGGATCCCCTGGAACTGGGATTACTGACTGATGAGCTACTGTGTAGATGCTAGGAAATGAACCTGGGACCTTTGGAAGAGCTGCAAGTGCTCTTAACTGCTAACATCTCTTGTGCTGGAGAGGTGGCTCAGTCTTTGAAGGCTAAGGCTTACAATTATAAGGATAATATAACTTTTCCGAGAGAAGACAAGGTAATAGCATAGAAATGGAAAATGGTGAAAATAGGTAAAGAACCTATGCAAAATCGGGTATGTTAGCTTATGTAAACCCAAAACTTGGAAGGTTGAGGCCAGCCAGCACTACCACATACCAAAGCCCTGAGAGAAAAGATTTGCCTAGAAGTAGAAATTTTGAGGTTAGATAATTTTTAGTTAATGATAAATGGAAAGAGAAAACAGTAATAGAAGTTGCTTTGCATTAGAAAAAGCTTTTCAAGAAGTAATTTATTTTGTTGACTGATTAATAGTGGGGATGTAAGTGCAGTAATTTTTTTTTTTTTTTTTGGTTTTTCGAGACAGGGTGTCTCTGTAGCTTTGGAGCCTGTCCTGGAACTAGCTCTTGTAGACCAGGCTGGTCTCGAACTCACAAAGATCCACCTGCCTCTGCCTCCAGTAAATTTTTTTAATCCTGGTTTAATCTCACCTTCGAAGCAAAGAAATTGGCATAAAAATACTTTGTTCTACAAGACCCTTCATTCAGTCCTCAGTACCCTCCAAACTCAAAAGATAGACTTTGTCAACTAGTGTGTGTGTGTGTGTGTGTGTGTGTGTGAGAGAGAGAGAGAGAGAGAGAGAGTGAGAGAGAGAGAGAGAGAGAGAGAGAGTGTGTGTGTGTGCGAGAGAGAGTGTGTGTGTGAGAGAGAGAGTGTATATGTGTGTGTGTTTCTGGGTCTAAACCAAAAAAGTTTTGCTAGTAAGCCCTTGGGAGGGGAGAAGGTGTAGGTTTGAGACTGTCTCATGTAGCTCAGGCTGGCCTCAAACTTACTTTGTAGCCATTGAACTTCTCATCTGATTTACCGCCCAGGTACTGGAATTACAGGCATATTTGTGTTTATTCCTTCTTAAATGTATGAAGTTTTGCCTGCATGTATAGTGAATGTGTGACTGGTACCCAAAGAAGCCAGAAGGGGGTGCCAGATCCCTTGGAACTGGAGCTGAGAATGGTTGTGGACCACCACAGTGTGGGCGCTGAGAACCAAACCTGGGTCCTCTGCAAAAGCAGCAAGTGCTCTTAACCTCTGAGTCATTTCTCTAGCCCAGTTAATGGTTTTTTATTCCAATTATTTATTATTAGTGTGTGTTTGTGTGGTGGGGATGGGGGTAACAGACTATGAGAAAACGGATGTGTGCCACCATGTTTTCCTACAGTGCTGAGGGTTGAACTTTGTGCATGCTAAGCAAACACCCTACCAAGTAAGCTGCATGCCCAGCCCATTATTCTTCATAACTGATTGCAGGCTCCTTGGATTCCTCAGGACCTCAGGATGCACAGTTAACCGCGAAGTAAGTTCTGTTGTTAAAAATGATCTGCATGCCCTCACTGCTCACAGGGAAGTCCTGTGTGGACTCTGCAGACGGCGAAGTTCTTCACTTGGGGTATTAGTGGGCTTGGAGGCCTAGATTCTGACTTGACAGCTTTTAAGTTTTCGGTCTCTAAGTTGTGTTGTGAAATGCAGACTATTTTAAACCGGCACAAACAGAAATATCTTGTTTTTACATGAAGGGAATGGTATACTGCGCTCTCGCTGGAGCTTCTCTTTGCACGTGTGAGGTGCTATATTTCAGTGACTCGGGACACAGGGTCAGGAATGAGATTGTCTGGATCCTCGTGCCTTACTACTTCAGTTGTGACCCACAGTTTCTTAATTCATTGGATCAAACTTTCTTTATTCATATTATGAGATAACAGTAGCACTTTTTTCTTTTGGTTTTTCGAGACTGGATTTCTGTGTAGCTTTGGAGCCTGTCCTGGAACTCACAGAGATCTGCCATCCTTTGTCTCCCGAGTGCTGGGATTAAAGGCATATGTCACCACTGCCCGGCAACAGCAGCACTTTTTTAAGACAGCTATTGAAAAGATTTATTAAAAATGAGAAGGCCGGGCCACTTGAGACACTGTCTTAAATGAAACAAAACACCATCCAACCCAAACATTAAAAACAAATGCTAATCAGAAACAGGTGATACGGTTTACATTTTAATTCCAAAACTCCAGTGGTCGAGACTGGACAGTCAGGAGTTCAAGGCCAGCCTTACCCATGTAACAAATCTGAGGCTAGCCTGGGCTTTGTAAGACACTATTTTAATACCATCTCCCATCTCTACCCCACTCGTCACAAAACCAAACAAAGAACAAAGCAATATAAAATACCAAGCATTTTATGTTTGTTGTTATAACTATGATGAAGTATCTCTTGGAAATCCTAATATATTTAGCTAGGAGGTGTACATGGAATAAAAACTGATTTCAGTTAAACTCAGAACTTATTCTAGGGCAGTGATGGTGCATGCCTTTAACCCCAGCACTTGGGAGGCAGAGGCAGCAGATCTCTGAGTTCAAGGCCAGCCTAGTCTACACAGCAAGTTTCAGGACAGCCAGGACTGTTACACAGAAAAACCGGTTTTGTTGTTGTTTGTTTTATTAACTGGTCAGTTTTATTCCCAGAGGCATAGAAGGCACACACCCACACCCACCCCTCAATATGAGTAATGTAAAGCATTCCCAGTGTAGCTCTGGCACTCCATGCTCTGGGAAAATAAAAATAAATGTTTATGCTGGCAGATTGTAAAATCCCCTACTACTTCCTTTATTCCATCTTGTGCTTTTTCTGGTTTGTTTAATCTTTTTTTTTT
>JAQHUG010000276.1:331527-341656 GCA_028555095.1 Dicrostonyx torquatus | reverse complement strand
TTATTGCTTATAACCAGAATTTGCACAAGGGCTTGAAACACTGGAGATATCTCGAGCACTATTTTAGTATCCAAATCAGAATTATTATTTCCAGGAACATCAAAGGGTTCTCTGGTAAGATTGTGTGTTTGGTCACGTACAGTAAAATACATTATTAGGAAAGAATAGCAAAGACAGCTGACCATAGCAGTGAGAACAAGATCTTCTATTCAAGTTCATGACTTGAGCTGATTACCACAGAACGCTGGAGGCATAGCTCGAAAGCACGAACCTCCCCTTAAACTTCCCGCGTTTTTACACGCAGGCAACACCAGTGGGTGTTGCAACTGAGGCCATGCCCCATGCCATAGTGGTCATGGACTCACCCTCTGAAACTGTAAGCAAAACTCAATAAACTCTTCTATAAATTGCCTTAGTCATGGTGTCTTATCTCAGCAACAGAGAAACATCTAAGACAGCATCTCACAGAGTTCAGGAGTCCTCAAACGCGCTACATAGCTGAGAATGACCTTGAAATCCTGGTCCTCCTGCCTCTACCCCCCAAATTCTGGGATTATTGGCATTCACCACTATGTCCAGAAGTTTTTGTTTTATTTTGTTTGAGACAGAATCTCACACTATGTAGCCCAGGCTGGTCTGAAACTCACCGTGTGACCTGACTGACAGCGAAGTCCTAACAGTCCTGATTCAACCTCCTGAGTGCTAGAATTACAGATGTTGGTCACCATGCATGGCTTCTCTTCTCCCTTCTTCTCTTCCTCTCTCCCCACTCCTTCCTTCCCCCTCATTCCTTCCTTCCTTTCCTTTCCCCTCATTCCTTCTTTCCTTCCTTTTCTTTCTGTTTATGGTGTAGCTTGGAATCCAGCTCAGGGCCTGTATACACGAGAATTCTGCCACTCAGGTATTTGTTAGTGCTCTGCCCCACCCCCCTTCTTCTTTTTGGAAACAGGGACTTTCCATGTAGCATGAAGTCCTGGCTGGCCCTTGCTATGTAGCCCAGGTTGACCTTAAGCTTGTACAGATTTTTCTCCTGTCTTGTGAAGTTGTAGAACTTTTGAGAGGTTGGGCTAACTGGAAGCTTTGTTGTTGTTTGTTTGTTTTGTTTTGTTTTTCAAGACAGGGTTTCTCCATGTAGCCCTGACTGTCCTGGAACTCACTGTATAGACCAGGCTGGGCTCGACTCACAGAGCTCCACCTGCTTCTGCCTCCCGAATGCTGGGATTAAGGTTGTGCACCACTGCGGCCCGGCTGGGGGGTGTGTTTTGATATGTGTGTGGAGGTGCACATCCAAGTGTAAGTCACAGACATGTGAATGGAGCCTGAGCTGAGCCTGCTCCTCTTCGCTGCACACCGTGGACTTGTATGGTGTATGTTCATATGCTTATTCAATCAGTTCTGAATGTGTGGATATTTGATTGTGTTTTTATGGTTTTTTCGCATGTGAGATAATAAACATACTATTGTACATGTGCAGGGATCAGAGGACAATTTGAAGGAGACACTTCTCACCTTTTGAAAAATTCATTTAATTTAATTTTATGTGTTTTTGACATAAAAGTATCAGATTCCCTAGAACTGGAGTTATAGACAGTTGTTAGCTGCCATGTGGGTGCTGGGAATTGAACCCAGATTCTCTGGAAGAACAGTCAGTGCTCTTAACTGCTGATCCATCTCTCCAGCCCACACTTCTCACTTTTTATGTGGGTCCCAGAGTTCAAATTCAGGTGCTCAGGTTTGGTGGCAAGTACCTCCACCCAATGAGTTATGTGTTTGTTTGGTTTTCAAGATAGGGTCTCCAGAAGCCAAGGTTTATCTCCAACTCAATAAGTAGTTGGAGACGTGAGGATGATCTTCAACTTCTGATTCTTCTACCCCTACCTAGTTAATCTTTTATTGCCGATAACACAATATCACAGATCTGGTAAATTATAAGGGAAAAGAGGTTTCTCCGAGCACAGTGGCACAATCTGTAATCCCAGCTACCAGAAAGCTGAATCAAAAAGATCATGGGTTTAACAGCAAGATACCCTGTTCGCTCTAAGGTGGTTTATTTGGTTTACTTCTGGATTAAGATCAAGGGGCTATCTCTGGCTATGGCTTTGCTGGAAGAATCTCTCTCTCCCTCTGTCTCTCTTTCTCTCTCTTTCTCTCTCTTTCTCTTTTTCTCTCTCTCTCTCTCACCAGTATCCAATCATGGAGGCACATCCTTGATGACCTTTATCTGATCACTTCTCAAAGGTCTCACCTCTAAATACCAAAGTTGGATGTGTGAGACAGAGTCTCGCTATGCAGTGCTGGCTGGCCTGGAACTCATTAAATAGACCAGGCTGGCCTCCAACTCACAGAGCTCCTCTGCCTTCTGATTTCTGGGATGGGAGTGCACCACCATGTACAGCCTCCAGTGGGGAATGAACTCCAGCGAAGCTTTCTGTGGAGACAAATCAGATTCACACCAGAACTCTTTCCACTTTTCTCTGATCTAAGGTTTTGTGCATGTGTGTGTTATGATGAAGACTGAACCTAGCTCCTCACACATGCTAGGTAAGTGCTCTGCCACTGGGGTATGTCCCCAGATGCTGCTTTTGTTGTTTGTTTGTTTCATATGATGAGTATTTTGCCTGTGTGTGTATGTGCATCAAATGCACGCCTGGTGCCCACTGAGGTTGAAGAGGGCATCAGAGTCCCTGGAACTAGAGGTTCAAGCAGTTGTGCGATGCCACGTGAGGGAATCAAGCTCTAGTTCTCTGAAGAGCAGATGGGTCCATGGGTAAAAGTCCTTCCCAGCAAGCCTGATAACCTGGATTTGGTCCCTCGGACCCACATGGTAGAATTTGAGAGCCAACTCCTATAGGTTATTCTCTGATCTGAGTGAACGTGTGTTCCTGTACACACACACACACACACACACACACACACACACACACACACACACACACTGCTGCCAGAGTGGTAGGTGGAAAACGCAAGCCTCTCCCTGCATATTCTTTTTTTTTTTTTTTTTTTTTTTTGGTTTTTTGAGACAGGGTTTCTCTGCTCCCTGCATATTCTTGTATCCTCATAGCCTGCCCAGCCCAGGAAATGCTCAGCCAAGCTGCCTCCCTGCAAACTCCAGCGGGGGCACAGGGTCTACCCGCCTTCCTTCTTTCTCTCCTCCAGGGGAGATTTCTGAGCATCCGAGACCTCTCCATTTGCTTTGGCTCCATTAGCCTGGGCCTGGGGGTGTGAATGGTACAGTCATTCCTTGCTAAGTGCTTGAATTAGACTAATAGGTCATCTGTGCTTTTCTCTGAAGAAGGTCCAAATTCCTGGTAAACAACTAGATACTCTCCCAGCCCACAGTCCAGGGCCAAGATCAGGTGGAGGCACAGTGGCTGGGCTGGAGCTCTTAATGGTGTCATGGCTGGCTGGGATGGTTAATGTCATTAGACTAGTTTCTGTGAAGTCCAATGCGAAGGACTCTGGGAGCAGAGTGCTGAAGGACAGTCTTGGGACAGCAGAATTTTGTGCTTGTTTGTTTGTTTTGTTTTGAGACAGGGTCTCACTGTGTAGCTCTGGCTGACCTCAAACTTACAGAGATTCACCTGCATCTGCCTCTCAAGTGCCAGAATAAAGGTATGTGCCACCATGCCTGGCTTCCATCTTATTTTTAGAGATAGGGTCTCTTACTGGACCTAGAGCTCACTGATTCATCAAGACTACCTAGGCAGCAAGTTTCAGGGATCCTCCTGTCTCCAACCCACCCACGCATGGCTAGAAGCTGCCATGCCTAGCTTTTTTTTTTTTTTAATGTGGACACTAGGGATCAAAATCCAGGTCCTTACACTTGTGCAGTGAGTAATTCCCCAATTGATCCCTCGTCCCAGTATTCCAACTTGGTTCTTTTAAAGGTTGGAATATATTATTATAATACTTTACATAGTGCCCCCTATGGGATGAGCACTGGGTGACAGCCATTTTTATTGCTTCTGGGAGAGAGACCTCTGTGGACACCATGGATTCTGTTCTAGGACCTGGAACAGCACTAAGATGGTGCCGCTGACTCTTCCACTGTGTCCAGGTTCTGTGTGGAGCAGCCTTAGAACATCTTTTCAAAAGCTGAGCTCCAGGCTGAAAACCAGAAGGCTGGATCTGCCCCTCAGATCCCAAAGGACCTTGGGCAGTTTGTGAAAGCAGAGGTAGCATCTTTGTCCATAGGCTTTTGGCTCCAAGTAACAGAATTACTTGAATTACTTAGTACAAGGGTAACTAACCATTATGCAATGCAGTTCCAGGAAGTTCAAACAGGCTTTAGGGAAGCCGACCCAGTGAGTCAGGAGCCAGGGCATCCTCAATTATTTACCACTTTTTGTATACTAATTTTCTCAAAATCTGGGTTCATGGTCAAGACTGGTGCTTTTGGATAGGGGTAGTGCTAGGCGCAGGAAACACAGAAGTTGCTGTCAGCTTGCTAGATTTCTGGTCTTGGCTATTGAAGAGTAGAGCAGAGTGAATGTGTTACCCACAAGTTAAGTTTACTTTTGCACTGAGCTGAAGGCAATGAGAACCAACAGAAATGGTAAGAGTTCTCTGTCTTTGTGTGTTTGTTTTGTTTTGGGGGCAGGGTTTCTTTTTGTAGCCCTGGGTGTCCTGGAACTAGCTCTGTAGACTGGGCTGGCCTCAAACTCAGAGATCCGTTTGCCTCTACTTCTCCAGTGCTGGGATTAAAGGGGTGTGCCACCACTGCCCAGCGACAAAAAGCTACTCTTACATTTTTTACAGATTTATTTATTTTTATTTTATGTGTATGAGTGTTATGCCTGCATATATGGCTGTGCACCACACACATGCCTAGTGCCCTAGGAGGTCAGAAGAGGGCATCAGATCCCTTAGAACTGGAATTAAGGACAGCTGTGAAACACAGTGTGGGTGCTAGAACTGAACCTGGTTTTCTGTAAGAACAGCTAGTGCTCTTGACCACTAAGCCATCTCTCCAGCTCCAGAAAAGCTTTTCATGGGGCTGGAGAGATGGCTCAGAGGTTAAGAGCACTGACTGCTCTTCCAAAGGTCCTGAGTTCAATTCCCAGCAACCACATGGTGGCTCACAACCATCTGTAATGAGATCTGGTGTCCTCTTCTGGCATGCAAGCATACATGGAAGGAATGTTGTATACATAATAAATAAATAAATCTTTAAAAAAAAAAGATAACATCACCCACAGACAACAGAAAGTAATTTAAAAAAAAAAAAAAGAAAAGAAAAGAAAAGCTTTTCTTGTTATCCAAAGGAGGACTTAACACCAAGATGAATTTGCATAAGTAGACTTTACTGAAGAGCCGGCAGCTTCCTTGGCTTTCTATACATGCTTGCTAGTCACTTTTCTACCACCCATTGTTCAAATCCGTGTCCTTTCATTAGAGGGGACATAGACTCTCCGAAGTCTAGCTGTCCCTTTCTCACTTCTTTTCTATGAACTCCTGTACAATAGTGACAAAAATCTGGCACCTTACCCCCCCGCCCCCCCACCGCTAATCTGTGTGTCCCTGTGACCAGCTGCCTTCCACGCCGAACACCATGCTGTCCTTTCCACAACAGACTACTTTTTTTTTTTTTTTTTTGGTTTTTCAAGACAGGGTTTCTCTGTGGCTTTGGAGCCTGCTCTGGAACTAGCTCTTGTAGACCAGGCTGGTCTCGAACTCACAAAGATCCACCTGCCTCTGCCTCCCGAGTGCCACCACCGCCCGGCCCACAACAGAGTACTTTTAAACCATGATCCGGAATAAATCCTTTCCTCTCTTCAAAAGGAAGTCAGAGGCCAGGTGTGGGGATGCACTCCTTTAATCCGGAGGCAGAAGCAAGAGGATCTCCTTTGAGTTTGAGCCAGCATGGTCTACCTAACAGTGTCAGGCCAGCCCAAGCCGCAATGAGATCCTGTCTCAGTGGAGAATAAAAACAAACAAACCCCCTGTACTTGTTAGTTTGATTTGTAAGCCTCCAGACACTTTCCTTGGCTGATGAGCCCTCGGTTTTCTGCTTCTACCACACTTGCAAAGACATTCTACGAGTCTGTCCTGAGTCCTCTCTTGGGATTTCTGATTCTTAGCATGTTCTCAACATAGCTGTTCTCACTGGAGGAGGGTGTTCACATGTGGATCTAAGAGATTAGTTTCAATAAAATTCTGCCTTCAAAAAAACAAAAAACTCTTCTGCCTTTAGATACTGAAGCGGTCAAGACCTTATCTGAATGCTGTGGGTGGAATGGTAGTGGAAGAACAGAAACAAGGATAATGGCTAACATTTATTGGGAGTTTAATGTGTATAAGGCACCATGCTAATGGCCTAATGAGCATTATCTCATTTAATTTTCATAATCATCCTATTTTATTTTCTCAATTTTACAAGGAGGTTCAGTGTAGCCAAACAACTTACCCAAGGCTCCTGAACTGACAAATGACTGATCTAGCAATCAAAGCTCAGCCCGCCTGACCCCCTGCACATCTGATGTCCAACAGTGGGCTGAGACCCCATAGCCTAAATTACAAGAAGCGATAGGATCTGGACTTGGCCTCAAACACAGGAAGCTCTTTCCAGGCCGCAGGGACAGCTTCCTGGAAGGGTCAGGCTTGAACAATGAATCAGATCTGTTTTGCAGAGATGAGGAAAGGGCAGCCCAGAGATCAGAGGGACAAATGCAGAGGCTAGAAAGGTTAAAGTGTTGAGGAGGCGACAAACGGTTGGCTGTGACTGGGGTTCTGAGAGCAAGCCCTCCTGTCACACACTGCATGGCAGGGCTGCTAGGACACAAGCTAGGCCTTGTGGAAGGGGCAGGGGTCTTGGAGAGCCAGTATGCCGAAGTCTGGGCTGGCATGCTTGACATCTGTGACCCTTCACCCTTTCAGTGACATCCCAGAGCAAAGGTCATTGGCACGAGAGGGTGTGTGTGAAAGGATGAAATGAGCCTGTATCTGGGCTAGAGCAGTGCCAAGAATGAGGAGCCTATCCCCCACAAAAGGATGTCTATAAACAGACCATCTGGAATCTCTGTTGAACTGAACAGAAGAAGGGAGAGGCGTTTTTTCCCAAGACCCTGGGCTGCTCATACTTGTGTTGGCTTTGAATCTTCTACTAAATACCTGTGGTGGACTGGGTAAGGCAGGCAGTAGGGTGACCCAGAGGTAAAGCAGACAGACAGACAAACAGTAGTGAGAGGCATTATTCTTTGTGAGCGCAGTGTCACAAAGCTAGTGGTGACACTAGCTTTACTTGTGTGGCCTTTTAAAGCCGAGTTGCCTCGTGGTTTGTTTCTTTTTAGTATCTATCTCGTATCTATCAATTCTGAAAGAAAATTTCAATATGAACTGCATTCTCTTTGAAAAATAGTGGCTGCAAGACTTAAATTCCGTGGCTAGAGAGATGGCTCAGGGGTTAAGAGCACTCGTCGTTCTTGCATAGGACCTGGGTTCGATTCCTGGAAACCACATGTTGGCTCACAACCACCTGTAACTCCAATACCCTCTTCTGGTCTCCATGAGCACCAGGTATATACATAGTGTATAGATGATATAGATATAGATATATATGCAGACAAAACAGAAATATTCATAAAATAAAGTAAATAGTTATTTAGGGCAGGTACTATTATCTCATTTTATTTTATTTTTCAAGGCAGAGTTTGTAGACCAGGGAGCCTTCAAACTTAGAGATCCCCCTGCCTCTGTCTCCCAAGTGCTGTTATTAAAGGTGTGTGCCACCATGCCCAGCTTGTTATTTCATTTTAAATCCATTACCATTTCTTACATTTTTTTGCTTGAGGAGGCCAGAAGGGATCTCAGTTCTACCCTGCCACTGTCCACCTTATTCCTTTGAGACAGGATCTCTTGCTGTCTGGAGCTAGGCAGGCAGGCAGCAAACCCCCTCAATAGTACTTTCTCTGCCTCCACAGTGTTAGGTTATAGATGCAAACAACTATGCTGGGCCTTAACAAATTATTATATCACACTTATTTATTCGCATGTCTGTGAATGTTTGTGCATGTGTAGAGGAGGCCAGGGGAAGCTTTCAGGAGGTGGTACCTTCATTACAACTTGTGGGTCCTGGGGATAGAGCTCAAGTCATCAGCCCTGGTGTTAAGCGCTGGGCCATTTCAATTGTCTTCCACTGGTTTTATTCATGTTTTGTTTGTTAACAACAGCCAAACCCAGGTCCTCAGGCTCCTGCTCTCCCTTGCAGAGCCATTTCTCCAGCATCCCTATTATCCTGTTTTACAGGAAGGAGAAACAGGTGTCTGGAGTTTAACTCATTCGGCACCACAACACTAACCACTGGTAAGTGGACCGCAAGCATGGTCTTTGCTTTCTGGGAAAGTAATGCGCTCTGAAGCCTTTCAGACGCATGAGGAGGGTCAGGAAGTCAGCATGCTTCAATCACCGAGGCTTCGTGAAGGAGGAAACCTGAAGGGCATCGTGGACTGAAGCGAGGCCCAGGGTTCCTTCAGAAGGGAGACCTTAAGGGACAAGCATATCAGATAGGCTATGAAAGGAGTAATTTTGCCCCTCTCCCACAAGGAGGGTGAGCCTGGCACTTAAGAGATTTGTCTGTTTCCCAACTTTGCCCCAGGCTGACTCTGTCTGTGCCCTCTAACACAAAAGACCCCTTGTAGTTCCTGAAAGAGACCATCTGACTCAAGCTGGCTCCCCACTGTGGGGAAGAGAAGGGGAGATCTGTGATGAAGGGACCTGGAAATGAATTCCCAAATCAAGTACTCAGTTCCTCAGAAAGGACATGTTGATTGTCGGAGAGCACAGACCTTAAAGACCACAGAGGGCAGTGAAAAGGGCACAATGGAAGCAGATCCGGCTTAATCTGGATTGGAAACTCAGCAACACTAATCAGCTGAGGGGTTCTGGCAAATGGCCTAATCCTGTTGCTCTTCAGTCTCCATCTAAAGAATGGTGGGCCCTTCGATTATTACATTACAATAAATATAGACTTTAAAGTAGCACATTAAAGTTAGTGTTGCCAAATATTTTTATACATAACTATGTGTTCCATTTGTTTATGTTGTAGAATCTTTGTTTAACTATGTAAAGATGTGTTGCATTTGTTTAATTATGTAAAGATGTGTTGCTGTTTTACCTTGCCTGCCTAAGGCACCTGATTGGTCTAATAAAAAGCTGGACAGCCAGTAGCAATGTAGGAGGTATAGGTTGGAGAGTAAGTAGGTATAGGTGGGAAGAGTAAGTAGGAGGGGGAATTTAGGCTTGGTGGACGAAAGAAAAAGAGATACCAGGGGCCAGATAAAGAGTAAACAGGAAAGCAGGATGTACTAAATGAAGAAAAGGTAAAAAAAAGCCCTGGGGCAAAACATAGATGAATAGAAACAAGTTAAGTTATAAGAGCTAGTGGGACAAGCCTAAGACAAGATGGAGCATTCATAATTACCAAAAAAAAAAAAAAAAGTGGGCTCTTCCAGGCAGTTTAAATATCAGCACTTGGGAGGCAGAGACAGTCAGATCTCAGTGAATTTGAGGCCAGCCTGGGTCTACAAATCTAGTTCCAGGACAACTAGGGCTACAGAGAGAAATCCTATCACAGAAAACAAACAAACAGACAATGGGGCCCCTTTGTGTGGTAGATAAATTAACGAGAAAAGAGGAAGAGGAGGGCCTGGAGAGATGGCTCAGCGGTTAAGAGCACTGGATGCTCTTTCAGACTTCCAGAGGTCCTGAGTTCAATTCCCAGCAATCATATGGTGACTTACAACCATTTATAATGAGGTCTGCTGCCCTCTTCTGGCCTGCAGGCAGACATACAGGCAGAACACTGTATACACAATAAAAAAAATCTACTTAGAGAAATCTATGCCTCCCCACCCCCAAAACAGTGAAGCTTTTGGCTATCATAGTTCTTTATCTACTTGTTTTTCTAGGAAGAAGGAAAAAATTTCCCTTATTTACATAGGAGCAAATAGTTCATATATTTTAAAATATCTTTTTTTTTAATTAAAGAAAACTATTTTTTTTTTCAAGACAGGGTTTCTCTGTGGCTTTGGAGCCTGTCCTGGAACTAGCTCTTGTAGACCAGGCTAGGCTGGTCTCAAACTCACAAAGATCCGTCTGCCTCTGCCTCCCGAGTGCTGGGATTAAAGGCGTG
>JAQHUG010000276.1:305475-319181 GCA_028555095.1 Dicrostonyx torquatus | reverse complement strand
AACTAAGGGCTGGAGAGATGGCTCAGAGGTTAAGAGCATTGCCTGCTCTTCCAAAGGTCCTGAGTTCAATTCCCAGCAACCACATGGTGGCTCACAACCATCTGTAATGGAGTCTGGTGCCTTCTTCTGGACTGCAGGCATACACAAAGACAGAATATTGTATACATAATAAATAAATATTTAAAAAAAGGAAAGGAAACTGATAGACCTGTATCTTTTTGTAAACATGTTCAGGACAAGCCTTGACTACAAACCACTCAGGGAATGTCTCTCTACCTAACCTAGCTTGTCCTCTTCAATGCTGAAGGCACAGAGATAAGTCATTGCCCTACACCCGTATTCCCCTTAGATTCTAGGAAGAAAAGACTGGTGGCACCAGCAGCCAAACATCTAAGGGTAACCTCCACAATATCAACTCTGTACCACACAGCGGAAACAGTTATCCCCAGAAAACCAGCTTGCCTCCTCAAGCTGCATGCCTTCTTCTGGCTACCTTGCCAATGTGGGACAAAGATGAAGGAAAGCTCACCCTGGCCGGGGTTAAGCACAGCTCTCATCCCCTGCCCTGCATTTTTATGTAGACCTAAAGCTCCTGTCAACATATTGAAGACAAGTTTAGGGCCATGGACTCCAGTTTACCTGTCCCTTTATCTGTTCTTCTCCACGTGGAGATGCTGGTTAAATTCCACTTTCCTGCTTTTGACCTTGTAGCCCCTGGTTCGGATGAAGATGCTCTTGGCCATTTAGAGAATGGTTGAAGGGGGAATCCAACTGAAGATGGTGAGACTTGAGCGACTTTTCCCTCTGACTCCAGATAAAGAGCATTGTTTGGGTCCCAGTTGCCTGCCTAGACTCGCGGACCTTGGGAAGTGTGAGAGCGCTGCTGTCTTCTCAGGGAGGCCCCACAAGCCCACTGAGGGCATTATGGCTTTCAGTGACTGCTAGGAGTATCCTCTGCTGTCTTCCTCAGGGGAAGGAATCACTCAGTGGGAAACTGAAGTTCCCAGAAAACAAAATGGCTTTTCCTGTGCTAACCACCCTGCAGGGCTGATTGAATGATTGCAAGTTGTGCAGTTGTGGAGACCTGGGATGTTACAGGGTCAGAGAGAAATTACCTTGGGCTATCTTTAGCTTCCTAATGGCCATTATTGCCCACTTGTGTGTGAGCTTGCATCCTTGTTCCTAAGAGGTAAATCCTTCTGGAGTGTACTAACAGACTACTAGCTTCCCCCAACTCAAGGACCAAGAATGCCATCAGAGAACCCCTGAGGCTTACAACAGATGTTTCTGCTTTGCTGCGACTGAACACTCCCTGTTTTCCCCAGTATATTTTTAAAGTACCTTGATATTTTTAAAGTATGATGATTCTTTTCATCCTGATATTACAAAAATGCGACAAACCAACTGGATTGTGGTGGTGCACACCTTTAATCCCAGCACTCAGGAGGCAGAGGCAGGCAGATCTCTGTGAGTTTGAGGCTAGCCTGGTCTATAGAGTGAGTTCAAGGACAACCAGGACTACATAGAGAAACCCTGTTTTGAAAACAAAGTCACACACCGGGTTGGGTGTAGTATTAAAGCACTGCCTTTAATCCCAGCATTCCAGAAGGCAGTTTGCAGTCATCTTGGTCCAGATAGCAAATTCCAAGCCAGCCAAGGCTACATGGTGAGACCTTGTCTCAAAAAAAAAAAAAAAAAAAATAACCGAAACAAACCCCCAAAGCAGCAACAAAACCTTCACTGTCGCCACACTGGCACATGGTATTTGGGGTAACCTAAATCCATTGCCTAGCCACAGTCATTCAACTAGATGTTCCAGAACATTAAGAATAGCTTTCCTGGAGACTGGAGAGGTAGCTTAGCAGTTAAGAGCACTGGCTGTTCTTCCAGAGGACCCGGGTTCAATTCCCAGCACCCACATGACAGCTAACAACTATCTGTAATTCCAGTTCCAGGATCTGATACCTTCACACCAATGCACATTAAATAAATAAATTATAAAAAAAATAGCTTTCCTAAGTTGTATATAGGTTGTTTTCCTTACAGCAACGCCAGTACCAATCCCTGTTTTTCAAGACTTCTGTTGCCCCTCTCCTGCCCAATCAGGATTTCAACCTCCATCTGAATCCAGAATCCACCCCCCCCCCATCCTTTACTCCTTAAAAACCCTGCTCCTGCCATAGCTGAGCTCAATGCTCTCTGATCCAATCGCTGTGTTGGAGTGGGCTCGAGCTTGCAATAAAGGCTCTTTGCTTTTGCATATATGAACTCGGACTCCTGGTGGTCTCTAGGGGGCTCATGACACCAACATAACACTAGCTCTGCACTGTATTCCCAGTCCCTCTAATTTTTTAGTCCTTGTGATATTGTCAGTCTTTTCACAAACCAGTTTTTTTTTTTTCTTTTTGAGATAGTTTCATGCAGCCTACTCTCATCATGAGGTCTTCAAGAATGACCTTAAACTTCTGATCTCCTGACTGCAAAGGATTGTCTTCCTTCCTTCCTTCCTTCCTTCCTTCCTTCCTTCCTTCCTTCCTTCCTTCCTCCCCGCCCCCCCCCCACCAGAGCGTTTTTCTCTGTGTAACCCTGGCTATCCTGGAGCTCTTTCTGTAGACCAGGCTGGCCTCTAACTCAAAGATCGGCCTGCCTCTGCCTCCTCAGTGCTGGGATTAAAGGCATGTGCCACCACCACCTGAACAAATTATAGTTTCTTATGACTTGTTTTATTTTTGAGACAGGGTAGTCTCACTGTTGCCCTGGCTGTCCTAGAACTTGCTACAAAGACGAGGCTGGCTCCTAACTCACAGAGATCTGTCTACCTCTGCCCCGTAGAGTGCTGGGATCAAAGGTGTGTGCCACTACACCTGACTGCTTATTTTATTATTTCAAGTAAATGTTCCCTTTTTTACTCAAAATAATACAAATGCCCCTTTCTGTGCTGGGGGCTGGCAGTGGCAGAGTAAAGATGAATGCAAAACAGTTTAACAAGGAGATGTCTGGTCCATTCTCCCTTTGCTTTGCTTTTTAAGAGGAATTTCAAAAATAGTGTGTGTGTGTGTGTGTGTGTGTGTGCGCGCGCATGTGCCTGAATTTATATATGTGCACTGCATTTATGCCTGGTTTCTGAGGAGATCAGAAGGAGTTTGGGATTCTCTGAAACAGGAGTTACAGATGACTGTGGGTTGTCACAGAACCTGAACGCCATTCTTCTGCAGAGTAGCCATTGCCCTTAACTACGGAGCCGAGCAGTCTCTCCAACCCCTTTCCTCCCCATACCTGAGTGTAGGCTCTTCTGGCCTGCCTGACAGGAAGCTTGCTATGATCAACCTCAGCATGTCGCCCCTGCAAGGGAGTTCCCCTTGGATCATCTTCCTTAGACAGAGGAAAGAGCTGAGCCACAAGTGATGTCAGCTCAATCAATGCTTCCTCTTATAGTTCTTAGCAGTGACCTGGGAGGTGAGGCAGCCTTAAGGGGAACCTGATTAATAGGGATGAGAGACACTGGGAAGTGGAGAAGGTGCACAGGCTGGGAGCCCCATGAGCAGAATCGACAAGGAGGCATCTGATTACATGCTGGGGTTATTACCTTGGGGAGAGGGAACTGGACAAGCCTGCCTTTCCATTATGCAAAGAAAGGGCTTTTCAAGTAAATTTCCATTTAAGTAGGAGTTTAGACCGTGAAGATGGGGTCATAATAGCTCTGATGGGCACCACAGCTATTAAAAATACATTTCCCCCTGCGCTCAGGCTGCCTTGTCATCTTATCATTTATCCCCAGCCGACTGTGACTTGACCATGCCCAACTATCTGGGAAGCAGGTTACCATTGATCTCTATTTTCAACTTTCAAATTCTTCGACATACACAGTGGATAAAATTCACATGGTTGACACAGCCCACTGATGTTCCAGAATGTGATATAACCTAAAGGTTGGGTTCAGGAAGGAGGGACATGGTGGATAGAAGTAAAGCTCTCTGTTAGTCATTGTCGGGCTCGTACCTCTCCTTATACCATCTTGTGCTGCAGTCTCCATTTGGGTCCTCAGATATACATGCTGTGCTTTTAGCTCAAGGCACTCAAGCTGTTGGTTCTGCTGCCTGGATTCTACCAGGATGACTCCTACCTATTCTTCAGGTTTCTGTTGGAACCGGATTTCTTCAGTGAAGCCTTCTTGATAGACTTCCCGGGCCAGGTGAGGGCTTCATGTCTGTTCTATATTGTTGCATAATAATCTGCTCCAGCCGAGCTCTCAGAATTCTCTACTTCCAGATGGACTCAGCCTTGCCTGGAGTCAGTTTTGCTGCTGGCGCTTTGTCGGGCTTTGCAGAGCCTCAGCCAGAATGGCAGGGGAAGTAGGGGCAGAGATATGTCTGGCCAGCTGAAAAGCTAACCTGGTGCCTGCTTATGTAGTGTCTGCAGGGCAGCAAGAGGGCAAAGGTCAAAGCCATGTGGTCTCTTATGGCCAAGGCTCACAAGTGACATCTGCTAATGTAGTCTCTTGGTTGGAGCAAGTCACAGAATTAATGGAGACTCAAAGGAACTGATACAAATTCACCTCCTGAGACAAAGTCACACTCTACAGGGGCAAATAACCAAGATCGTGAGGACTTGTGGCCACTTTGCTTCCAGCCTAGCACTGGCCTCCCTAGTAGCTTTTCCCTCCATGCGTCTCTTATAACTGTTTTCGGGTTTTGTTGTTTCAGAAAACCTTAACTCCTGCCTCTACACCCTACATCACGTCACCACATCTGGCTTGTTCTTGTTATTTTTGAGACAGGGTCTTACTCTGTATCCCAGACTCCTCTGGAACTCACTGTACAATGCGGGCTAGCCCCCAGTTCACAGCTACTTCAGCTTCCCAAATGTTGGGAGTGTAGACAAGAGCCATCAAACACAGCCTCTAACTATTATTACTGAAGAGTTCCTTGTGTGATTGTTTGTTTATTGTCTTTCTCCCTCATGATACAGGAATGTCTGTAAATGTGGATTTATCTTGCTCTTCGATCTATCCCAAGAGCTTGAGTAGGTAAGCGGTTATTGAATAAAAAATAGACCACACGCAGACACACCCAAAGACTTAAGCAGCCCAAAAGTCACTGACTGACATTGAGAACTGACTTAGGAACGTGTGAACTGACTTGCTGGGAACTGACTGTTCTTTCTTTCCTGAGGGAGTTTAGACTCAGTGAGTTCTTTCTGACAGTAGCCAGCTCCCACTGTACATTAGTCTCTGACTTTTGACCTAAAGTGTTTCTAATTCAGCAGGCGGGATGGAGGGATGAAGGGAAGAGCTCCACCTGCCGGTCGGAGTCAGAATTACAACAGGAGACAGCATTGGAGTTTTGCCTAGGATCTCAGGTATCATCAACCTTCTGCACATGACTCCGGAGGCAAACAGTTTCCAGGCCTGGTTTCTTTACTTCAGAATGTCTGGACAGTCCCCATATCACATCATTCTACTTTCCTTTTCTTCTTTTTTTTTGTTATCCTGTTTTTTTTTAAAGAATATCAGGATCTTCTAAGTGTATACCTCTCTCATTGTCATGACGAATCTATAACATGGGCTTTTTAGCATGTGAAAAAGAACACAAGGTCTACTTCACAGCACCCAATAACATTTGAAAACAATTTGTAAATAACAACATATAAATAAAAAGGAATAGTATCGACCAGCAGATTGGCTCAGGGAGTAAAGGTGCTTTTCAAAGAACCCCATGATCTGAGTTAGGGCCCTACAACCCACTTGGTGGAAGGAGAGAACTGACCCCCAAAGGTTATCCTGTGACCTCCACAAGTGTGCACAGCAGGTGCACAGCCACACATGTAACCACAAGCACAATCAATTAATTAAAAATGTAAGGGAAATTTAAAAATGACAATATCACGAACTTAATGTTATAAATATATAGTAGAAGAATAAGACATTTGGTGTGCAGGCCTTGAGGTCAGCTCACCTAAATTATTACCTGAGGTTGTTCTCTACTGTGTGGTATGGGGATAAGGATACTTGTTTGGAGGATCACATATGCCAAGGTCTTCTGCAATGATCCTGAAGCCTTAGGTGCTCAGGAGTTGTGTTGTCGTTGTCGTTGGCTGGGGCTGGGCACTGCAAGAGCTCTTGTTCTCTGCCTTTGGATTGGCTTTTGATTACTTTCTTTAATAATCTTTATCTGCTGAAAAGAGAAGTTTCTTTAAAATTATTTCAAAGGTAGGCACAGAGCTGGTGGAGATGGTTCAGTGAGTTAAAGTACTTGCTGCCAAGCCTGACCACCTGAGTTCAACCCCCAGGACCTCCATGGTGGAAGAAGGGAAGTCACTCCCTTCAAGTTGTGCTCTGACCCACACACCCCCACCCCCACCCCCACAGACACTAAAGAAATAAATAAATGTAATAAAGAAAGTTTAAAACTAGGTGTGGTGGCATATCTATATCTATATATATTAATATATCTATTAATTGCAGCACTTAGGAGGTAGAGGCAGGAAGATTAGGAGTTCAGACTTATTCATGGCTACATTGGGAGGAGTTCAAAACCAGACATGAGATTTTTGTCTCAAAATGAAAAGCTGGAGCCGGGTGGTGGTGGCACACGCCTTTAATCCCAGCACTCGGGAGGCAGAGGTAGGTGGATCTCTGTGAGTTTGAGGCCAGCCTTGTCTATAAGAGCTAGTTCCAGGACATGTTCTAAAGCTAGAGAAACCCTGTCTTGAAAAACAAAACACACACAAAAAAGAAAAGCTGGAAATCGATTTCTGGTAAAATATGTTATTGTAAATTTAAATTTCATCATTAAAAATTAAATTATCTTTTCACTCCTTATCAAAGAAATGTCTGTGAGTTTGAGGCCAGCCTGGTCTACACAGAGAATTCCAGGACAACCAGTGCTACAAAGAGAGACTTTTCTCTCAAAAAGACCCCAAACTAAACCCAAACAAAGAAAAATTCCAAAGAATAATAAACTAGCTCAGAAATTTCCCAAGGTGTTTTAGTTACTTTTCTATTGCTGTGAAGAGACACCGTAATAAAGGCAACTTATAAAAGAAAGCACTTATTTGAAGGTTCCGGTTTCAGGGAGTTAGAATCCACAGCCATTACTCATGGCAGCGGCAGGCATGGTGTTGAAGCAGAGGTTGAGAACTGACACCTTGGTGACAAGCAGGAGGCACAGACAGAGAGCTAACTGGGAATGGTGTGGGTTTTTGAAACCTCAAGACCCTCCCCAGTGACACACCTCCTCTTACAAGGCCACAGCTCCTAATCCTTCTGAAACAGCTCCACCAACTGGGGACCAGGTATTTCAACACACGAGCCTGTGGGGGGGGGGGTCATTCTCATTCAGACCACTACAGAAGGGAATTAGTGAGCTTGTACTGATTACTACGTGCATTTTTTTAAATAATAAAAAAAACCCACTATGTTCCTCCAGGCTAGTCTAGAACTCCTGGGCTCATGCAATCCTCCTTTCTCAACTCCCAGAAGAACAGGACTACAGGCATGTGCCACCACATCTGGCTATATGAAAGACTCCTAGGTTAAAGAAAAAGTTAGTGATGCTTAGTAGTACACATCTGTAATTTCAGCACATAGTAGGTGGAGGCAGGAAGATTAGGAGTTCAAGGCGAGCCTGAGCTCCATGAGGACCTATCCCCAGAAATCAATCAAACAACAAATAAATGTTAAATATCTTCCTGTAATTTGGGGGGTGGGTGCTAAGGATTGAACCAGGGCAAGATTTATACCTACAGCACTTTGCATGTGATAGTTAAGAGCATCTAGTTTATAATTCAGAATTTTTCCTGAGCCTGATATTGTTTTCTTGTCTATAAAACTGTGGTGACAGAATGATAGAAATACTATAGCTCTGATTTTAGAATTCAACCCGATTATATTTGTAGAAGTACACAACACTTCATCAGGTAACCTCTCAATCAATATTGACTGTTTTTTCCCTGTTGAGGCAAAACGGAGGGTGAGAAAGAGGAATGATTTTCCACGCAGGGTAGTGCATCTTAATATACTTCAAGGAAAAATCCCAGGGGAATCTGCGAATTCGTTCCAGAATACATCCATCATTGCCATCCCCAGGCAAAGAGTCTTCCCATAAGTCACACCCCTTTCATCTTTCGTTAAAGATAAAACCGCTAAGGTGCATAGCTCTCGCTCTTCTCCATTTTTTCTTGCTACGAGACCTCAGGCCCCCACCCATCAAGTCCTTTATTTATCTTCCTCCCCCTTCTTGTTCTAATTTACCTCCCTCAATATCTCTTGCCAATCAGGGTGTAATTGTCTCTTTCTCCCCACCCCGTCCCACATTGCCTTTTCGGCACATTACGAAGAAGGTTTGTAACTGGTTGTTTCGGAGCAAGGCTAAGCCAATGAGAGGCAGACCTTTTCGGCTTTGCCGAGCAATTATTGTCGACGTTGATTGGCTGGGGCGGCCGAGGGAGGAAAATGGCTGCGAGTACCTCGGTAGTCTCTGTGGCCGCGGGAAGCGCCGCGGTGCCGGGCGTGTCCCCTAGCGCGGATTTCTCAGACTTGCGAGAAATTAAGAAGCAGCTGCTGCTCATCGCGGGGCTCACTCGGGAGCGGGGCCTGCTTCACAGCAGCAAATGGTAAGAGGTCGTGGTCGGATGGGGCGGTGCTGGATCTCGGCCTCGGGGGGCTCGCGTGGCTGATGCAGTTTGCGTGGTGTTCCAGGTCCGCGGAGTTGGCCTTCTCTTTGCCCGCCTTGCCTTTGTCCGAGCTGCAGCCGCCGCCGCCTCTTACAGAGGTAAGGGCGTCGTTACAGTAGCATTCCCTAACCACAGGGATGCGGCCCAAGAGGTCCTCAGCGCCCTGTCACTGGAGGAGAGCCAGCTGCTCAGTGGAAATGATGTTGCTGAAACGCCAGCGTTTGAACTGCCTTAGGAGCCAGTTCATGTGTGGGGGTTGCTTGTGCCTTGGAAGACGTAGTCTCTGCTGTTACTTAAGCTGGGGAGAATTGGTAAACAATTATTGTTTGAGATTTCAGCCTTGATGGGGTTGAAGGGATGGCTCAATGGTTAAGAACCTCTGTTCAATTTCCAGCACCCTCAGCAGGCATCTCAAAATCTGTTGTAACTCCAGCTCTTCAGGGGATCCCACACTGTGTTCTCCACGGTACACACACCTATGCCGCATATGGATACACATGCATACACATAAAGAAAAAGAAATCTTTTTAAAAAAATTCATCCTTGGCCTGGAGAGATGGCTCATCAGTTAGCAGCACTTGCTCCTCTTCTAGAAGAGCTGGATTTGATTCCTAGTATCCACAGAGGCAGCTAACAAGTTACCTGTAGCAAAGTTCTGGGGAGATCCGATGCTGTCTTCTGGCGTGGGACGGCACCAGGTATGCATGAGGTGCACAGACACATTCAGGCAAACCACTCACACACAGAAAACAAAAACAAACAAACCCCAGGAGCCTTTAGGGTGTGAGGCTAACCCGGACAATGCTAATAAGAAACATGAAATAAAGTTTTTGCAATAGAATAAAATCATTCTGCTACACTGTAGCTCTTCGCTGCAAATTGAAGAAGAGTGTGGATTTGGGCTGGGCTGTGTCACATGCTTTTAACCCCACTCAGGAGGCAGAGGTAGGTAGATCTCTGCGTTTGAAGCCAGCCTGGTCTACAGAGCAAGTTCCAGGACAGCCACGGCTACACAAAGAAACCCTGTCTCAGCCCCCTCCTCCGAAAGTGTTCCAGGCACACAGGATTCAGTAAAGTTAACCATTCTCATTAGCAGCAGGAGGTAGAGTGCAGGCGACTTGCAAGCAGGTTTTCTTTTGTATTTTAGTCATGTTCTCTACTAAAACCATCAATGTTGGCAAGTGGCAAGCTTTCTGCAGCTGGGTGTGATGGCTCATCCCTGTAATTGCAACACTTGGGATACTGAGGCAGGGGGATTGCCACTTGTTTGAGGCCAACCTATTGAGTAAGCACCTACTTCAACCCTCCAACCCCCTCCTAAAAGTGACAGCCTTTTCAGTTGTAGATAATATTAATAAATTTCCAGTTTCCAAGAAGATTAAGTAAAGCAATGAGGGTAAAATTAGGCATATAGTATTTTTATATGACTTTTTAAAGTCATTGTGATTTGCATCTGCTTTATTAGCTTGTATTTCTCTGTGCTGACTGTCACAGTGCCTAGGCACATTGGTGTCCTTAGCAGGATAAAGTTCTGTTGAATGAGCTAACAACACTCTCAAGTGAGAGAAGAGCCCCCTCTCGAGAATTCATGCCACTTGGGCCAGGTAAGATGCTGACAACTTGAGTTAGAGTCCTGGACCACACAAGATGGAAGGAGAGAACTGACTTCTGAAAGTTGTTCTTTGGTCTCCACGTACTCTCTCTAAATAAATGCAAAATACATAAATAATTTTTAAGAACTCACATAACACTTACAGACATTATAAGTGTTAGCTATTGGTGAGGTTAATAGCTTCCAGGTTGCTATGAGATATGCTGACTTAGAAGCCTCTTTGCTGAATTGTTGACCACGTATTTATTTATTTTTCTTTAGGAACTGTCATGGAAGAAACGTTTAAATCTAATTTAGCCTTGATCTGTAATTTAGAGTAAGCATTAAAACTTCAGGTATTTGTTGTGTTCTTTTAGGTACTGGATCTAGGACCTGTGCTAAGCAAGCTCTCAACACTGAGCTGTATTTTATATTGTCAGTTCTGTTTTTACTTAAACAAAAAGATTTGTTTTCATTTTATGTATCTGGGTGTTTGCTCATGTATGTATGCGCGCACACACACACACACATGCGCGTACACACATGTGCGTGCACGCACGCGCGCGTGCACACACACAGCACATTCATGCGTGGTGCTTATGGAAGCCAGCAGATGGCGTCAGATCCCCATTAAGCGGCCTTGTGGGTGCTGGGATCCAGACTCAGGTTCTCTGCAGGAGTAGCCAGTCCTCCTACCCGTTGAGCCATCTCTCCAGCTCCACTCTTTGTTTTGAGATGGGATCTCACTGAGGGGCATTTTTTGAGACAGGGTCTCATTATGTAGCTTTGTGTGCTGGACAGTTTAATGTCAACTTGATGTGGGAGGGTCCAGTCCATTGTGAGTGGTGCCATCCCTGGGCTGGTGGTCCTGGGCGCTAAAAGGAAGCACGATGAGCAAGCCAGTAAACAGCACCTCACCATGGCTTCTGCATGAACCATGAGAACCTGCCTCTATGTTCTGCCCTGCTTGAGTTCTTTCCCTCACTGCTTTGATGATAGGGAACTGTGAGTGAAATAACCCCTTTGCTCTGTGTTTCATCACAGCATTAGCAACCTGGAAACACCCTGGCTGGCCTGAACTTGCTTTGTAGACCAGGCTGGCCTCAAACTCACAAAGATCTGCCTGCCTTTGCCTCTCAATTGTTGGGGTTAAAGGTGTGTACTACCATGTCATGTATTGATCAGAAGATGACTTTTGGGAGTTGGTTCTCTCCTTCTACCATGTGGGTTCTAGGTATCAAATTCATGTTTTCAGACTTGGTGACAGGCTTCTTTATTCATTGAGTCATTTTGCTGGTTTCAAAATATAAATCTAAAGACCATATAGTCCAAGTAGTAAAATTTTCTGAATTACATAGGTGCATGAAAAGTTAGGGATATTATTTTATGTGTTTATGTTTATATAGTTTTGCATAACCATTTTGGTGGTGTTTGCTGATCTCAGACTTAATATGTACACCAGCTTAGCCTTGGGCTTTTAATGATTCTCTTTCCTCTGCCTATGAATTTCATTATAATTCATGTAAAATTTTATTTCTTTCCTTATTATATATACATGTCTGTGTGCATACATGCCATGGCACATATATGGAGGTCAGAAGATAGCCTGCAGGAGTAGGTGCAGTTTTCCTGTCCTGCAGCCACTCTCAAATAATCACTCACAGGCTTAATATAAATTATAAATGCTTGGCCAGTAGCTCAGACTTGTTACTAACTAGCACTTACAACTTAACCCATTTCTATTAGTCTAATGCTGCCCCAAAACTCTTGGCTTTTACCTCTATCATATTTTGAATGACTCATTATCCATCTAGCTGGTGACGTCTCTTAACTCCACCCTTCCTCATTTCATCATTCTCAGTTTGACTTTCCCACCTAACTTTTCCTGCTCAGCTATTGGCCAGTCAGCTTGTTTATTAAACCAGTCATAGTGACATATTCACACAGTGCACAGAAGGTTATTCCGTAGCCTGCAGGGGTTGGTTCTCCTACTGTGTGGGTCCTGGGAATTGACTCAGGTTTTCAGGCTTGGTGGCAAGTGTTCTTAACCTCCTGAGTCATCCTGCTGGCCACAACAAATCCAGACTTGTTTGTGACAAGCAGGCATAGTCACCTTTATAATAATTAGGATGACTTTTTTTTCTCCCTTCAAGATACCGTTTTCTCTTCTCCCTGCCATCCCCTTTTCTTTTTGCTCCTTTTGACAGGATTCCTCCCCTCTTCTCTGTGACACGGGGCCTCTTGTTGCCCAGGTTGTCTTAAGACGTGCTGTAAAGCTGAGGATAACCTTGAATTCATCTTCCTGCTTCTACCTCCCAAGTGTTGGGATTATAGGCATACCCTGGGGTTTCAGGTGTAGGCTGCTATATCTGGTTTTTGTGTGAGCTCTGGGAATGCAAATTCAGGTCATAATGTGTGTGTGGCAGATACTTTACTCATTGAACCAACACCCCGGACCCCAACCTCTTTAACCTCCATCCTTCCTTGTTCGCTCTTTCTTTCTCTCTCTCTCTCTCTCTCTCTCTCTCTTTCTTTCTTTCGACAGAGTGTCATTATATAGCATTGGCTGTCCTGAATCTCACTCTGTGGACTGGGCTTGGCTTGAAGTCACAGAGATCTGCCTGCCTCTGCCTCCCGAGTGCTGGGATTGTGCCAGCATGCCAGGCTCCACTTTTTATTTTGGAAAAAAAGTTCTTTGCCTTTACAGGTGATACATGTATTAAAAACTACTGTATAAATGCATGTATTTACACATTTTAGGGGAGGAGAAATAGTTATTCTTTTCCTATATCTTGAAATTAATAAATATGCTTTTTAAGGTGAACTTTGACTGTCTTAGTCTTAACCACTCACATAACCTTGTTTCTTCTAGGAGGATGCTCAGGATGTGGATGCCTACACCCTGGCCAAGGCCTACTTTGATGTTAAAGAGTATGATCGGGCAGCACATTTCTTGCATGGCTGCAATAGCAAGAAAGCCTATTTCCTGTATATGTATTCCAGATACCTGGTGAGGTTCACTTTAAGATGTTATTCGGCCTTCAGTAAAACATCTGCATTTAGAACCAAGAGAAAAATTTTAATTAAAAATATAAATTATATATACATATGTGTATATGTATATGTATGTGTGTGTGTGTGTGTGTATCTGTGAATGAATGAACAAATGTTTTATGTGCATTCATGTATATGTGTCCTGGGTGGGCCTAATACAAGCAGAGGCCTGAAGAGGGCATTGGCTCCCCTGAAGCAGGAGTTACAGATGGTTATGAGCTGCTATGTGTATGCTGGGATTTGAATCTGGTCCATCTGGAAGAGCAACCAGTGCTCTTGACCACTGAGTCATTTTTTTCCAGCCTTGAAAAAGTTTATAATTTTTAAATACCTAGGTAGTAGGTCACCAAGTGAATATGCTTAATGACAATATTGCAGTAATGATGAT
>JAQHUG010000276.1:280816-298020 GCA_028555095.1 Dicrostonyx torquatus | reverse complement strand
TAAAGGTGTCCACCACCACTGCCCAGCAAAGCAAGGTGGTTCATGCATTTTTTTTTTTTTTTTTTTGAGGCAGGGTTTCTCTGTGTAGCTTTGGAGCCTGTCCTGGAACTCGCTCTTGTAGTCCAGGCTCTAAAATTACTTTTATTGCTACTGTTATGAATTGTAATGTAAATGTTTGTGTTTTCCAATAGTCCTAGGCTGTCCTTGTGAAAGGATCATTCAAACCCCAAGGGACCTGTGACCCACAGGTTGATAATTTCTGATAAAAAAATACACACATATGTCAGATGTGATGGTTATTTGCTTTGTAAAAGTAGTCCAGATTATATTCTTACCTGTGATTTTTATTTTTCTGTGTGTCATGAAAATCCCTTCAGGTTGGAACTGGGTTCAACGGTGAGTGCTTGCTTAGGCCCCAGATTCATTGATCAGCACTAATCAATAAAAGGATAAATATAGTTTTTTTAAAAAGAAGGAAACCCCTTCCAGTCTCATGACAGCTTGAGTTGGTTCCTTAAAAGAGGAAAAGCTTTATTGGAATGGAGAGCAGGCCACTGGTTGACTTTTAACTTAGAATTTTGCTTCATAGGGAGTTTGTGTAAGTGATATTTCTTAATATTAATAAAATCCTATTGTCTGATTTCTTTTAGTTAGCATCTTTTTTTTTTTTTTCCTGGCTGCCTAGAGCTTACTGTGTAGACCAGAGTGGCTTCAAACTCACAGAGCTCTGCTTCCTTTTCCCTTCCAAATGTAGATTTAAAGCTTTTCCCACCCATTCATCCAACATGCTTTTAAGACTTACGAATGTCGTAGCATCTAAAGCAATCCATTTTCTTCCTGGATTGGGTCCCATTGTTTGGATCTACCATATTTGCTTATTCATTCATGACTCATGTTAGGACAGGTTAGCTTTTAGACTCTTAAATCTTTTACAGCATCTTAAATCAATTTGTCTTTTCACAAACAGTTGTAATAAAATACTGTGATTCTTGGTTAAGAAGCTCAGAGCTCTCTACCTTTTTAATCCTTTTGAGAAATTCCTTTGAAGTCTAGGTTGAAAATAATTTAGTTTAGAATCACTAACCTAAACAAACAAAATTCAAGCCAGGTGCAGTGATGTACTCTTTTAATCCTAGCACTTGGGAAGCAGAGGTAGGTAGAGCTCTGAGTTCAAGGCCAGCCTGGACTACAGTGTGCAGTCCAGGACAACCAAGGCTACAAAGAGAAACCCTGTCTCCAAAAACAAAAATAAGCAAATAAATATCACCAAACTAAAGAATGGTATGGAAAAATCTCTCTCTCTCTTTTTTTTCCCCCCCCAAGACAGGGTTTCTCTGTAGCTTTGGAGCCTGTCCTGGAACTAGCTCTTGAAGACCATGTTGGCCTTGAGCTCACAGAGATCTGCCTGCCTCTGCCTCCCAAGTGCTGGGATTAAAGGTCCGCCACCACTGCCTAGCCTAAGGTTTTTTTTTTTTTGGGTTTTTCGACTAAAATTTTTATATTACAAAATGTATATAAGTGCTATATCTGTATAAGATAAAATAAAGAAATGAGGGATGTAATTTTTTATGTTTATATTAATTTATTTTTTAAGGGTTTATGTTCATTAGTGCTTGCCCATACGTATTTATGTATGTATGTCATGCCTGGTACAAAAAGAGGCTAGAAGATGGTATCATGTCCCCTGGCACTGGAGTTATGGGTAGTTGTGAGCTGCCACATGGGTGCTGGGAATTGAACTCGGGTCCTGTGGAAGAGCAGCCAGTGTTCTTAAGCCACTGAACCATCTCTCTTGCCCCTTTATTTTTATTTATGTGTACTTGTGTGTATATGTTTACTGTGAATCATTTTGTTTTTTTCTTTATCAGGCAATTATTATAGCTTACGCTCCCAGCATGAGAAAGCAGCCTTATATTTCCAGAGAGCCCTAAAGCTGAACCCTAGGTATCTCGGGGCCTGGACGTTGATGGGGCATGAGTACATGGAAATGAAAAACACATCTGCTGCTATCCAGGCTTACCGGTGAGCGTCCAGTTGGGTTGGAGGGGTGAGTGGAACGGTAGGAGCCTCCGTTAAGCCTCTGTGTTGCTAAGCTTAATTCTTTTGCCATGTTTCTGTCTGTTTTGTCTATTTCTTAGACATGCCATTGAGGTCAACAAAAGAGACTACAGAGCTTGGTATGGCCTTGGACAGACCTATGAAATCCTTAAGATGCCATTTTATTGCCTTTATTATTATAGACGGGCCCACCAGCTGCGGTAAGTTGGTTTCTTGACAATGTAGAAAGGGTTTTTATGATACCAACTCTCTCTCAGAACTAAAGGGTGTGCGTCTGTTCATTTTTACTTAGTTTCTCTACTAGTGGGTCTATCAGATAATTATAAACACAAAGTAATGTAATTAAATGAAGCCTTGACTGAAGTCCTTGCATAGACTGGGAATAGTGTGAAATAGTAGAGACTAACCTTTCAAGTGAGGACTTGAGGTTTTGGTAGTCTTTGCTCTAATTCTTTGTTACCCTTTCTCATAGTCCCAATGATTCTCGTATGCTGGTTGCCTTAGGAGAATGTTATGAGAAACTCAATCAACTAGTGGAAGCCAAAAAGGTACCTCAAAATTTCGGCCTATTGTTCAGAAGGACATTGAGCTGTACATTGCTGTAGTTCTCCTCCCCCCACGTATTCTGATCTGTGTATAGCAAAGTCTGAATATTTTGTAGGTGCATAGGATAAAAGAAGTGTAGGCTGAGATTATCAGCATGGATGTCTACATGTATAGCCTGGACCTATATAACAGTTAGGACAAATGCTCTGTATTGTGTAAGCCTGCATTTCTAGAAGACTTGCGTGGCCTTAGCGTTTATGTGATTAGTTGTTCCACATGGGCAGTAGTCAGAAGTGACCAGTTTATTCTTTGACAGTGTTATTGGAGAGCATATGCTGTGGGAGATGTGGAGAAAATGGCTCTCGTGAAGCTGGCAAAGTGAGTGGAATGTTTCTGATACTTGTGTTGGTTTTCCTGAGGTTGTGTTATATATGAGTGTGGGAATGGAGCAGGGTGTGGAAAGGGTGTGGAAACACTAGTTCTGCAATCGTGCACAGCTCTTTTCTTTTCTCTGTGTTGTAAATGAACCCAGGACCTTATACATGCTAGGCACGAAGTTATATTCTGGCTTTAGCCTCTTGACTCTAGAGAGTTCCAGTTCACCTTGAATTGGAATAGATTTCCTATTAGGCAAGAGATGAAAGATGAACTGAAAAAGATCTGAGTGCACTAGAAGTGTAGTTGAGCGGTGGAGGACTCGCCTAGCATGCATCAGGGCCTATGTGCATGGGAGAATTGCTCAGTAGTCAGCTGCTGGCTATAACTTTCATTCTTACCAGTATTAGCAGGAAATTTTTGCAAGGGTATATCATCCAATTATCAGTTTAAGGCAACTACTCTTTTTAAAAAAGTTTTTAAATTTTGTGTATATGTATGTGGTTGTGCATGTGGAAGTCAGGGGACACCTTGTGGGAGTCAGTTTACGCCTACCATTATGTGGACCCTGGGAATTGAACTCAGTTATCAGGCTTTGCTTCAAGTGCTTTCAACTGCTAAGCCATCTCACCTAGCCCTTAAGTAACTATCTTTTGTTTTGTTTTTTTGAGACAAGGTCTTACTATGTAGCACTGGTAGACACCTTGCTTTTTGTTGTTGTCATTTTGTTTTGTTTTTTAAGATAGGGTTTCTCTGTGTAACCCTGGCTATCCTGGAACTGCTCTGTAGACCAGGCTGGGCTTTTAACTCACAGAGATCCTCCTGTCTGCCTTCCTAGTGCTGGTGGATTGAAGCCGTGCACCATAGTAACCACCTAATAGGCACTGATTGTCTTCTGGGTCTCAACATGTTATTTATGTTAAAAATTTACTTGTTTAAATGTCATTTCAGGTTTTATTTATGCCTTTACTTTTTAATATCTGACTTGCTTTGTGGTCTTTTATTTAAAGCCCAATTTCTTTTGTAGGCTTCATGAACAATTGACTGAGTCAGAGCAGGCTGCCCAGTGTTACATCAAATACATCCAAGATATCTATTCCTGTGGGGTATGTGTCAGAGCATGAGAGCTGTGTTACTGATGGGTTCTTGTCACCTCAGTCATGCTTGCTTTCCTTATCTAGGAAGTAGTGGAGCACTTGGAGGAGAGTACAGCCTTCCGCTACCTGGCCCAGTACTATTTTAAATGCAAGTTGTGGGATGAAGCTTCAACTTGTGCCCAGAAATGCTGTGCATTCAACGATGTGAGTATTGGATTCTAAAAGGTTTGGGTTTCAGGCCAAAACATGTGGTCTTTACATGGTGTGCCGGGAAGCTTAATTTGATTTGTGGGAGTCATCCATTGAGTACTTCCTTTTTTTTAAGGGGACAAGACTCCTTTTATTTGTAAGGAATGTTCTGGACAATATTTTAAAAACCAGCTTTGAGAATAGCATTGAACAGCTATGACTTTGTTTCAGACGCGGGAAGAAGGTAAGGCCTTGCTCCGCCAGATCCTACAACTGCGGAATCAAGGGGAGACGCCGAGCACTGACACGCCTGGTACCTTTTTCCTCCCTGCCTCAATGTCTGCAAACAACACGCCTACACGCAGAGTTTCTCCACTCAACCTGTCTTCAGTCACGCCGTAGTTGACAACTATCAAGGCAGCACACTGCTAGACCAGTATTAAGCCTTACCTCCAGTAAAGAACAGCCATGTCTGTTCTCCCAAGGACCTAAGCTCTTCTCATTTTTACAGATAGAAACAGCCTTGGGGACAGCCTATGGAATCACCTTCAGAGGTAGACAGAAATATGGAGGACAGGTACTGTCTGTCTTCTGTCAGCCAGCACTTCTCCCTTCTATTCAGGATAGCAGGTCTTGGCCCTCCCATAGTCTCCCCACCTCCAAAAATCCCTTTTACAGCACTTTACCATAAGTGATGCTACAGAAATAAGGTTTAATGCTGCTGGAGTGGGATAGGCAAGGATGGGAAAGTAAAGACTATCCTGCTTGTCTTCTGGTGTAGTGAGGTCAGGTGTTGACTTTGACTTTTTTTTTTAAAGACAGGGTTTCCGCTGTGTAGCCTACAATGGGATTACAGGCATATGCCATGAGGCCTGGCTAGAATGACCTTCATTTTGCTGTGTGGTCTCTAATCTGACATTAGAGATTAGGGTTAGTGTAGCTATTCATATGATCTTTGGGAGACGGCTTTCGAAGGGAGTCTTCTAAAAACCTTTCAAGTGGAAGTCTGTGAGCATGAACTGTAGCTCATATTGAGGGCAAGGATGGCTACAGCATTAGCTATACCCTGATGAAAGTCAACACAGGAGACCAGATTACAGTTAACTTTGTGGACATTTGAAAGTACCTTTTTTATTTCAGATATTAAAATTCGTGCTGATATCTTTTAGTTAATGCTTGATGTAATTGTTTTTTTCCTTTTATCTACAAAGAATACTTTGTTTTCAACCTTGTCTGCAAGGTTGAGGAATCATCCTATGTTCTTGTAGTTTCAAATACACTTTGATGTTTGTGCTATATGATGCTAGCGATCATTCTGTGTTTAAGATGTAGCCTTCCTTCTCTTGTGCTCAGAATATTTTTATTCCCCTCTTACTTTTGAAACTTTAGTCATGCATGGTGGTGCATTTTGAAGACAAAGGCAGGTGGATATTTTGAGACTAGCTGTCTACACAGCAAGTTCCAGGCCAGTCTGAGCTACATAGTAAGACCTGTCTTGAAAAAAAAACCCCAAACAAACAACAAACAAAACCTTTTTGAATACGTATTGCCATTTGGCTCATTTCATAGTGCGCCTTAGGCTGATTCCCATTGCTGTTCCTGTCCAAGAGGCCAATGGACCAGATGGTATAATTTATATCAGCTTCTGTCCCCTTTTTATATTTTTCTAAGTTTGGAATCCAAATAAAAGCATAAACAGTGTCTTTATTCAGTATAATATTTGTGCATGAAAAATGTGATTATATATGTGATTATAATACAATAATTCGTGATATAATTCAGGAGATACACACACACACACACACACACACACACACACACACACACATATATGGAGCTTAAAAGACTTAAAAGTTGAGCAGCTCACCAGCTTTAGGGCAACAAGCATGTGTCTTCATCCCCACAACCTTAGTATTTTTTGCCAAAAGGAGATCTGAGTAAAGGAGAGTGTCGAGAGCGCAAGATCCGCGTGTAAGGGCCACTGTCCGTTGAGCTTTGGCAGGTAGGTGTTCGGGGAAGTAAGTTTCGAAGGAATGGTTTCTTTCCTGGGGGTTGATGATTTGGTTGCTGGTTTTCCTGGTTTGTTCCCAACCGCTTTTTAGCAGAAGCCTGGCCTTGGAGCTTCAGCACAGTGTGATACTGCTCAGCAATGCAGGCTGTCTTTTTCTGAAGGTCCAGTTTCACTAGCATCATGTTATTCTGTAGCTCAGCCAGGGTCTGGTTCTAAGAAACATAAAGGTTAGAGATTGAACCTTTAACCACAGCATTTCTACGTTCTAGGCCATTCAGAGCTACACAGTGAGACCCCATCATCTTCTAAAAAACATTTCAGCCTGCCCCCAGGTATCAGTCTAAGAAGTGAACATTTCTGTTTAGCCTTTTAAGATCTCTGGCATCAGTACACAACGAGAAATGTCATAGCTTAGTGGTAGAGTGTCTGCTTAGCATGCATGAAGCCCTGGGTCCCACCCCCACCATGACAGTTTTTCACTAGTACACCTTTCTCTTTGCTCAGTTCCCTTCTCATAAGACATTTCCGCAGGCTGGGAAGGGGAGGAGTATCTAGGCTGCCCTCACCTGTTTGATTAAGATGTCATCGCAGTTGGTCAAGGCTTGGCGAAGTTTTCCTGCCCCGGTGCTGTGACAGCAGGCCCTTTCTGCTGACTGGAGAGACTGTCCTATTTTCTGAAGCTCTATCCTTAGCATCCTTATATTCTGAAAGAGTAGGAATCAGAGTGTGGCCAAAATCAACCACAGCAGCCATTTGACGACAAACTCAAGGAGGCTGGGGGCTGGTGAAATGGCTTAGCTGGTGAGAGCACTTGTCCCCCAAGCTTGACATTCCAAGTTAAATGTTAAATCCCAGGAACCTGCATGGAACCCATGTGGCTTCCACATTACCACACACAAATAAATAAATGTAAAGCAAACACAAAAGCTGGTCTTATGAATGAATAGCCATTCCTCAGGGGACACACATACAAACCCAAATACAAAACAAAAAGGCCAAAAAACATAAATTCTCACATAAATTCCCTTTGATAACAAAAAGGTTACATACCTTCTGGCCCTCTTCTAACTTCTTATCCACATCAATGGTGAAGGGCTTGGCTATGGCTGGTGGTTCCGACATTTGCTGGTACTTCTGCGGCTCTGTGAGGGAAACACAGAATATAAACACATTTAATACATGGCTTTTCAGCTTTGGGCTTACCTCTTTAACAGCATCAAGCAGACAAAGTGAGGCGTGTGCATTCTGGAGTGAGACATGGGTAGCTTGGAGCTGGAGTCAGAGGGACCGAGTTTGATACCAGCTCTTCCCTCACCCGCTCGCACTGTCGGGCTTCCTGCCTTCTTTCCTCACCTTCAGTGGTAGGGTTTAGCTCTGCTTTGCATTTTTCTAGTTTAGCTTTAGCTTCCTGGAGCTGCTGAGTAGAGGCAGAAGCTGCCAGCCTTTGTGACCGCCGTAGGGACATTTCAGACCCTGACACTTGAGCCACTGATTGCTGTTTGGCTTCCTGCAACAGAGTTTCTAGCTCTTCAATTTTTTCATCCCGCTCCTACGAGGGAAGCAGAGAGCACAATTCTGTCCAGGTCAGAGAAATAACCAAAGGACCAGATTAAATGAACATAATTTTTTTTGTTTGTTTTTTGAGTTTCTCTGTGTAACAGTTCTGTCCTGGAACTTACTTAGTAGACCAGTCTGGCTTTGAACTCACTGAGATCTGCCTACCTATACTGGGATTAAAGGCCTATGGCACCACTGCCCGAATAAATGAACATAATTCTTGATGCTAAACCCTGAATTTAAATTCAGTTAACTACAAGGCACTAAGAGAAATGAGGAAAAATGAGTTATATTCCTGTTCTTACAGGTTTATTTTTATAAAACCAGCACTCAGGAAGCAGAGGCAGATGGGTTTGAGGTCAGCCTAGTTCTACAGAGTTCCAGGAAAGCCGGGCCTGTTTCACAGAGAAACCCCGTCCCACAAAATCAATCAACCAGTAAATAAATAAATATAAGTAAAATTTTGTTCATCTCAGACAACCAAGTGACAGAAGTCTGCATGGCAGTTGGGACTGGATGGGGCAAACTCACCTGAATCTCCTCTTGGTAGAAACTTGTCAATGATTCCTTAAGGATCTTCAGCTTCTCTTCATACATTTCCTCCAGCAGTTCCTTTTGGTTGTCCAAATGCTCACTGACAGAAAAGGGTAGTGAGGATTCTGAGTGAAACTGGGGAAAAACCCTGTGCCCCACTCTTCTGTCCCCTCTCACAGGTGACTCACTAGGGGCCATTCAGCAGTACCTGCACCATTGCTCCCGCTGCTGCATCTGTTCTACCATCTCGTTGCAAATTTCCTCACGGAGCTGCATCTCTAATTGCAGCTTTTCTTGTCGTTCTTTTAAAAGCAGTGTTTTCATGGCTTCCACCACTTGCAGTAGCTCCTAGGAAGAACACACCTGTCAGAGATCTTAAGATCCTTCAGCAGTAAAAGGCCCAAACCCATCTGGAGCACCCTGTGGAAAATGTGCAGCCATCAATCTGCTATCCTAGAGCCTTCTTGTATTCTCACCTCCTTGCCATACATAGAGATGTCAGCTTCATTTTCAGGATGGTCATCAAGGTCTGAGTCAGTCTTGCCCCCTTTCTGTAAGCCAGGAGATACCTGAAGACTATGCTCCTTGATGAATGAATGCAGGGATGGGATTCCCAAATGCATAGGTGGGGCATGCACAAGCTAGAGAAGGGGAAAAAAAAAAAAATCTTAGTTGACTCATTTACTAGTTTCTTTTTTTTTCTCTCTCTCTCTCTTTTTTTTCATTTACTAGTTTCTAAGAATTATCTTAAGGTTGCTAGTCCAGATTAAATACGAACATCATGCCTATAGCTTCATACCTGGCTGGCAAGGGCTGAGAACTTGGCCACGTGAAGAGTCTCATCATAGTTAGATGCACAGGGATTCACATTGACAATCATACATGAACGGCCTCGACCTGTGAAGAAGCCTTGGAACACACGAGTCAACTTGCTGTCGCGGAAAGGAATCAGGTTCTGCTTTGACCTTGCACAGAATCAGAAAATAGCATTGTGAACGTAATGGGGTTTCCAAACACCATCCTTAGTGGTGACAGAACTGACCAAATCACCAAGCCCCAGGCCATCCTAGCCGACAGCTTACCGGTTCTGCTGATTTTGCCGCAGGGCAGCAATACAGCGGCCCAGCGTGTGCAGAGAAGTGTTAATGTTTCCTGCCTCCTTTAGCCGCTCACCACTCTTTTGATCTTTGCAGCGCTCTGAGCCAGCCAAATCACAGAGTGACAGTCTGGATGGAATAATGTGTAGGACTTGATGTAAGGAACTCATAGCTTATATAATTCTGGGAATAGCTAATTCCTTTGAGAATTATTATTACCCTTTGCCCTTACAACCAAGATGATCAAATTTTTAAGTAGAAAAACCTACTCAGCCGGGCGGTGGTGGCGCACACCTTTAATCCCAGCACTTGGGAGGCAGAGGCAGGCGGATCTCTTGAGAGTTTGAGACCAGCCTGGTCTACAAGAGCTAGTTCCAGCGCAGGCTCCAAAGCCACTGAGAAACCCTGTCTTGAAAAAGCAAAAAAAAAAAAAAAAAGAAAAGAAAAACTTACTCACTGATCTTGGGCACTATATCCCCTTCTCCCTGAAGATGCAAGATTCTGATAGAGAAGATGCTGTGACTGAAAAGGAGAAGAGAAAAATCACTATCATCTCGCCCATGATCAGGTGTAGGGCTAAAGCTTCCTAGACACAGTGAAGAGTTAATTCTCACAACTCACCTGCGACTAGAGTTCTGGTTCAGGTGGGTGCTGGCAAAGCTCTGGTTTTTACGACCCACTTTCAGGAGTTTCCAGGCTTCTTCAACATCTCGAACATGGATCCAGTTGAGGTCTGGGGCCAAGAAAGAGGTGGGAACACTTAGCTCCCTTTCCCCCCCTACATGCCTCCAGGTTTTCTACCAACCTCCTCTACCTTTGTATACCTTTCACATAAGGATTGCCATTTTGATCCTCACAGAGCCGCAGTGTCTGTCTCTTATGCTGATGGTTAGGTGGTTCTAACAGGTCATAAAGCAATTCATTGTAGATCTCAAAGAAGGAGATCCAAACAGAGAAGCGGATGTCTGCTGGAACACTTACTGGGGCAGTGTCTGGCTGTGCCCATGAATGACTTGTTACTGTGAGAAAAATCAATGTGTAGGTCATTAACCACAGAGCAGTTCATCTTGCCTTGGTCTATGGGAACTTCAAAAGATGGATTTCAGGTTGTAATCTCTGACCTACAGCCCTTAGAGCTATTGGGTGTAGGGAGTGGGTCCTCACCACTGCCCAGCACAGCCCACGTGTACATACCGTCCAGCTGGCTACTGCTGCTAAACTGACTGGTGGAAGAGAGCCCAGCAATGCCACTGTCAGAGCTGGTGCTGGTACCTATCCGACTGTCAATGTGGACACGTTTCTTCAAGGAGATGGACAGCTCCTCCTGAAGGAGCAAAGAGAAGATAAGCACAAATCTTTCCTGAAATCTGTACCCTTTATCCCAGCTTTATTACTACTTTACCTCTTGGAGGCCTCCAGTTAATAAGGATTGCTTCTTTATTTCCTCCTGGCGAGTCTGTTTGCTGTCTAGCCAGATCACCTCACTGGAAAGCAAGGGCTTCAGATCAGGTGTCGGATGAAGTTGGCCTTGGAGACTATTAAAGATGAGAGCCAGGGACCGGGGCAAGATCCCCCCATCCTTAGTAGTACCTGGAAGAATATCAGAGATATTATCTTTTACTCAGGGCATCAAAAGGTAAAGACAACCATTAGATGTTGGTTAACAACCCTGCTCAAGCTTACTACTTACCTTGAACTGTGTACGTCTTCCCCGAATTGGTGACTCCATATGTGTATATGAGCCAGTTCTGCCCTTTGAGTACATCCTTTACCATCTCCTTCACAGTCAGGTTGAAGAAGGGCGCCTGTCCCACTTCTGGCCCAAATATCTAGAAACAGACCTGTTATCAGAGGCCATACTTGTTTTCTGTGTAGGACTAGTAGGTGTATTCCTTCCCTGGAGACCACTCAACTAGGTTTTCCTGCTGAACTCCAGCTGTTCCTAAATGCTGAAGACTCAGCCACTCTCTGCTAGTCCCCTTCTTCCAAATTAAATACTATTAAATGCTATTGTGACGCTGTGCATACAAGGGGATAATATCATTGGTTGTAAGCATGGGTTTGGAGATGGCTGGATCTGGATCCCAGCGCTGTCTTCCCACTTACTAGCTCTATGGCTTCAGCAAAATTACCTTCACTGTACTATGAGGCACATCAGGGAAGAGGTGATGATAACATCAGCAGGAGTGAATGTACATAAAAGTACCTAGCACACTGATTAGCATATAGCAAGGGTCCCAACATTAATAGATACATATATAGAGAACTCATACTCAGGTAGAAATCTTTTAAAGAACAAATAAAACTTCCCGAGTGTTGGGTCTAGGTCATACACCAGTATTGCATACCTGAGAAAAGGTGAATTTGTGGGTGGCCTGACCAATTCCCCTCTCATTGCTCTTCAAGGCAAAGGAGTCTTTGGGTGCCTGTAGCATAAGAGTTTCTGTATTCTCAATACGGACACAGCCCTGAGGAGGTAGAAAACAGAGGTTAGCACAGTAAAAAAGCATTCCTAGTGAGCCTCTTTTGTACTATACCATTTCACCCTACATCCTCACCTGATCTTCCTGTCGGTCCAACTCAGAAGTCAAAAAGGGTCTGATTCGAAGGTAAACTTTCACCCTCTCTGCAGTGTCCTCAAATGGAGCCTGTAACAGATTCCAGCCAGGACACAGGGTTAACCTCTAAGCAAATGGGCAAACAGCCCAGTTTCTAGGAAGCATGCTACCAATTCCTCATTCCACCTTAAGTAGCCCTGTGCAACTGTTCTTTGGTTCCACAATAATTCTAGTGCACATGAACTTTGTTACCCTTCCCTGTCTCATTACTGTCCTACAATCTGGCTCGCTATACCAATGATCTGTGTTAAAATTGGTTGATATTTGAAAACCAGCATCCACCTGGCATCATGCTTGTAATCCCAACATTCAGTAGGAAGAAATGGGGAAATCAGAAATTTAATTTGATTACAAAGACTATTTCAGAATAAACAATTTTTGTTTATTTAACTTAGGTTTTCTGGCAAGAAGGGCTCTTAACCCAATCTTAATGAAAACTGGGTTAGTATGATGGCTCAGCTTGCTAAACAAGCCTGCCAACTTGAGTTCAATCACAGAAATCCATATAAGAATGGAAGAGAACTGACTCTATGAAGTTGTCCTGACTTCTAAATGTGCGTATCCCCCATCACATTATACATACATACAAAACATACATCCAACAATAACAAATAAGAATAGACATGCCTGAATCCAAGACCCAATTTCATCATAGTAATTAGGAGACCATGAACAAAGTTCTGAAGGACGAAATTAAAGAGCAATCACTCCACTTCCTCAGCAGATATTTAGAGAATGTTTCTCTATTCCCAAGGACACTGAGTTCTAGTTAGTGAAGAGATATTGCATCTAGTGGCTAGAGGCCAGAAATGCTACTAAACATCTTGCCAAGCACAGGACAGCCCCTCTCCAACAAAGTTTGGCTCCAAACATGAATAGAGCTATTACTGAGAAATTTTTGGCCTACAAAAGGAAGGCTAAAGCTTTGGCAACTATGATAATTATTGAAACATGAATTCCATTCTACCTAGTTAAGGCCAACATCGTTCTGTGCAAACAATTGTATGCAGTGCTGAGATTTGAACCTAGTACATCCCAACATGCATTCTCACACCCTTGTACCTATGATTTAACAATGGGGTATTTCATGACTATAATGTCAATAATATTCTCATGGATATAAACTTTATTTTCCATTTGTTTGCCCTCTTTTTTGTTTTGCTTTTTCGAGACAGGGTTTCTCTGTGTAGTCCTGGCTGTCCTGGCACTAACTTACTATGTCGACCAGGCTGGCCTCAGAGATCCTGCCTCTGGGATTAAAGGTGTGGGCCACAAGGCCAGTTTTGCCCTTAATTTTTAATTGATCTTTCACTTCTCCGGGATTACTGGTCTTTGATCTCATACTACCTAGTATAAAGAACTGTTAAAGCCGAGGATATCATTTTCTGCCCCTAAACCACTCAACTCCCTTACCTGTTTGTCCTCCAGGGAAGTGGAGATGACAGAGCAGTCTGACAACAGGTCCTTTCGAACCACAGACATCAGATCTGCAGCTGTGGATTCAAACATGGGAGAGACTACAACATCCTCATCGGACAGTAAGCCCGCTGGCGGAGAAAGGATCCCGTGAGACATAGCAAGAGAGTCAGCCAACGTCTAAAAGACAAAACAACAAACAAGAGCATTAATGAAGAGAAACTGCAAACCTGTAGGTTAAAAACAATTCCCTGGTGAGTGGAATAACCTTGCCCAGGACATTCTGTCGCGACTATATACCATTATCAGGCAAGGGGAAGAGAATGAGAAAAATAATCCAGCCTGAGGCTGCATTTCTGAGGGCGACTTGGCACCGAAAGATACCTAGCGTTCCCCATAGGCTGTCTCCAGGCCTACCAGTGCAGGGTGCTTCAGGATCCCTAGGGTACTTTTCCAACCTCACTCCAAAGATCACGGTGAGAACTCGGGAATTAGAGAAGACACGGGGGCGTTCTGTGGACTATGCCACGCAGGCAAGAGCTGATAAACCGGGCTCCGGCCTAAGCGCACTTACCCAAAGACGGTCTACCTCGTTGCTTCTCCAATCCCAGTTTCCACCCAGGAGGAGAATCAAGGTTCTGGCTAGCGGAGAGCACAACTCCGCCCTCGAGGCGCAGCTTTGTTCCTCGTATAATGTTTTAAATTGCGCGCTGAGTTCGTCCGGCCAATCAGAAAGCGATGGGGGGCGGAGACACCCGGGAGACTGCTTCTGGTTGACCTCTTGTAATGTGGGTCCGGGTTAACAACTGTCAGGAGTTCGTAGCTGTTCGTTACGGGATTCGTCTCGCTTCACTCCTTACTTATCTCTAGATCTAGACCTTTCTTTTTTGAGGTTTCAGCTGCTATACTTTTCCTTTGTTAGTAAAAAAAAAAAAAAAAATTCCTAGGCTGATTTTATTAGGGCAAACTGACTCACCCACATTACCCAGGAGGCACCGCGAACAGACGCTGGTACAGTATTTCCCAGAGTTCCCTGCATCTTTCGCAAGCGTTGAAAACGTCGAAGCCAAAATGGCGACCGGAACAGGCAGTGAGTATCGGAACCGCTTTTATGTTCAAGGCCTTTGTAGAGTCGAGGCTAGGCATCCCATTTTCGTCGTGCACGAAGGGAGTGGGAGGAGTGCGTTGTCAGAGAGCGCAAGGTCTTCAGAGATTTGCCTTCCGTGGCGCACTTAGGATCGCCGCCTGGCGTAGGGGTGAACCCGAGGCTGCAGAGAAGCAGCAGGGAAGCCTTTGTGTGCTTGGCGCGCTCGAGGGTAAACATAAAGGCAGGGTCGAGTGCCCTGCGGCTCAGTTGTTTCTCTGATCAGGTGTGGGAAGCAGTCGCAATGAGATCTGTTAACTGGCGTGTTCCTCCATGAGGAAAATGCGTTTCGCGTTTTTCAGCCTTTTTTTTTTTTTTTGTTTCTCCGACAGCTGAGGGGGAGGGGCTGAGATGTAAACAACTTTATGCAAAGTAGGAGGTGGGGAGTAGCGGCTTGTGGCCGCTAGGAATCTTGGGAGATAAGCTTGCGTTCAAACTGGGAACTTCTTTTTTTAGCGTAATACTACCTTTTTTTTTTTTAATTTTTTTTATTTTTGGAGAGCAGACCTTAAAGCCATGCCATTTGAACAAATACAGTGTTTTGAACAAATGGCATTTGAACAACTTAATGTGTATTCATTGTACAGGTATCCTGGCTAGTAGTGATGATATTTCATTGGAATGGTGAAAATCAAGATTTGGTGATAATAAATGATTGATAGTAGTATTTCACATTTTTCCAACAAGATTGAGATTTATTTGTTTTGAGACTGACCCTGGCTGGCTTGAAACTCACTATGCAGACCAGGCAAGCCCCACTCACAGAAGTCTGCTTGCTCCTGCTTCCTGAGAACCAGAATTAATACTCCACACTCATCCGGGGGTATTATTTTATATCGGCTTTTAGCTGTTCTGGGACTTAGAACTAGCTCCGTGATCGTTTCTATGCCTCCTTTATTCCCAGAGCACAAGCTGCTGAGTACTGGCCCAACAGAGCCATGGTCCATCCGAGAGAAGTTGTGTTTAGCATCTTCTGTTATGAGGAGTGGAGATCAGAACTGGTAAGGAATCTAAGATATCTGATTTCTTGGGCTGTACGACTGTTTTTCTTTCGTGTTTTGTTTTCCGTGTATCCCTAGCTATCTCAGAGCTCACACTTTAGACCAGGCTGGCCTGCCCCTGCCTCCCCTGTGCAGGAATTTGCCATGTGTCATCAACTTAACCAGGAATGAGTGTTTTTCGCCTCTGGGTATTTATTCCTTTAAGTTAGTCACTTTAAAGCTTTATGTAGTAGTCAGCTTCAGCAAATTAAATCACATACACATTAAATCAACCCACTGAAAGTGAAAACTTTTTTGGTTTTTCCTGTTTTCACAAAGTTGTGCAGCCATCCCTGTAAATCTCTTTACATTTCCCTCTGCTCCCCTCTCCAGAGCAATCTGCTTTCTTTCCCTATAGATTTGCCTATTCTGAACATTTCCTGTAGGTATACTATGTAGTCTTCTGGGATTAGCTTTTTTGTCAGTTAACATAGCACTTTCAAGGTTTATGCACATGTAACATACATTAATACTTCTAGTATTGGTCAGATAATAGTATGAACCATCCCTTTCGTATCTGTGGAGAATTGGTTCCAGGACACTTGAGGTTATAAAAATGATGGTGGCTCAATTCTTTTACATAAGATGCCTTGTATTTGAATGTCACCAACACATACTCTCTTGAATATTTCACGTTATCTCTAATACAGTGACATTGCATGCTAATGGTTGAGGGCAGTTTCTCAACCTTTAGGTCATGACCCCTTGGCAAACCTATTTTCAAGAATATTTACATTAGGATTCATAACAGCAAAATTACAGTTATGAAATAGCAGTGAAAATAATTTTAGGGTTGGGGAGTTACCACAACCTGAGGAACTGTATTAAAGGGTCACAGCATTAGGAAGGTTGAGAGCCACTGGTTATGGGAATAAAGTTTGTACATGTTCAGTACATGCTTGGCAGGGCTTCTTTGTGCAGCCTTTGCTGTTTCTGGAATTCACTCTACTCGCTCTGTGAACCAGGTTGGCCTTGAATTCACAGAGATCCACCTCCCTTGCCTTCTAAGTGCTGGGATTAAAGGCGTGCACCACCACTGTCCACCTTACTTGTTTTTAGAAGTGACTATAATGTCTAACCTAGGCTGAGTAAATCCCCTGCCTATGTTCATTACCTGACTGCATGTTCATGTCAACTGCATGTTCATTACCTGACATTCGGGCTTTCACCTTGGAGCAAATGTGAATAAGTCTTTGTGGACAGTGTCTTCGGTTCTCCTGAGATCACCCAGGCGATAGAGCCACCTGGTAACTCCAGGTCTAACAGTTTATGAGGAACTGCCAAACCATTTTCTTTAGTATATTATTTTAAAAATTATGTAGGTTTATGTGTGTGTTGGAGTGGGAATATGGGCACATGAGTGAAGGATCCCCTGGGAGCCCAATGAGGACATCAGAGTCTCTGGAGTTAGAGTTCCAGGCAGTTGTGAGACATCTGACATGGGTTCCTAGAACAGAATGTTGGTTCTATGTAAGAGTAGTATGTGTTCTCCTCTGAACCATCTCTTTATCCCCCCCCCCCC
>JAQHUG010000276.1:250366-279902 GCA_028555095.1 Dicrostonyx torquatus | reverse complement strand
GCTCTGTAGACCAGGCCTGCCTTTGCCTTCTGAGTGCTGGGATCAAAGGCATGAACCACCACCACCACCACCTGGCTATACTTTTTTTTCCACCCAGCTGCACTTTTTTTTTTTTTTTTAAGAAACAATTTTTAATCATTTATTTTTCATACATATGAGTTTTGCCTGCTTGTAACATATATGTATGCTGGAAGAGGTTGTGAAATTCCCAGAACTGAAGTAACAAATGGTTTTGAACCCACCACATAGGTGATAGGAATTGAACCAAGGTGCTCTGGAACTGCTGAGCTATCTCTCCAACTGTCTTTACACTTTGATTGGTATTGTTTACAGCACAAAAATTTTTTAAAGATACTTTCAGGGTAGGGCCACTTTATATAAGCCTGGCTATCAGGAACTCACTATATTGACCATGCTGGCCTTGAACTCACAGAAATCTGCTTGCCTCTGCCTCCATAGTGATGGGATTAAAAGCATGAGCCATCTGGCCCAGCCAAAAGTTTTTAATTCTAATGATACCAGTTTAGTTTCTTCTGCTGCTTTCCTTGAGAATTGGCTAGGAAAATACTTATTTTGCTTTTTTCTTTTTTGGATTTTACTATTAAACTTTTTTATTACCATTATTTTGTATATATCAGTGTTTTGCCTGCATGTGTACCGTGTGCTTTCCTGATGCTTTTGGAAGCCAGAAGAGGTCTTACTGAAATGTCTTTAGTTGGTTTTAAAGGTTTGTTTTTGTTGGTAGCCTCCAAATCTGTGTAGCTTCACATCATCTGGTTTTGTCCTCAAGATTTTTCTTTCTGCCGATTGTTGGGGTTATAAGTATACACTAACACACTCATATAATATTTCCGGTTTTTTTTTTTGTTTGTTTGTTTGGTTGGTTTTGGTTTTTTGTTTGTTTATTTTTTGAGGCAATTTTTTTCTCATAATAGTCTTGACTGTCATGGAAGTTTTAACCAAGTTGGCTCAAATTCACAGAGACCCAACCGCCTGCCTCTGCTTCTTGAGTGCTGGGATTAAAGGTGTGCACCACCACCTCCTGGCTCAGCTAGACAATGTTTTAATTACAGAAAGTTGTGCATACAAGATTGGCTCCTGTCCCGTAATTCGGTGGCAGTGATCTTGCCTTTGTTCGTGATATTATTATTAATGTTTAGTTTTTCCTTAGTCAGGAAGATAGTGAAGAGGTTTAACTTATTTACAAGACCTAATTGATAGAAAATGCTCCTTGGGGATTTGTTTGGATTGGTTTATATTGACATGGGGTTTCACTTTATAGCCCTGGCTACCTGGCCAGACATGTAGACCAATACCCAGCTGCTTTGGGGAGAAGGGTGGGGTGGGGACAGTGAAGGGTCTTATTACGTAGTTCTGACTGGTCTGATACTCATTATGTAACTCAGGCCAGCCTCAAACATATGATAGTCCTCCTATGTGTTATAAGTATATATTGTACACAGTGAAAAATACTTCATAAAACTTAAATGACTGGTGCATGCTTTTAGTTCCAGCACTCAGAATTCTGAGGCAAGTGGGTCTCTGAGTTCAAGGACAGTCTGGTCTATAAATGAGTCCAGGACATCTGGGGCTGTTTCAGTTAAAAAAAAAAAAAAAAACAACTCTATCTCCAAAAAACAAAACAAAAAGTTGTAGGCTTTTAACAGTTAAGTGTTAATAAAGGTTTTAAATAGTTTCACAATGAAGGATTAAGAGAGAGTGCCTCAGAAGGAAAGGAAGGTGGAACAGGGGTGTAGACTTCTCAAAGAGGAGTCACAGAAGTAAGACATTCCAAATATGGGTACTGGTTTCTCAAGGGAAAATGGCCAAAGAAATAATTTTAAGAATCTAGTTGGGTTGGAGAATTAGTTGGCTCAGAAGTTAAAAGCACTGGCTGCTCTTCCAGAAGTCCTAAGTTTAATTCTCAGCACCCACATGCTGACTCACAACCATCTAGAGTGGGATTTAATTTAATGCCCTCTTCTGACCTAAAGTTGATAGCACACTCATACATAAAATAAATGAATCTTTTAAAAAAAAAATTAATCCAGGCTGGGGATATAGTTTGGGTATTTGTCTACATATGTGAGACTCTGGATACATTTGAAGAATTTTTTTCTAGCATGTAAAGATTTGGTTTATTGCATTTTAATTCATTGTGCATGTATGTGTATATAGGTGTATGAATGTCACTGTGTGTGGTGTGGAGGTCAGAGAACAAAGTGTAGGCGTTGATATTTCTTCTTGAATTCCATAGATTTTGGTGATTGAGTTCATATCATCAGGCTCGACAGAAAGTGCCTTTACCCACTGGGCTCTTTCACCAGGTTTGCTTTTTATATAGCTGTGTCATTTTCTGTTGTCATGTATTCCAGAACTAGAGCACTCACCTAATATGTGTGCGTGAACCTCTGTTTTTATTCTCAGCATTGACAAGTAAATCGAGTAATGATAAAGGAAAGGTATTCTAAAAGTACTACTGGCAGTTCTTTATTCCAGTGTATAAAACTCTAAGCTTTGAACTCAGCCTATCTCTGCCACCCGTATTTTTCCTGTTTGATGTATAATAAGGCTTTTCTCATTTGCTAGGGTATCAGTTAGCAGAGCAATCAAGCCTTTTGCAGAACCTGGCCGGCCTCCAGACTGGTTTTCTCAAAAAGTAAGTTCCCAATCAGATGCTCTTCTACACTCATTGAAATATGAAATTGGTTCTTTACCAGGCTCTGCCTTGTTGTTTACAAGGTTTTCTGTATCATGAATAGGGAATAACTTACAGTGCTAGAGGCTGGGTGTAGTGGTACATACCTGTAATTCTAGCGATTAGGAGATAGGCAGAAGGATATCAACATGTGTGAGACTAGCCTGGTTTACATGGTGAATTTCAAGCCAGCCAGGGCTGCGTAGCAAAGACCTGCCTCAAGAAAACCAAAAGAAATTATGACTGGGGAGGTGGCTCAGTGGTTAAAGTATTGGCTGTACAAGCCCAGAGACTGGAGTTTGGATCCTTAAACCCACTTACATGCCAAGCATGCCAAGAAGGTATGGCAGCACACCAGTTATTACAGTGTTTGGAATGGAAAAAGGCAGTCTTAATCCTTGGGGTAAGCTGGCTCTCTAGACTAGTTGAAACAAGGTCTAGTTGGTCCCTACTTCAAAGAATGAGGTAAAGACTGGTTGAGGGAAACCCCCAGAGTTAATCTTGGGTGTCCACATGACTGTACCTGCACCCACACATACATATGAGCTTGTGAACTTGGACATTCCACACATTTTAAAAAAATAAATAAATAAAGGGGATTGGAAAGGAGGTTCAGTGGCTAAGAGCACCTAATGTTGTTGTAGAGGACTTGGGTTTGGTTCACAAGCATCTGGTGGCTTGTAAATACCTGTAACTCCCGGCTCTGGGCATCCAGTACCTTCTTTGGCCTCTGAGGGCTCATATGAACATACATACAGAGATACAAAAGCGAAACAAATTTTAAGTAAAAATATTTTTAAGATTAAATATTTTAAAATTAATAAAAACAAATAACTTAGCTGGGTCTTGGTGGCACATGCCTTTAAACCCAGCACTTGAGAGGTGGAGAGGATCTCTGAGTTTGAGGCCAGCCTGGTCTACAGAGCGAGTTCCAGAACAGACAAGGATACACAAAGAAACCTTGTCTCAAAAAGCAAAACACGCCAGGTGGTGGTGGCGCACGCCTTTAATCCCAGCACTCGGGAGGCAGAGGCAGGCAGATCTTTGTGAGTTCGAGACCAGCCTGGTCTACAAGAGCTAGTTCCAGCACAGGCTCCAAAGCCACAGAGAAACCCTGTCTCGAAAAGAAAAGAAAAGAAAAAAAGCAAAACATTTATTATTTTTTTTTAATTTATTTATTATGTATATAGTGCTCTGGGCACCAGATCTCATTATAGATGGGTGTGTGTCATCATGTGGTTGCTGGGAATCGAACTCAGGACCTCTGGAACAGCAGTCAGTTCTCTTAACCTCTGAGCCATCTCTCCAGCCCAAAGCAAAACATTTAAAATATTTTAAAAATTAAAAGCAAAAGAAAATACCATTTTCCTTTTCCCCACTATTTGCTAATCTGATTGTGTATGTATGCAAAAAAGTATTTCAAACTTTTTCTAATTTTTATTTAGTAATAATAGTAGTAGTGTCTGTCTTACTATGTATTCCTGGCAGTCCTAGAACTCACTGTGTAAACTAGGCTACTCTAGAACTCAGATCCCCTGCCTCTGCCTCCTACCATGACCAACTAAACCACATAGTCTTGAATAGCTGTATTCACTTAGTCTTACTCTAATTGTTGAAACTTGGAAATCTTGTTTCTTTCCAAACTTAACACAATTTCATTTTTTTTTTTCCATAGCATTGTGCTTCTCAGTACTCAGAGCTCTTAGAGACTACTGAGACTCCAAAGTGAGTATAAACTCAGGTACACATCTGTTTAGTTGGGAAGTGTTCACTATGGAAATCAATCTTAATTGGGTGAGAAAGGTATACCGGGTGTTACTTAGGATTAAACGGTAGAAAAGGCTGAAAGACTGCAAGTAGAAACACACATGTCCTCTTAACTTCAGTTTGGATTTATTATTGTTTGATTTTTCCACAGACGGAAACGTGGTGAGAAAGGAGAAGTGGTAGAAACTGTTGAAGATGTTATTGTTCGGAAATTGACTGCTGAGAGAGTTGAGGAACTGAAGAAAGTGATCAAGGAAACACAGGAGAGATACAGGTAGTTATCAAATGACTTGGGGAGGTGGTTGGAAAGAAATTAGGAAATGATGTTTGGTATGGTGGCACATACATTTAATTCCAGCGTTCCAGAGGCAGAAGTAGGTGGATCTCTATGACGCTGAGACCAGCCTCCTCTACAAAGTGAGTCCAGGACAGCCAGAGCTTTTTCACAAAGAAACCCTGTTTGGAAAAACAAACAAATATAAAGAATAGTTGTTTTTTGTTTGTTTGGGTTTTTTTTTTTTTTTGACTATATAGTCCTGGCAAGCCTGAAACTCACTATGTAGACCAGGCTCTGATTCCCATAAACTTGGACTAAAGGTGTGCACAGAACCAGCCATGTAGAGTTTTTTGATTTTCTTTTTCTTTTTTTTCGAGACAGGATTTCTCTGTAGCTTTGGAGCCTGTCCTGGAACTAGCTTTTGTAGACCAGGCTGGCCTCGAACTCACAGAGATCCTCCTGCCTCTGCCTCCCGAGTGCTGGGATTAAAGGTGTGCGCCACCACCTCCCAGCTTCTTTTTCTTTTTTAAGATTTTTTTTTAAATGTGCATTGGGGTTTTGCCTGCATGTATGTCTGTGTGAGAATACTAGATTTCCTTGAACTGGATTACAGACAGTTGTGAACTGTCATATGACTGCTGGGAATTGGACCCAGGTCCTTTAGAAGAGCAGCTAGTACTCTTAACTGCTAAGCTACCTCTCCAGCCCCCATAAAAGTTTTGAAAATAGCAAATTGAGAAATTTAGTTAAAGATGAGCAGTGGTGGCACATGCCTTTAATCCCAGCACTTGGGGGGCAGAGGCAGACAAATCTCTGAGTTTGAGGCCAGCCTGGTCTACAAAGTGAGTTTCAGGACAGCCAGAACTACACAGAGAAACCATGTCTTGGGAGAAAAAACAACTTAATTGAGTCTGGGAGTGTGGTGTATGTCTACTCAACTCAAGAGGTTGAAATGGAAAGGTTACTTGAGACCACAAATTCAGGCCATCCTGGACTACATAGCAAGGTCTTTGTTTAGAAAGCAAGACAAGTGTCATGGAGATTGTTCAGCAGATAAAAGTGTGTACTGTACAAGCCTGACAGCCTGAGTGTGATATCTGAACTCATGTAAAAAGCTCTAGATGTGGTAGTTTATAGTGGCAGGAAGGAGAGAACCAGTCCCCCAAGTTTGTCCTTTGACCTCATATGTGTGGAATATACCCACCTGTACTTGCACGCATGTGCATACACTCACACTCACTCTAATCTGTTTCTAAAAAACAGTATTGGTAGCTTATGCTTATTATCCCAGCACTCACTTGGGAGACCAAGACAGGAAAATTTCTTTTCTTTTAAATAGAATATTTTATTTATTTTTTATTATGTATACAACATTCTGCCTCTATGCCTGCACGCCAGAAGAGGGCACCAGATCTCATTACAGATGGTTGTGAGCCACCATGTGGTTGTTGGGAATCGAACTCGGGACCTCTGGAAGAGCAGCCAGTGCTCTTAACCACTGAGCCTTCTCTCCAACCCCAGGAAAATTTCTTTAAGTGTGAGGCCAGCCTGGTTTACAGAGGGAGACCCTGTTCAAAAAAAGAAGAAGAAGAAGAAGAAAGAAACTTACAAAAAAAAAAAAAATCATAAAGAGAACCACAGTCTGTTTCTTTCTGTTTTTATAGGCGGCTAAAAAGAGATGCCGAACTAATTCAAGCTGGACACATGGACAACAGACTGGATGAGCTTTGCAATGACATCGCAATGTAGGTTCCATTTGTGCTCTGTGCCCATTGGCAAACCTTTTTTTATGAGGGCAGTGTGAACTATGGGGAAGAATTGGAGTTGGCTAACATCACTCAGTTCTTTCTTCAGGAAGAAGAAATTGGAGGAGGAAGAGGCTGAAGTAAAAAGGAAGGCTACAGATGCTGCATACCAGGGTAAGCTGAATCTAGTGCCTCTGCTAGCCCTTGATCATAAAGTACTGCATGCTAATGACAGTTGGCTGTTACATTAGTGTGGCACCATGGAAACTTAGCTGTTGATAACATAAAGTCTACTAGTTTAAATTTACTTGCAAAATTTATCATGTCTCTCTCCTTCCCCTTTTTTCTCCTCTAGGTAGAGATTGAACCAAGGGCCATGTACAGGCCCCTTAAAGTTAGACTGCCCAGTGGCATTAAATAAATAGGCTTTTATCAAGAGGAATTCTACTATAGTTCAAAACGATCAGAAATCTACACCTTTGTGTTTACCATAACTAGTTTTTGTCTTGTCCCATGAGTTCCCAGTTGTAGACTCAGGGTCAAGCAAAATGTTTTAGGCTCCTGACTGATCTGCCAAAATTGTAGGGCAATTAAAACTTTCCCTTCTTTCTAAGAGATTCTTATCTTTTTTTCTACCAGAACAAGTCATCCATTAATGTCCAAGAAGACATTAGAAAATGAGGTCTCTTTGAATTCTCTAGATCTCTAGTTTACTTGTAGGACTCACAAGCTTAATAATGATATACTGAATATAATTTGAGGTTTTATGTTTTTAATTTTAAATTCTTTATTTTTTTATTTTTATTGGCTTGGTGGTGAAATACACAGGTGAGTGCCATAGTGTGTATGTATAAATCAGAGGACAAGTTTTGGAAATCCAGTCTCTTCTCCCATCAGGTGGGCCCCAGAGATTGAACTTTTACCCACTGAACCATCTCACTAGCCTTAAAGTTTTAGAATTCGAAGGCCAATTTAAAAAAAAAAAAAAAAAGAGGGGCTGGAGAAAGATGGCTCAGAGGTTAAGAGCATTGCCTGCTCTTCCAAAGGTCCTGAGTTCAATTCCCAGCAACCACATGGTGGCTCACAACCATCTGTAATGGGGTCTGGTGCCCTCTTCTGGCCTGCAGGCATACACACAGACAGAATATTGTATACATAATAAATAAATAAATATTTAAAAAAAAAAAGAAAGAAAAAGCCAAACATGGAACTGGGTGTGGTGGTGTACATCTTTAATCCAGCATTTGGAAGGCTGGGGTATGCACATCTCTGTGAGCCAGTCTGCTTTACAGAATGGGTTCCAGGCCATCTAGTGCTACATTGTGAGACCTTGTCTACAAAAGAAAAAAAAGGAAAGCCAGGTATAATGGGTACATGCCTATAATTTCAGAATTTGGGAAATGGATCCAGGAAGGAGGTAGATCAGAAATTCATCTCAGTGAGTCTTGGTGGTGAGGTGGGGAGAGAAACTTAGTGTTCACAACTGTAAGGTAGACTACATGGTGTGAACCAATGAGGTCCTTTCTTCTTTTTAAAAGCAGAGTCTTTGGGTTTTTTTTCAGGGGGGGGTGTGTTCAAGACAGGGTTTCTCTGTAGCTTTGGAGCCTGTCCTGGAACTAGCTCTTGTAGACCAGACTGGCCTTGAACTCACAGAGATCAGATCTGCCTGCCTCTGCCTTCCTAGTGCTGGGATTAAAGGCATGTGCCACCACCACCCGCCCGGCTTAAAGGCAGACTCTTAAGTCATAGGAGAAGACATTGAAACGTATATAAAACATTTATTTACTACAATAAGGACCCTTGAAGTAGTTAAGTAGTTAGTTTAGTGAGATAATTGCCCTTAGTTTGAAAAATGAAGCTAAAGTAATAAAACTTCTAATCTAAACTTATCATGCTTCTTTAGGGTATAATAGTGGCTGGTTTCACCTATTTAGCCCTGAAGATTTGGTCTCTGTTCACTTATGTTCTAGCGCGGCAAGCAGTAAAAACACCTCCTCGAAGGCTACCAACTGTGATGGTCCGTTCGCCTATAGATTCTGCCTCCCCAGGAGGTGATTATCCACTTGGAGACTTGACTCCAAACACTATGGAAGAGGCTACCTCTGGGGTAAGTATATTTACATTTATTGAAATTGCTTTGCAGAGGGAAATTAAGCCAGCAGAGAGCTGAATAATGGAAAACCACTTTTTGCCTAAAAGCAACTTCTCTTGGTCTGAATGCTAAAGACTATAAGGATGGACCTAAAAGCATTGAGGATTTTGACTTTTTGGTAGATAGGTAAAAAGACTATGTGAATTATTTGTAAATGTATTTAGTCTTACGAAATTTCTGTTGAAGAAAAAGATCGTTTCTTTACAAATAAAATAGTAATAGTTTTCTAAAGAATTTGAAAATAGCAGGTTGGATGTAATGATTGGGTTGTGGGTTAGAGTGAGTAGAAGAGAAAATACTATGGGAAAGAAGTGTAGATAGTTTCTGGGTATTTCCATTCAGAACTAATAAAATAATAGACAACACTAACACATCCAGATTAGTAGGAACCCTTCCATAGTTTGAGAAGTCAGATAAAGGTTCTCTGTTGTCTCTTAGGTAACCCCTGGGACTTTGCCGAGTACCCCAGTCACCTCGTTTCCTGGGATTCCTGACACCCTTCCTCCAGGCTCTGCACCCTTAGAAGCCCCCATGACCCCAGTAACAGATGATTCACCCCAGAAAAAGATGCTTGGACAGAAAGCAACTCCACCCCCCTCCCCTCTGCTGTCAGAGCTCTTGAAGAAGGGCAGCCTCCTGCCTACTAGCCCCAGACTGGTATGGAGACTTCTGTGGGTGTTTGAGAGCTGTGGTGATTTAGTAGTTGGAAGGGAATGCCTGGGCCCTTAAATATGACCTGGGGTAAAATAAAAACAAACAGAAAACAGGAGTGTCCTAGTTAAAGGTTTTTTTTAAAAAAGTGCATTAAGTTGGTCCTTGGATCTTAAGGTATCTGATATTTGTGATTTTCTTCCCCCAGAGAACTCTTGTCACTTAAGTTCTAAACATTATAGTTTAGAGTTTCCCTTCTATCCTAAAGTATTTTTGTGGATACTAAGTTTTAGATTGAAGAAGTTTGTATGAGCACTGGAGCATTTTGGGACGTGGTAGTGAAAGAACTTGAGTGTAGCCTTCACCTCTGTTCTTCCCTGGTAGGTCAATGAGAATGAGATGTCTGTGGCTTCCGGCCATCTGAACAGCACAGGTGTTCTCCTGGAGGTAGGCGGGGTTCTTCCCATGATACATGGTGGGGAGATACAGCCAACAACCAGTGCCGTTGTAGCCTCCCCTGCTGCCTCAGGTAAGTTATTATTCATGCTTCTCATGTTTATTTTAAAGAAAATAGTCATGTATTTAAGGCCAAATTACAGTTTTTAGACTGCTTTGGAGCTAGCTTTTCTCTTAACATAGTGCTTGAGATTATTGACCCATTTCATGTGTGAAATATTGATAGCTTTAATTACCACAGTATAGGTGATAAAAAGAACAATAAAGTGGATAGTGAAGCTATTTCTCTGTGCCTTGTAAAATGTGAAAAGATGCCTAAGATCCCTGAAATTGTAAAATAGGGGAAAGAGGTTTAGAACCAGAGATCTGGGTTTCAATCTCATGTCTTTTGTACAATTGATTTTGTGGCCTTGGATAGATAACTATTGAGGCTTAGTTACCTATTTTATTAATGTTGGCAATATATTAAATTAGTTTTTGCAAAACTGTGGAAAGATACTAGAGACCCTGGATATTATAGAATAGGGGAAAAGAGATTTGGAACTAGAGACCTGGTTTGAATTTCAGATCTACCATACTGTTGGTTTTGTGACATTTGACAGGCAACTTAACTACTGGAGAGTTTGTTTCATATTTTATTAGTGGTGGCATATATTTTTTACAGGGATGTGTTAAGAATTAAATGAGAAAATGTGAAGCAAAAATAGTAATACCATATAAACATTACATTAGAGATTGTGTAGGGTCTGGTGGTGCACTCCTTTAATCCCAGCACTTGGAAGGCAGAGGCAGATGGATCTCTTATGAGTTCGAGGCCAGCCTGGTCTCCAGAGTAAGTTCCAGGACAGCTAGGACTACATAGAAACCCTGTCTCAAAAACCCAAAATATCTCCCCCCATACACAAAACCAAACACACTGGTATTGATTAAAGTGGAGCGTGGGTGGTGTAGAGTGTGCTGAACTTCAGCAGGACTTGCAGGGGTTTTTCTCGCTTTTCTTTTTCTTCCTTTTTTTGTTTTGTTTTTGAGACGGGGTCTTGCTATAGAGTTCAGGCTGTCCAGGATTTTGCTTTGTAGCCATGGAGTTCTCTTTCTTCCTCAGCCTCTTGCCTGTCATACCAGTCATTTTATTTTATTTAGTGAGTGCATATTTTTCTTAGAGAAAATGGGTGTTTTTGCTATAGATAGTGTATAATCTGGCATTTGGGTTCATTCCTAGCTTGGAGGAAGATCCTAGGTGAGGTTAAAGAAAGTAAGGATGTAGTTATGAGTTTATTCAATACAGGAGTCACTTCCATTCTTTGAAACTGTAAAAAAAAAAAAAAAAAGAGTGGCTATTGCTTCTTGTTCATGTGCTTTCTTTCCTCATTTTGTGTACCTCTTTGTCTGTTAGGTGCTCCCACTCTTTCTCGGCTTTTAGAAGCTGGTCCTACACAGTTCACCACTCCTCTTCCTTCCTTCACTACTGTTGCCAGTGAGCCTCCAGTTAAACTTGTACCACCCCCTGTAGAGTCTGTGTCCCAGGCTACCATTGTTATGATGCCTGCGCTGCCAACACCATCCTCTGCTCCGGCTGTCTCCACTCCTGAAAGTGTAGCTCCAGGTTCGTCCCTGACCCACGCCCTGAGCAGCCACAGGACCAAACTTTAGTTAGAGAAAGGTGACCAAGAGCATTATCTCCCATATAGATACTTCTCTTCTGTTCTTGTAGACTTGAATCATCTGTATCCTTAGAAAAACAAGGGTACAAGTGGGTGGGTATTTTGTGACTTGGGTGGGGAAGGTTAAGTGTGTAAACATAAGCAGGCTTGAGAATGTATTCTCACCTTACTCTGTAAATAAAATCAGGGAGAAGAAAACATGGGCAGAAGTGAGTTTTTAACCTTAAGTGTGTCTGACCTTTAGTGTCTACAGCTCTGGTGTGATCTCTGGGTGGTCATTTAATAATGGATAAGCTTCTGAATTGCTGTTTTCTTCCTGTTAATCAGTAAGTCAGCCCGACCCCTGTGTTCCTCTGGAAGCCGTGGCTGATCCGCATACTGTGACTGTTTCCATGGATAGCAGTGAAATCTCCATGATCATTAATTCTATCAAGGAGGAGTGCTTCCGGTCAGGGGTAGCAGAGGCTCCTGGTGGATCAAAGGCTCCAAGCATAGATGGAAAGGAAGATTTAGATCTGGCTGAGAAGATGGATATTGCTGTATCTTACACAGGTGAAGAGTTGGACTTTGAAACAGTTGGAGACATTATTGCCATCATTGAAGACAAGGTAACTATTTAGCAAAATCCTCAAAAGTCTTGGGGTACTACATAGACTACCTCTACCTTTCTTTGATTTTCTTAGTAGGGATTATTTAATTGTACTTTTGTCCATTTTCATCTTTATAATCTGATGTACTACTTATCTTCCCTGCTCTCCTGCTTACTTGTTTGCTCAGCACAAGTATCTGTCCACTGGTTGCTTCCTCTAAATGGTAAAGGTAGAAAAAGTAGCTTTAGATTCAACATCTGATTCTATAGTGTTAGACTGGGGGAATTGGTTTTTTTCTGTGCTCTCAATAGTTTGTATATTGTGGGACAGGTCGATGATCACCCTGAAGTGCTGGATGTGGCAGCTGTAGAAGCAGCACTATCATTCTGTGAAGAAAATGATGATCCACAGTCCCTGCCTGGCCCTTGGGAGCACCCTATCCAGCAGGAGCGGGAAAAGCCAGCACCTCTTCCAGCACCAGAAATGACAGTCAAACAAGAGAGGCTAGACTTTGAAGAAACAGAAAACAAAGGGATCCATGAACTCGTAGACATCAGGGAATCAGGTGTTGAGATTAAGATGGAACCTGCAGAACCAGAGCCAGGCATGTCAGGGGCTGAGATAGTAGCTGGAGTTGGTCCAGTCTCAAGTATGGCACCACCAGAACTCAGGAGTCAAGACTTAGATGAAGAGCCTAGAAGTTCTGCAGCTGGAGAGATTGGTGAAACAGATGGTTCCAGTGGGAAAGACAATGAGATACCACTTTCAACTGTGAAGACAGAGGTATTTATATGAATGGGCTGGGCAGAGAGGAGGAGGGTTGTGATTTAGGCAACTTAGGCTCCTGGATTCCTGAGTCTTGACATGTTGCACATATCCAAAGCTGCAAGTGGTATATACCAAGGCGATCATCAAAACATTAGATAAGTAGGACTGAGGATTTTTTCCTGTGGTCTCATTGTTGTTAGAGAATGAACTGTGGGACTTCTAACAGTCTATTAGTAATTAAGATACTTAATCTCTTTTGCTCTTCAGGCATCTCCTGAAAGCTTGTTGTCTCCATCACATGGTTCAAATCAAATTGAAGATCCTTTAGAGGATCCGCACAAATTTGAAATATCAGGTGAGTAAAGAAACTTTATGTCTAGCTTGAAATCTCTTCCTTCTGGCTTCTCAGGGTTTGTGGGTTGTGGACAGGTAGAAGAGTAAGACAGGGCAGCACGGAAAGAAAGGCGAGCTGCAGGGAAGGATCGTGGTCCACAGGAAGGGGAAGACTAAGGTACAGAATCTTCAGGTAGTCTTTCTTTCCTCTGCAGACTCATTGAAAGAAGAATCAGGGACTATTTTTGGAAGCCAGATAAAGGTATTTCAGACTTTTCTTTATTATTCTTGCCTTATGATTAGATTTTCCCACATTATGTTATTAACTGAATTTTAGTAAATTCTTACATTTGTCTTTTGGTAAACCTGGTATAGGGAGTTGGATGAGAAGAAACTGTAGCAGACAGTCTGGCCTAATGGGAGTACTATGGCAGCATGTGCTTCCCGTGAGAGTTTCTCTGTATATGGTGCACAAAGAAGTTTTGCTACATCTAGAATGACTCAGAGTGAATAGAGGTGCCAGGAGGAACATTCGGGGAGTCAGGCTACAATTTAGACTACTGAAAGAGAATTACCTGGTTTTACCTTAGAATTACTAAAGTAGTGGTAACAAATTTAAAGTAATGTGAGGTGAGCTTGCTCCATCAGCAAAGACATGAAATAAAATGATTATAAAATGATTTTTGATAACTTTGTACCCAGGGTCAGAGTTCCTCTCAAGAGCAAGGGGAAAGAAGGAACGCCTCTTAGCTTAGTCTTAAGTAAGTAGCTTTTTTTTTTTTTTCTTCCTTTAAAAAAGGTCCTGGGCTGTATTCTTTGTCCAGGTTATAAATTACTTTGCCTTACTTAGTCAGTTAAGTAGAGGGTAGTATAAGTGATAGAGGGCTCAGCCAAAAAAAAAGTGTGAGGCCATTTCTAGAGTTGATCTATCCCAAAAACAGATCTCATTTAATAATGTTTTGGTAGGTAGCTTTGCTTGCATTTGTTGACTAATGCACACTCTGTCTAAGGATGCTCCAGGTGATGAGGAGGAGGAAGATGGAGTGAGTGAAGTAGCTAGCCTAGAGGAGCCTAAGGAAGAGGATCAAGGAGAAGGCTATTTGTCTGAGATGGATAATGAACCCCCTGTGAGCGAAAGTGATGATGGCTTTAGTATACATAATGCCACACTGCAGTCACACACTCTGGCAGACTCTATCCCAAGTAGCCCTGCTTCTTCACAGTTGTGAGTATATGTGATTTCTTTTTTTTATTTTTAGATGGAGTCTCCTGTACCCCAGGCTGGTGTGCAATTGTTATTACATAGCTGAGGGTGATCTAGAACTCCTGCTCCTCTAGCTTCTGTCTTCCAAATGCTGGAATTACAGACAGCTTATAGGTGTGAGCAACTATGCTTGCCCTGTGTGTGTGTGTGTGTGTGTGTGTGTGTGTGTGTGTGTGTGTGGTGTTTTGGGGCATTGAACTTTTGAATGTTAGGCAAGCATTCTATCATAGAGCCATATCCCTAGCCTTAATTTAGCTTGTTATTTTCCCTTTATCGGCTTGAAATAAATAGTTGAAGAGAAATAGGACATTGTTTTTCTCCTTATTCTTAGTAGTACCCCTGTGTCTATTTCAGCTCTGTGTGCAGTGAAGACCAAGAAGCAATTCAGGCTCAGAAAATATGGAAGAAAGCCATTATGCTTGTGTGGAGGGCTGCAGCAAATCATAGGTGAGCAGGCATTACCAGCTCCTCATTGTTGGCTCAGGAAGTTATTTGAGTAAGTTATGAGACTGCTTATGTTTTTCCTTCTGGGGAATAAATCAGTAATAAACCTATTCTTTTTGGACAGGTATGCCAATGTGTTCCTGCAACCTGTTACAGATGACATAGCACCTGGCTACCATAGCATTGTGCAGAGGTAAGCCATAATCCCGCTAACATGCCTGACTTAAAATTTGTGTAGACTTAAGTGAATTTTGCTTTAGGTAGTAAATTTAAAGCAAGGGTGTTTTGTTTTGAGATGGGGTCTTACTATATATCACCCTGGTTGGCATGGGACTCTCTATAGACTAAGCTAGCCTCAAAGTCACAGAAAGTGAGTAATTCCTGCCGCTGCCTCCCACGTGCTGAGATCTGTAAAGGCTAGTAGTATTAGTGTTGAACTGACCGTTGCAGTGACTGATTGCCATCGATAGTCTAAAAGAATTAATTATCTTTCATTACTTTTTTTGATGCCTAGTATGCAGATTGGCTTTTGGGGGAATTGAATACACGCTTTTAGATCTTGGTAGCTGAAACTGAAGGTTTACGTGAACAGGAATACATAGTAATACTATATTCAGAAATCAAAGTGAAATCCTCCCTCCACAGCCAATTAGCCCTGTTTGCTTATTTTTTTTTTTTTTTTAGACCTATGGATTTGTCAACCATTAAGAAAAACATTGAAAATGGACTGATCCGCAGCACAGCCGAGTTTCAGCGTGACATCATGCTGATGTTTCAGAATGCTGTTATGTATAATAGCTCAGACCATGATGTATATCACATGGCAGTAGAGATGCAGAGAGATGTCCTAGAACAGATCCAGGTACATTGAGGCTCATTTTTGTTTCAGTAGGGATGAAGGGAAGGGAAGAATCATAATGATGACTTTGCTTGTAGTAGGCATCAGGAGCACAGGTAAGAAGTCATTTTTCTCTTACTGAAGTTGTATAGGTTTTATTGGTTTGATGGAAGAATTATAATAGAAATTCTACCTTTCTTGGGCAAATGAATTCAGTTTTTGTTATTGCTGCTGCTGTTTTGCTCTTGTTAGAGATTCAAACTAGTGCTTCACACGACCTATACAAATTCTGTAGCACTGAGTTATATCACGTCCACACCACACCCAGTTTATTCATATTAGGAATCAAGCCCAGGCAGGGCTTCATGTGTGCTAGGCAAGCACTACTCTATCTAAGCTATTTCCCTGGCCCCCTCTGAAGTTTTCAAATCAGTTTTTAAGGTAAGGCTAATGATATTTTTTAGTTACATAAAATACTCTGGCACAGAGTGCATAATCCCTACTTATCACAAGAAGTCTACTTCAGTCTCATCACACACCCTTCATGATGCTGACCTTGGAGGACTGTTGTGTCTTTGTTAAGTCGGCCAAGTAACTTTAATTGCTAAAATATTCTTTGTTTTATTTTATTTAAAAGCTACTTTCGGCTTCTAAATTCTGTAGGAACAGTTAGAATTAAGCGTTTTAGTAAGCCAAGGAGTATTGACTAGAAGAGCGTATAAGTGTAGTCACAAAACCTAAAGCATGTTAGTTCTCTCCTGCTGGATCGGGCCTTTGTGATCAAACTTTTTTTCTTCTCTCTACAGCAATTCTTGGCCACACAGTTGATTATGCAAACATCTGAGTCTGGAATCAGTGCTAAGAGTCTTCGGGGGAGAGATTCTACCCGAAAACAAGATGCTTCAGAGAAGGTATGGAGACAGAAATGGAGTCGAAAACATCCAGAGAACCTTAAGTTACTCTTAGATTGCTAACATTCTGCAAGCCAGTGGTGTGCAGATGGATGTAAGGATGGTGGTAGCTTGCTTCTGTCTGTTGAAGAAATCTGCTGTGACATGAGGAAAGTTTGGTTTGAGTGAGTGAATTTTAACCCTCTAGGAGAGTGCTGTCAGGGTGGGGGATGAGGTAGTTCACAGCAGTTGGTGACTTAGCTCCTGTTCTGGGGTCCTGTGGCTGTTGGATCTCTTTCCTCTTGCTCTCGAGTTTTACATTTTTGTCTTTGTGCTGTGCGTGTGGTGCTTTTGCCTTTGTCCAGAGGTTTGGGGTGCTTGTGGCTGAGAGTTTCTGTGGAACCTGATCAGTATTTGTTTGTCCTCTAACAGGACAGTGTCCCCATGGGCTCTCCTGCCTTCCTTCTCTCTCTCTTTGTAAGTATTGAATGGCTGCAAGGGGTGATGTTGCCAGAAAGATTCTCAGCTCCTGCTGGGCCTGGGTGGCAGAGGGAAATCCAACATGCAGACTGTGGCAGTGTCTTGAAATTCTTTTTAATCCATTGAATAAGAAACTCTTCTTCTGCTTTCTAGTCTCTTTGCATGTGTTGTGTGTATGTGTGTGTGTTGGAGGTGGGGGCTGGGGAGCTGGGTGGCTGAGAAGGAACTGACTGTCAGATCACTGCACTGAAATATGAAGTGTTCTTAGGGTAAAGGACCTGGGATGCACCTGCTCCTCATTTCTTACTTCCACCTTTTACCAGTTCTTTACTTACAAGTGGAAGATAGCTCAGAGCAGCAGCTGCTACCTGGCATTTTTGGCATTTTCCTCGTGTTGGCAGATATTTAACACATACGTTTCCATTTCCTCCTAACTAAACTGAGGCTTAACACACAAACCCTCAATAAAATTAAGCTAAAGATCTCAGTGGTAAAGAAAGACACTTGTCGTGGAGTCTGGTGACCTGAATTTGATCCACAGACCCCAATGAAAGTGGAAGGAGAATACTAACTCCATGGAATTGTCCTCTGAACTCCACATGTACACCATGGTGTATGTGCTCCTACACATACATCACACACAGTCATGGCAGTTCTTTAAAAAAATTCTTTTAAAGATCTCAGTAGCAGTGACCACTTGGATATAATAAATTGCTGATGAGATTATAGATAAACATAATAGTTCTAGCCTAAAGGTTTTTATACTTTTGCTCTATAAATTAAATGGCTGACTCTTCATGGTAGAGCAGTGAAGTAAGGGAAAGACCATGATGAAAAACTGTATGGTCTTAAAATCATTGGATAATATTTGAGGGCCTTGTTTTTCTCATCTGTGTGATGGAAGTAATAATGAGTTGAGGGCCAGGAGGATTGCCCGCAGGATCAAGGAATGTCTAGGCTATAGAGTAAGACCCTGTCTCCGAAGATAGCAAGAGGGAGTACTAGAGAGATTCTCAGAAGTTAAGAACCAACACTGACTGCTCTTGGAGAGGATCTGGGTTGGGTTTCCAGTACCCACATGGTGCTCACAACTGCCTATAATTCCAGTTTCAAGGAACCCAAAGCCCTTTCCAGCCTCCACAGGCAGTGCACACTTGTGGTACACGTATACACATGCAGGCAAAGCATCCATACACATTAAATGAAAATAAGGCTTTAAAAAAAGAAGAAGAAAAAGGAAAGAATAAGATTGAGATAACTATCCAGCCTACCTCACAGGGATGTTGTGAGGATAAACTAAGTTATGAAACTAAGTTGGGGGAAAAAAATAAAGTGTTACACAAATGCAAGGTGTTATTTCTAACTGTTGGCTATTGACAACTTAATGTTCCAAAAAATGTTTTAATCCTTGCATATTAGAAATACAGAAATGGTCCAGTCCAGCCAAAGTGTTCACTAGTTCATCTTGCATATAGACCTGTACCACAAACAGAACACTGTGATGTCTGTTCTTTCTTATTGGCCTGCAACATGACTCTGGATTCTCATTCGAGTGGCTGGCTATTGCAAGGCCAGTTAATAGGATCTTTTATCTATTGAAGACAGCAAAGTTTTGCACAAGAGGAAGGAGCTGGGCTGCAGGGAGAGAGCAGCAGATGGAAAGAAGCCTGATTGTCCTGATCTCATGGAAAGCAACGGTCAGGAGGTGCTAGGGAACTAGTGCCAGGGTCAGTCTACAGGAAAGGCCTTTCTTATAGGGACCAACAACTGGACAGGTATGTTAGCCAAGAACCTCACTCTCCACTGCCCTTTCTGCCTCTCCTTCTTTGCATTTTCTTCCTGTTCTTACACACAATGTGGGCCTGGGTGGGTTGACTGGTAGTCATTCTGTGGGACCCCAGGTGAATACGAAGGCCTTTGTGTTCGCATGAGGAAGATACTGTCTTACAGTTCACTCACAGAATACCAGTGTTCTTTTAGCTGCTCTGGAGAACAGAAAATTCCTTCCACTTTATCCCTTTGGTACTCTCTGCAGATCCTTTCCCCCAAGAAATCAAACTCCCAGCATTCCTGTTGTATGTTGTCTCTTACCATGTAATCAACTCACTCAAGTTTCCTTCCTTTCTTTGTTATTGTCTAGGATGGGGGAACCAGGGGACGCCGCTGTGCCATTGAAGCAGATATGAAGATGAAGAAGTGAAGCCTCAGAGTTCCCTCTTTGAGTTGAACCTGAATTAGGAATAAACAAGTCATAGCTTGGGGCTTGTGGGCTCAGATCCACATTTGATCTTAGTCAAAAGGCTGAGAAGCAATTATGGGTCCAGAAGAGAAGGTACCTGGGTCAGATGACATGAGTTGAGAAAATCTCTTTTCAGAGAGTTGGAGTAGCACAGTTGCCCGTTTTAGGGCAAAAATCATGGGCTGTGTTAATTTCCTGCTGTGTAGTTAGCAGATTGTAGCTAATTTGTACTGTCTTGTGAAGTGTACAGACTTTTTTAAAGAATAAACCTGTGAAGTGTGTGTATATAACAAACAGAAGGAAAACTCTGGCCTTTGGTGTGTCCTTTGTGTTTGAAATGTGTTTTCTTCACCACGATAACTAATCATGAGGGATGGATTGTTGAGAGCTGAGGAGTGGGTTTCTAAACTCTTGGTGGCAACTGAGAAGAGGTGAGTAGCCAAGACTAAACTCGCGATTAGTGTTTTTAAAAGAATTAATAAGAGCTATTTTATTGGGCTTTTCTTGAATGTTTGGAAAATGTAAAGATTATCAGGATCTAGTTCATACAATTCCTTAGGGATTAGAGCATGGACAAAGGCAGCAGAATAGGGCAGGGAACAGAAAATAGCCAGGACTATCTTTGCTCATGCTATTGTTGTTGTTTTGTTTTTGTTTTTCGAGACAAGGTTTCTCTAGTTTTTTTGGAGCCTGTCCCGAAACCAGCTCTTGTAGACCAGGCTGGTCTTGAACTCACAGAGATCCGCCCACCTCTGCCTCCTAAGTGCTTAGATTAAAGGTGTGTGCCACCACCGCCCACGCTATTGGTATTTCTGTAGGTAGAACTCATACACAATATTCTTTTGTCTTTTGAGGTGGAGTCTCTGTATTTTGACAAGGCTAGCCTAGAGCTAAAATATCCTCCAATTTCAATTTCCCCAGTAGTTTGGATTACAGGTGTGTACCACACTGGGCTAAAACTGCTCAAACCACAACAGAAACTTACTGACTTATGTAAAGGTTAGTTTCTGAGAGGAAGTTTAGGGCCAGGCGTGTGTTTTGGTAGTATAGTGGTGCAGCTCAACTAGTTCTTGGCAATCTCCAGTGCTGGGGGAAATAAATCACTTGAAAACAGCATGGCTCATACCAGTAACCCTAGCACTTGGGAACTAGGGTAGGAGGGTAGCTGATAGTTTGAGGCCAGACTGAACTGCAGAAGGAGCTCTTGTCTCAAAACCACATTAGTGGGGCCTGCATGGTGTCTCAGTGGGTTCAGGTATCTGCTATCATCCCTGCAATTCACGTGGTGGGAGGAAAGACCTGACTCCTGCAAGTTGTGCTGTCACCTCCACACACAGTGGAGTGTGTGTTCTCCTATGTATACATGTCTGTGCACACACAAGTGTAATTAAAATTTTTAAAAATGTATTTAAAAACCTTGTGACCTTAGTTTTATCTATCTTCTGTTTCTAAATAAAAATTTTCATCAGTAAAATGAACTAGTATGAACCTTTTTAAAAATAAAATTACTAATAGGTCATGCTTTAATTCTTTATTCTTTCTTGAGGAAAAAGGTTTAAGAAGAATATGCCTAAAGCTAGGTGTGGTGGTGCACTCCTTTAATCCCAGCATTTGTGAGGCAAGGACAGGTGGATCTCTTCTGAGTTCGAGGCCAGTCTGGTCTACATAGTGAGTTCCAGGCTAGCCAGGGCTACCTAGTTGAGACCCTGCCATTTGGAAAAAAAAAAAAAAGAGATGTGCCTAGACGTCACAAGTCTTACTGCCTGCCTAAAATAGAACTGTTTGTAAATTTGAGGTTTTGGGATGTGGTTTAAAGTTTATGAAGGATGCCTTAACTTTGATCCCTAGTCTTTCATATACCATTGTGACCCAAGCCTATTCCTGGCTCGGTAGATAAAGGAGCATCAGTTCAAACTAATAATTGGCTTCATAGCAAAGTTCGGGTCACCCCGTGATATAATAGACCCTGTTCAAAACGTAAAGTTTGCCAAGCTAAGTTAGTCTTTGAGATGAAATAGGGTGGAGTCTGTCCAGGAGCTAGGGTATGAAATGAGTCTCAAAGCAGTCCACAGACAGGCATGCCTTACAACCACCAAGGCACTAGAACCTGGAAAACTGCTGGGCGTGGTGGTGTATGTCTTTAATCCTAACACTGCAGAGGCAGAGGCAGGCGGATCTCTCAGTCACACGTGAGCCTAGTCTACAGAGTGAGTTCCAGGCCAGCCAGGGCTGCATGGTGAGACCCGGCCTCAATAAATAAAATTTTAAAAAGTTTTTAGTAGGGAAAGTTTGTGAATAAAGTAAAGATAATTTTCAGTTGGTAGAAAAGCTGACGCATGAGTTTACCAAGCTAGTAACTATTGGGAGCAAAACTAAGGAGGCATAGTTAGAATTCATGCTATTTAGGAGTAGAGTACAGATGAGACAAAAGGCACTCCTCCCTCATTGGTAGAGACTAGGCACAGTGGTGCAGCTTTGTAATTCCAGCCAACACTTAGGAAACTTAAGTAGAATTTTGAGTTTGAGGATATATATATCAAGACACAAAAGGCAGGGGATGGTGCTCTTGCAGAGAAAGTGAGTTTAGGTCCTAGCATCAGGCAGCTCACAACTGTTAACTCCAGCAACTGAGGTGCCAACACTTCACACAGGCATATATACATAAATGGTAATTTGAAATACTTTTTAAAAGTCAAGGAGCAACTTGAACAGGGAAAAAAGTTAAACTTGAATTTAATGACAAAGCAGAAGACCAAGAACTCAGAAAAGAATCTATTGAAAACTGTTGCTAGATGCTGGGGCTGTAGCTAGCTAGCTTTTCTAGTATGCATGAAACCCTGGATTCCGTTCTACCACCAGATAAACCAGGTCCTCAGCTGCCTACTGAGTGTGAAGCCAGTCTACGTGCCACCCTGTCTTTAGAAGAAAGAAAAACTGCAAAAGACAGTGCTGCTCTTCCAGAGGACCTGAGTTCGAGTCACAGCACCTACATCAGGTGGCTTACCACCACTTCTAATCCAAGGGATCCCTCCTACTGGCCCATGGATACACGGCATTTACACACACACTATGTAAAAATAATAAAATTTCCAAATGAATGAATAAGTGCTTTTGTTTTTATTCTGACAGTCAGATGTGACCAGAAGGATGCCAAAGGTAACCACAAGTGTTTTGTGATTAATGATTAATAAATTAGTAATAGACTAAAAGTTTTATATACTGAGGAAAATCTTATCCTGAAGTTTATTGCCTTCCTGAGTCCATAGATATTTGGTGATAAAGCAAGTCTGTAAGTCAGGTATGCTCCAATTCTTCACCCCATTTTTTGTGCAGTATGAAATCCAAGTTTAAAAGTAGGATAATATAAACATGAAGCTATTTTTTTGTCCAAAAGAAATTTTCATCTAATGTCTTTCTTTAGCTGGTTCTTGTGCCTCCTAATGAAAGAAATTTCAAGACCCTTTCTATGAACTTGGAACATAGGAGTATACTGGGAGTGTTGATTTGAATTAATTTGTCTTGTTTTTATTTGAGTTAATGCATGCTTTCTGTGTGTTTACAGGTCGGGTGTAAGTGGGTCTGGGGGAACTCTGGTCGCAACGGCCCCGAGGATTCTGAGCTGAGCAACGAATACAGGTCTGCCTTCAGCTCCTGGGACTCCACCCTGGATCTTGATGTGGGCAATTGGAGGGAAACTGAGGATTCGGATGCAGAGGCTGAAGAACTAGAGGAAAGCAGCCCAGAGGGAGAATCTAGTGAGTTCCTTGTGGAAGAACCTCAGGAGGAGGGAGAGCAAGGCACCAGCCAGAACCTCCTCCACTTCCTCTCTGAGGTAATGGTGAGGCTATTATTTCCACAGCTGGAAAGACCACACTTTACCCCCTTTCTTTTTTCTCTCCCCTTTCACTGTCTTTTCCCCTTCCCTTCCCTTCAACTTTTCTTTTCTCTCATTTTGAGATCAGATTTGGCTACTTAGCCCCAGAAACCCTGCTTCAGCTTCAGCTTTCCAAGGGCTGACATTTGCAGGCATGCGCCCTGGCCCACCCAACTTTTCACCAGAACGCTTATTACCCTTGCATATTTCTACTACAGTTAGTCTTGTTTCTTGAAACAAAGGCTCGGGGCTAAAGAGATGACTCGGTGGGCTCTTGCAGAGGACTGAAGTTTGGTACCCAGCACCCACATCAGGCAGCTCACAAATGCCTGTAACTCCAGTTGCAGGAAATCCAATACCCTCTTCTGGCCTCTGAGGACACACACATGCATGTGTCATATACTCAGAAACAAACAAACACATAAAAAATTTAATTTTTTTATATGTATGTATGTATGTATGTTTCTTTAAGACAGGGTCTCACTATGTAACTTTGGCTGTCCTAGAACTCACTATGTAGACCAGGTTAGCCTGAAACAGATCTGCCTGCCTCTGTCTCCTGAGTGCTGGGACTAAAAGCATGCACCACCATGCCCAGCAAATAAAAATAAATCTTTAAAAAATAAAAAACAAAATACAAGTACCACTGTGGCAGTGGCTGATTATTATGCCTCCAGCACTTGGTGCTGATATAGAATATGGACCAAATATATAGTTTACAATGGAATATCCTAAATCCACAGTCTTTAGGCCCCTGGGTCTTAGGAAGTAGAATTTTTTTAACAATTTATTTAATTTTACTTTATGTACGTTGGTGTGAAGGTATCACATCCACTGGAACTGGAGTTACAGACAGTCGTGAGCTGCTATGTGGGTGCTGGGAATTGAATTCAAGTTCTCTGGAAGAGCAGCCAGTGCTCTTAACCACTGAGCCGTCTCTCTAGCCCAGGAAGTAGAATTTTTATATGCAGTGTTGCCTTATCATGAGTATCCTTGTTGTTTGTTCAAGTGTCATTACTTTGGTTAAGGGCTGAGGACCAACACATTGCAACAGTGAATCTATATTTATTCTGCAACTGCAAAGGAACATGTTTAAGAGAATGTATATCAAGTTCAGCAAGTATCTAAATCAAATGTTGCCACTTCTATAAAAGAAAAAGAATTTAATTATTCTAGACAGCTACTCCCAATTAATCACAATTGACACTTGAGATCAAAAATTATACCATAATCTGAAAGAGCTAAGAATTATGTCTACATGTTCACTATGACCCCAGCAACTAGCCCACTGCCTTTGATAAAATTTAATAATTGAATGATTAAATGGGTTAAATCTATTTGCCGTCTTAGACGTAGTCATACTAACAGTGTGAGCATGTGGCATCACTGATATATGGATGCTGGTTTCCATTGCTGTTCCTATGCATCTAATAATAAACTTTGATTGCAGGTAGCTTATTTAATGGAGCCATTGTGCATTAGCAGCAGAGACTCAAGGGGAAACTGTTGTCCTTCATCTGGTTGGTACCAGGCAACAGGAGAGAAGGGAGATGGAAACTACCAAAGTGAAAGAGGAGCCCCGCAGACAGACTGAAGAGCTTGTAGCCAAGCTAGATTTAGTGGCTGAAAAGAAGCTACTGAGAGAATATGGAAAGGCCCCACAGATATTATACCCTAAGGGGCTGCCCACAGAGAGTGAAGAGGTAAACAGCTTAAATCACCTGGTCTTCACAGGGAGGTGGAGCAGAGTGTCTACAACACAGAGCTGGACTCCACAGAGTTAGTTAAACTTCTTGGGTTCAAAGTCTGACTTCAGCACCAGTTTAAGCCACATGATCTTCAGTATGTTACTGGATATTTTGACCTGTTTTCTCTGCTCCAAACAGATTAGTGTTCTACTTTAAAGATTTTTTTTTGTGAGATTTAATTGCAAGAATGCAGCCAGACATTGTAGCACATCCCTGTAATCCCAGCACTTTGAAGGCAAAGGCAGGAGGATCAGAAGTTCAAGGCCATTCTTGGTTATACAACAAATTTCAAACCAGCATGGGCTATAAAGATACCCTGTTTTAAAACCCAAAACAGGGCTGGGGGCAAGCTAAACTGGTAGATTGCTTCCTTAGCATGCATAAAGCCTTGGGTTTGATTCCTGACTCCAAATAATCAGGGTGTAAATGATACACACTCATAATCCCAGCTGTCAAGAGGTGGCTGCAGGAGGATAAGAGTTTTGAGGTTATCCTCAGTCACATATAAGTCCAGCTTGAAGTAAATAAGATTGGGTTGCAAACAAAGGAGACAATTCAGTGGAGTTTAGTGTTATACACCTGTAGTTCCAGCTACCCGGGAGTCTGAGGTGAAAGGATCATGTGACCTTGGGGGTTGAGATCTGCCTGGGCAAGATAATAAGATCTTGCTCTGTTGTGCCCAGATCAAAACCCCCAGAGAGACCACCAGAGAGGCCCAGACTGTAATAAGCAAGGTTTATTTAGCATAACACGAACTAGTTCGGAACTCATCTCCAGCCCCCACTGCAGTGAGGTAGAGAGGAGTTGTAGCCCCTCTGTGGGGTAAACTTTTAAAGGAGTAACTACAAAGAGGCCTTCTGAAGCTGCTTTGGCACGGGTGCAAGGTCCTTTGCTCTGTCCCATCCTGCTATGTCAGCTAATTCTTTGTTCTTAGAGCAAGGCCACCCTGTTCCTGAGTCAGGCCATCTTTATCAGCCTGTACCAGGTAGCTGGCTGGACTGAGCTGAGAGTCCTTGTGTTTGTAATCTCCTAAGTGAGATGGGGGAAGGAAAGTGCTGTCTTTCTGGGAACATGAGGCAAGTCTGTGTTTTTAATTTTAAAACATTCTACTAAGAAATTCCTTCTTGTCCCTTTGAGAATAAGGGGTGAGGGTCCCACAGCTTAAAACCAATAAATAGGTCAATAGGAAAATGATGGTGTAGCAGCTAAAGGTGTTCGCTACCAAGACTGAAGACCCAAATTCAGTCCCTAGAACACACATGCTTGAAGGAGAAAAATGATCTCCACGCACAGTATTTCATGTGTGTGCACATGTGTGTACAAATAAACATTATAAAAACTAAAACAGCGAAATAAAGTCAGCTCATGTCAAGCACAATGCGTAACTCATAACAAGTAGTTATTATTGCCAGATGGTGGTGGTACGCACCCTTAATCTTAGCACTCAGAAGGCAGAGGCAGTTAGATCTCTGAGTTTGAGGCCAGCCTGGTTTATACACCAAATTTCAGGACAGCCAGGAACACACAGAGAAACCCTGTCTTCGAGAAACCAAAACAAACAAAAATTGTTAGAGATTATGTATGGGAGTTTCCTCCTCCTGTTTGATCCCAGTCACAACTGTCCCCCAAACACAGGTAGAACAGAGTCAGAGGGTTGTTTTCAGCAGATAAGAGAGCAGCAGCAGGAAATATACCTTTCAGAATGAAAGTCTGCGCTCAGTGGCAACAACCAGCTGCTGCTAGTTTCTGGCCTTAGAAATCTTCATCTCCCATTTTAACCTCATAGCCCATGCTGGGGCAGTAGGAGCAGTCTCTTTCCTAGAATAGGCAGGGGTTTCTCAGAAGATGTCTTTCCCCATAATTTGGTAACATTAAACGTGAGACTATATGGAAAGGTAGAACTACCTATGGTTGGAAAGTTTAGTGGGGAAAGGGAATGGTACCCTGCTTGTACTGCTCAGGGAGGTATCCATCCTCAGGAATTGACTATAGCTGGCTGAGGCCTATTTTGATTTCTTTTTTCCCTGGATAGAACCCAGAGTTTGAAGCATGCTAGTCAAACGCTCTACTGAGCTAACAGCCCCAGTGAGCTGTATCACATCCAGCTCCAAGCCCTCTTATTTAGCTTTCCCAGTGTTCCTGAACTTGCCAATGTTTATCCTAACATTTGTTTTAGCTTTACCAGAATCAGTCAATTTGGAATCTCATTGTTAATATTATCTGGCCGGCTATAATAGCTAGCTTTAAGACAACAGGTGATACAGTAAAAGGTTAGGGTTTTGTTTTGTGGTTGTTTTTGTTGTTGTTTGGCTTGTTTGTATGTTTGTTTGTATGTTTCCCTACAGAGTCAACATCATATTAAATTCACATTTTCATTTTGGGGCATTTAAAAATTGTTCAGATTATCACTGAAAACTTCAGTGATCTGTCTAACAAAGTCATCCTTTTCTGGTAACTGTATAGAATTGACCTCTTGTCACCTTACAGTCTGCCTTCACTTATTCTGTATAAGTAAAGTTATGATGCAGATAGTAAATCTCTAAAGTTTCCTGTGTTTTTGGGTTTCCCAGGGGGAGACTCAGCAGGACTCAAAAGAGGAGGATCAGGGTGAAGGGGATACTTCGGAAGTGGACGAGCATCCCCCATCAGGTGACTATGATGACGGCATAAGCACTCAGGAAACCCCGCTGGTGGACATCCTTTACAACTGCCCCAGCTCCTCGCAACTGTAAGTACAGTGCTGGGGGTGTGGCTGCATGCTAGCGTGCCTTTGTAACACACAAGGTACTGAAGGTGATCCCCAACACTGCTGGGACCTCTGAGCATAGATCTTGTTAGGATTCATGCTTTTATTTACTTCTCTTTATAGTTACTTGAATTTGTTACTATAAAATGAGTTATTTTTATAAGTTTTGAAAGGTGTTACAGGTGGAAAATACAGTGCTAATATATACATGCAAGCAAACCGCTAATGCACATAAAATTAAATAAATCTTAAAAACAATCAACAGCTTGTTTGTTGACATTAAGAGAGCCTTTGTGGATGAGGATGTAGCTCAGATGTAGATGAAAAGCCCTAGGTTCAATAACCAACACTGCGAGAAAGAAGGGAAAAGAGTCTCAATCATAAATAAACCTTCTCAATAATTGCTAGCTTAATTTACTTAAGAAATGATGCTAAGTGATCTACTATTATAGAAAAATATACCTTTTAAAGAACTACTGGAATGAGGCCAGCAGTACATGCCTGTGCTCTCAGTGCTAAACTAAGGACGCTGAGGTAGGAAGTTTGCTGCAAGTTCAAGGACAGCATGGTCTACTTAGTGAGTTCCAGGACAGCCAGAGCTACAGAGTAACACCGTGTCTCTCGAAATTAATTTTGTAGAAACCTATTTTTAAAAACTATTGTTTCTTCCCCAAGACAGGGTCTCATGTAGCCCAGGCTAGCTTCAAATTAGCTATGTAGTTGAGGATACCTTGCTCCTCCTATTTCTTCCTTCCAAGTGCTAGGATTATAATCTAAGCCATCATGCCCAGCTCTTTAAGATTAAAGTTTATGCACTCCCTTTATCTTGCATGTATTGTTAATATAATTGTTTTATTTTTATAGATAATTGAGGGACTAAAGACCATATTTTATACATTATTCATTTTGAAATATGGCCTTACAAGGCAGCTCTTGTTGGCCTGTGCCTTGTTATGCTCCTGTCTCTGACTTCTGAGTGCTAGGATTACAGGTATATTCACCACGTTCTCCTTAGAAAGCAAAAAATAATGAGCTATGTTGGTACAGGTAGGCTGTAATCTTACTAGGAGGCTGATGAATCTGTTTTTTGTGACATTACTACTGGGGAAATTCAAACAAACATCTGCTTACATCAACAGGGAACTGATCACAGACCAAAGTAATGATATCACCAAAGTCCAACTTGGTGAATTAATGAGTTTATTAGGGTAATTTACAGGAACATAGGTGAGAGGTTATTTATTGGAGAATGGGATGTCTGAAAGGTAGCACTGAAAGGCCACCCCATCATGGGTAACATCTCATGAAAACTGAAACCTTAGACCTCTCTGAATAACTTGTAGGCAGCTAGCTCAGTAGATGGAAGAGTCTCCTTAGAAGTCCTTACTATTTATATAACTTTGGTGGGGGAGGAGCTTGTGAATCTTCTCAGTTTCAGGGACTTCCTGAGACTTGCTAGTTGTTTGCTTCCTGATCTCAATGAGCCCCCTAATGAGTTGAAAAAGACGTCCTTTTTAGAACTTCCTGAGTCTTTTCTTTGTTTTGTCTTGTTTTGAGACAAGGAATCAAACCTGGCTGTCCTAGAACACAATATGTAGACCAGGCTGAAACTCACAGAGATCCACCTTTTTTTGCCTCCCAAGTGCTGGGATTAGAGGCATATGCCAACATGTCTGACAACTTCCTGAATCTTCAAGGAACTTCATTTCAAAATGGGATGTTTAAATTCAGAGAAAACTGCATATATCTTCTGTATCTTAGGAGAAAAAAAGAAAGGTGAGCCGGGCGGTGGTGGCGCATGCCTTTAATCCCAGCACTTGGGAGGCAGAGGCAGGCGGATCTTTGTGAGTTCGAGACCAGCCTGGTCTACAAGAGCTAGTTCCAGTGCAGGCTCCAAAGCTACAGAGAAACCCTG
>JAQHUG010000276.1:231943-247456 GCA_028555095.1 Dicrostonyx torquatus | reverse complement strand
TTTTTTTTTTTTTTTTTGAGACAGGGTTTCTCTTTGTAGCCCTGGCTGTCCTGGAACTCGCTCTGTAGATCAGGCTGGCCTTAAACTCAGAGATCCGCCTGCCTCTGCCTCCTGAGTGCTGTGATTAAAGGTTGTGCCACCATTGCCTGGCTCAACAGAAAGCTTTACAACTGGGAAAATTATAAGTGAGATAAAGTATTGAACTATTGTATCTCAAAAGAAAAGCAAAGTAAGACAGTTTAGTCCAGGACAGGAAGTATCATAAGGAGAAAGGAATCTATAGTAGGTATTTGTTTTAAGATTATGATAGCTAAGGATCCAGTCTAATAGTAGAGTGCTTGCTTGTTCAGCCAACAAGAAGCCCTAGTACCAAAAAACAAGCAAACAAACAAAAAAGCAAACAAAAAATGAAAACTGAGGTCAGAGGGAGGGCTCAGTGTGTAAAGACTACTGTCCAACTTGATGACTTGAGTTCCACGTGGTGGAAGAAGAGAACCAGCTCTTTCAAGTTGTTCTCTGATCTCCATATGTAAAGTGTACCTTGGTACCCACCTGTGCACGCACACACACGCATGCATGCACACAAGCACACATGCAGGCTATAGAAGAAACTAGGGGAAAAGCTAAAACAACTGCGAGCGCTGTGCAAAGGAGGCTGAGAGATACTGATGAACAGGCAGGAGGGCTTAGGGTTAGTCTCCAAAACAGAAAAAGTTCAGTTTGGAAACACAGTTTGCATCCAGAACCAGTCTAGGGCAGATGGGCCCACTTCAGAATGCTAAAATGGAGAGCAGAGGGCGGCCATTATCAAGAGGCTGCTAAAGGGAAAACCATACTTCTCCTGTGTAAAGCGTGCAGCCTGATCCAGGTAGGGACTCCCAGCTGCCAACAGATTCCTAGGACATTGTTCAGAGAGGAGTACACGTGGATGCACAGTGTACTCCTCTTCCTTCTTCTGCTTTCAAAGTACTGGGTTATAGGTGTGCACCATCAAGCCCACTTCAAGAGGTAAGAGTCTTAGGCTGCCAGGCATATTCCTAGAAAAGGGGCAGTATGTATATAGCCCAAAGAGTGGACTTCCAGGCTGCTAAACTTGGCTACCCCTAATGAGGCGTACAAGGGAAAGTGAAAAAGAAAAATACTTAAATATCAAACATTCAAATGAAACATAAGAGAATTCTTTGATATGTGAGGAACAAATTAGTAGTATCTGCTATGTATCCTGTGGTTATAGGTGCTTAGGAAGGAACACTGAACAAAAACTCTTTTTTTTGGAGTCCTATGTAGCCCAGATTAGCCTCCAACTCACTGTGTAGCCTTGAACCTCTTCCTTCTTCTGCTTTCAAAGTACTGGGTTATAGGTGTGCACCATCAAGCCCACTTCAAACTGATTTCATAGTGCAGTTCTATAGAATCACAGGTATCAACCAACAGGAGTAGACGAGGCTCAAGTGAGCCAGGCAAGCACCTGTAATCACAGCATTTGGGAAGCTGAAGGTTAACAGTTCAAAGCCGTCTTGGGCTAAACATAGATTTTCAGAATAGTCTCCAAACATCAGGGTTGGAAAAGAGGAAAACAGGCGCAAGCAGTTTCAGATTTGTAGTAGATTTTATAAGACAGTGCCCACTCACCCAGCATGGTGGCACTGGCCTATAATTCAAGTGTTCTGGGATGTGAAGGAAGGAGAATCAGGAGTTCATCTTCAGTTACATAGCTAGTTCAAAGCCAGCTGGTCTACACAAAACCCTATCGCAAGAGAAAACAGGAGAATGTGAGACAAAGCTAACCACTTCATGGGGCAGTAATGACACAGTTCATTGTGGTGGAGAGAGATGGTGCAGCAGTTAAGAGCCCTTACTTTTGTAGAGGACCTGGGTTCAGTTCCCAGTGCCCATATTAGGCATCTTATAACCACCTGTAATTCCAGTACCAAGGGCACCCTATGCCCTCTGGCCTCTACAGGCACCACTGGTTCATTCTTGATACACACAAACTCACACAGGCATACACAGAGACACATGAAAGAATGTTAAAAATATATAATTTACTATCCCTTATAAAAGTATTAAGTACATTTTCATGACTATGATATTATAGTCCTTCAGATGTTTAATTAGGAGCTCTATACCTTGGGAAAGCCTCATTATCCACCTAGTGAGACACAGGACTACTTATGAAGCGACTGTCTCTTTTCTGTCATGTATCCTGTAGGAGTGACCTAAGCCAAGGTGACCCTATTCAGGATCATTTCCTATTTAAGAAGACTCTTTTGCAAGTCTGGAAGATGATTGCCAGTCACAGGTAGGTTTCCAATATGAGATTATCTCCAAACCCAAAGGACATGCTTGGATATGCACACAGAAGGGGATATGTTCATCCTGCAAGTCATGGTTGGAGTGGGGGTGCAGGTCTGTGACTTCAGCTGCTGATGTGCCTGCCCAGCATGCGGAACGTCCTCGTAGGTCTCATCTGGACATAATGAACACTGGCATCCCAGCCTTAAGGAGATGGAAGCAAGATGATCACAAGTTGAAGGGCATCCTAGTTTGAGACAGGCCTTGAGCTACAAAATAAAACAGTCCCCCAAACTAAGAGCCAAGCCATGGATGAGACCTATATCTGTTTTATTAGTCTCTAAGGGGTCATGCTGTGCTATTTGAATTGCCTTTAGGAATTCATTTCTAATACATGATATTTTGTACCTCCTTCCCATATGGTGGATTTTCCTTTCTACAGTAATAGGTCTTCAGAGCTATGGATAAGGCTCCATAGGTAGAATGCATACATGAAGTTCTAGATTTAATCCCCAGTGTTGCATATACCTGCCAAGTCTGGTGGTACACCCATCAAAGAAGGAGAAGCAGAAATATACATTCATCCTTAGCGGTATAGCAAGTTTGAGGCTAGCCTGAGCTATGTGACACCCTGCCTCAAAACAAACAAAAGGAACAAAAGTAGGAACACTTGCTGCCTTTGCAGAGGACAAGGGTTCAGTTCCCAGCATCACACAGTGACTCACAACCATCTCTAACTCAAGTTCCAGGCTTCACGGACCCTATCCTGGATCTGTGGGCAATGCACACATGTAATGCACATATATACATGGAGGCAAAACATTGATCCACATAAAATGAAAATAAATACTTTTAAAAGGGAAAGAACAAATCAGGGTCTTAGAAACCTTGAACAAATTTTGAGTCTTTAACTAAAAGAGATTATGATAATAGTTAAAATATTTTACAGGTTGGGTCCCCCTCCCTACATTATTGCTGTTTAGGTAAGTCAACAAGAAGTAAAGATGTGCGGTGGTGGTGCACATCTTTAATCCCAGCACTTGGGAGACAGAGGCAGGCGGATCTCTGTGAGTTTGAGGCCAGCTTGGTCTACAGAGTGAGTTCCAGGACAGGTTCCAAAGCTACACAAGAAACCCTGTCTCAAAAAAATATATAATATGCTGTTTGTTTGTTTGTTTTTGCTTTGTAGCCTAGCTGGCCTAGTACTAGAACTTAATAAGTAGTTGAGACAGGCCTCCAGCTCTTGGTGACCCTCCTGTCTCAGCTTCCTTAGTGCTATGACCTCATTTACTCTGTAGTTCTAAGTATTCTTGTTGTTAGCCCATCATTCTCCTTTGGAGTGATTCCCCAGGGTTTCTTTATCCTCTTTGGGTTTATTTCTTAACAGGTTCAGCAGTCCTTTTCTGAAGCCTGTGTCAGAAAAGCAAGCCCCTGGATACAAGGATGTGGTGAAAAGGTCAGTAGGAAAGAGGCCAAGAGTGTGGCTGGTTGCTTTGTTATTTTTTGAGACAGCCTCCCATGCAGCCCAGGCTAACTTTAAACTGGCTAGATAGCTGAGGATGGCCTTGAACTTCTTATCCTCCTGACTCCAATTCCCAAATTCTGGGGTCACAGGTATGTACTGCCATGCCCATTTTTTGTGGCGCTGAAGATTAAGCCCGTGGCTTAGAGCATGCTAGGCAAGGCTCTACCAGCTGTGCGACATTCCTAGTCAGATTCATTGTTTTCTTTTTGTTTTGTTCTATGAGTTGCAGTAGCTCAGGCTGGTCTCAAATGATTGGAACTCACCTTGAATTCCTAATTCTCCTGCTTCAACCTCTGAAGTGCTAGGATTACAGGCCCTTGGTTGCTTTTATATCTGTCTTTTCATTCTTTATTTCCCATCTATTAGACTATCTTATTTCCAGTACTCACAAACTGAAGATATATTCCACAGCCAATATAAACCAGCTTGGCTTAAAAAAAAAATTTTTTTGGATATGCTTTCTGTTCCCTGCCCCAACAATACCTAGATTTATTTTTAACTTGTGGGTTCAAGTGATCTTCCAATTTCTGCTTCTCTCTTAGTTGAGACCACAGATTTTTAGACAACCTCATGTACCCCATGATGGTCTCAAATTTAGCTGAAGATGATCTTGAACTCTCAAGCCTCCTGCCTCTACCTCTTGAGTACTGCAGTTACAGCTGTTATTACTGTTATTTCTTTTGTTTTAAATTTTGTTTGCCATTTATCTCAGTTTGGCTGATAACTGGAGATATTTCTGCCTCATTCTTCACAGTGCTATAGTTAAATATGTGTGCACCCATCCCTGGTCCTTCCACATTTGACAATATTTCTTGAAGAAAATTTTAAAGGGACCCTGTGTTCATTCATGCAGTTAGTTTTAGACATGCTAAGATAAAGACATTAAAGGAAATTAAAAACATTGGTTGAGTGCAGTATTTTGGATGTTGGCATAGTTAATCTAAAATGCTGTCATAATGGAGACGGCTCAGTGGGTAAGAGCACTCAGTTGCTCTTGCAGAGGATGCAGGTTCAGTTCCCTGTATCCAGAGGGTGGCTCACAGCCATCTGTAGCTTTGGAGTTACAATTCCAGGGGGTTTGCCATCTTTTGGCATCCACAGGCACGAGACATGCACATGTTGTATATATACCGTGTAAGAGAAACACATATATACAAAATAAAAATAAATCCAAAACTTTTTTAAAATGCTGTCATAGCCAGGCGGTGGTGGCGCATGCCTTTAATCCCAGCACTCGGGAGGCAGAGACAGGTGGATCTCTGTGAGTTTGAGGCCAACCTGGTCTACAAGAGCTAGTTCCAGAACAGGCTCCAAAAACTACAGAGAAACCCTGTCTCGAAAAAACAAACAAACAAAAAAAGCTATCATAAACAGTAGGGTATAAAAGGTGGTGAGAGAAGTGGTAAGGTGGCCCTGTCACAAGAACCGACCTTGCAGACGTGAGGGCCTGAGTGTGGGTCCCCAGCACCTAGGTAAGAGCTGGTGCAGGGGTACATACCTATAATCCCAGTGCTGGGGAAGTGGAGACAGGAGCATCCCCAGGGTTTGCTGACTAGCCAGGCTTGCTGAGATGAGGAGCTGTAGGTTCAGTGAGAGAGAATAAAAAATAATCTCAAAAAATAATACAGAGAACAAAATTGAAGAGGACACCTGACATCAATATGTAGCCTTCATGTAGAGATGCAGGCACACACACAAACACCACACATACCACACATGCACACACATATACACACTCACCATACATGCATGCACACACATAATACACATATTTGTGCTGCTATAATAAAATGCCACAAGAATTTGTAAATAACGGAAACTTATTTCTCATGTGCTTGCAACCTAGAAAGTCTAAGATCAAAGTTCCTACAGACTTGGTGTATGGGAGGACTAGTCTCTTCCTCATTTTTTTATGGTATATTTTAAATTCACATTTATTTTCTCGAAGAGGAGGGTACATGTCCCAGTGTGTGTGTGTGTGTGTGTAGGTCAGAGGACAGTTTGTCAATTTGTGATGTTATGTATGTGGATGTGTTACCTGCATTTATGTCAGGAGGTCAGGAGGCCAGAAGAGGCTGTTGGATCCTCTGGAAGAGCAGAGTGTTCTTTTTTTTGTTGTTTTTTGTTTTTGTTTTTCTTGTTTTTTGAGACAGGGCTTCTCTGTGTCACAGCTCTGACTGTCCTGGAACTTGCTCTGTAGGTCAGGCTGGTCTCAAACTCACAGAGATTCTCCTGCCCCTGCCTCCCAAGTGCTGGGATTGAAGGCATGCACCCCACCACTGCCCAGTGCAGTCTGTGCCCTTAATGACTGTGCTAAATTCCCCAGAGTGGACCCTGGGATTGAACTCAGGTCAAATTTTGCAGCAAGTATCTTTGCTTGCTAAGTCATCTCCCCAGCCCTAGTGTCTGCTTCTAAGATGGCCCTTGTTGCCATCCACAAGGAATGCGTGCTTCTACAAACATGTATGGGGAAAAAGCAAGAGACACCTGTCCATCTGCAGCTCAAGCACACTGATCCCAATTCATGAATTTGAAGCCTTTTCTTAAATCACCTCCTAAAGGCCACATCTCTTATTACTGTTTTGTTGGGGATCAAGTGTCAATGTTAATTCTATTATTTTTGTTGCCAGAACTGAGAATATTTTGAAATGTTCAAGTCCATTAGAAACTTTTTTTTTGTTTGTTTTTGTTTTTGTTTTTCAAGACAGGGTTTCTCTGTAGCTTGGGAGCCTGTCCTGGAACTAGCTCTTGTAGACCAGGCTGGTCTCGAACTCACAAAAATCCGCCTGCCTCTGCCTCCCAAGTGCTGGGATTAAAGGCGTGCGCCACCACCGCCTGGCCCATTAGAATCTTTTGATAGGCGTATAAGAGCATCCACCCACTGGACTCTTTTTTGGGGTATTTTTTTTCCTTTGACCTCAAGCGCTTAATTAGAAAGTGATGAACCCAGGGCCTAATTTAGATACTTTGGGAGCTGTTGAAGTGACTGGGATCACTGTCTGAGGTCCCTCTTAGGTGGCTTCTAAAGTCCTGGCATATGATCAGATGTTTTGTCCTCAGAGAAACTGTTACAGAAATTCCTCATAGTCGCCACACATCCCTGGATGTCTGGGGAGTTCTGCCAGAGTTACCAAGGAAGTAAGGGTCCCCTCTTGGGGTTCTTAGTCTCCTTAATAAGGGAATTTCAGAAAGGGCTCAAGCAGAAGCTTGACAATTTTAGTAGAATTTAAAAGAAAAAGTCATAGGACAAGTAAGCTGGAAATACACCTTTGCAGAGAAGAATGGAGACAAGAGAAGAGGGCCATGTCTTCTAAGTTCATGGAGGTCAGCTACACAGCAGACGAGCAGCAGTGGGTGGGGAGTAGAGCTTTCGAGGAAGACAGAAGCCCCAAGTTTCAGGAAGGCATGCTTACAAAAGAGGCCAAGGACTGGAGAGGTGGCTCAGCAGGTAGAAGTACAGAGGACCCGAGTTTGGCTCCTAGCACCCATATTGGTTGCCTCACAACTGTTGTGACTGCAGCTCCCGGCGATGGGTCAGAAGCCTTCTGCTGGCCTTTCTGGGCATCTGCACTGACACACACACAAACGCCCACCCTGTCTCACTTGTACACATTATTTAAAACTAAAAATAAATCTTTAAAAATATAGAGCGCTAGGCCTATATTTTTAAAGGCAGGAAATAACTGGATCTCTCAGGTTTCCCCTGAGCCCCATAAACTCGTTGTGGTATACATACCAGCACACATGCCTGTGTGCATACAGTTTATAAATAAGTGGATTGTAATCTAGACCATGCAACTTTGAACAAGTACTTAAACTTTTTCTTTTTGTTTTATTTTTTGTTTGTTTGGTTGGTTAGTTTTTTGAGACAGGGTTTCTTTGTGAAACACTCCTGGGTATCCTGGAACTCACTCTGTAGACAAGGCTGACCTTGAACTCACAGAGATCTGCCTGCATCTGTCTTCTGAGTGCTGGGATGAAGGGCGGGCAAGTGCCACCACCACCCAGACTTTTTCTTTCTGTTTGTCAGCAGTCATTGTTTATTAATTGACCATATTGCAAAAATACTATTGTAGATAACTTAGTTTATCTTTCTAATAAACCCATAGATCTTGTTTTTCCCTTCACTGTACAACATGGAGAAGATCATTTGAAGGGCCACAGAAACTTCCTTGAAGCATCTTCAAACAGGATATATTCCATGAATCAGATCTGTCCAAGCCTATGATGCCAAGCGTAACAATAGGTGGAACCATTGTTTATCTGTCAAGACAATTTACTTCTTATTGATTTTGTTGTAATGGTGCTTGTAGGTTAATTCACTTATTGACTTCAGGTTCAGATACCCACCATGTAATATATGGATCCACAATCTTCAGCATGTTAATTGAAGCCTTGATAAGCTTAATGAAGGTGTTCTTAAGGTCTGATGAAGGCAACCTGGAGAGATGGATCAGTGGTTACTAATATTTGTTGCTTTTACAGAAGACCCAGTTCCCAGCACCCAAATCGTGGCTCACAGCCATCCATAACTCCAGTTCTGAGGATTTGATATCCTCTTCTGAGGCACACACATGGTGCACAGACATACATGCAGGCAAAACACTCATACACATAATATACAAATAAATCCTTTAAAAAAAAAGATCTAGGGTGCTGGAGAGGTGGCTTAGTGGTTAAGAGAACTGGCTGTTCTCCTAGAGGACCTGAGTTCAATTCCCAGCACCCATATGACAATTCACAGCTAAAACTCCAAGATCTGATCCTTCACAAAGACATACATGCATACCAATGCACATAAACTAAAAATAAATCTTATTTTTTAAAAAGATCTAGTTGGGTGTGGTGGCACAGGCATTTAATCCTAACACTAGAGGCAGAGACAGGTGGATTTCTGTGAGTTTAACCAACCCAGCTTGTTATACATAGTGAATTCCAGGACAGCTGGAGCTACATAGTAAGACCCTGTCTCAAAAAAAAATTTTTTTTGGTGATGGCAAAGAGGCTGCAATACCTTACAGATCATTAGGTTTATGATCTGTCAAAAAAGAAAACCATTTGTTATAGCTGCATTTATTTATTTAGATTATACAATCTTTGTATGTATATATGTGGGGGCATATACTCTGTGTGAGGTATGCATGTTTCGTCAGAGAACAACTTCTGGGAGTTAGTTCTCTCCTACAATGTGGGTCCTGGACATTGAACTCAGGCCATCAGCTCTGATAACAAACCCTTCCACACACTAAGCCATTTTTCTGGCCCTTTTAGTTACTTTTCCATTGCTGTGATAAAATACTCTGGATAATATCAAGAGCAACTTAAAAGATAAAGGGCTTGTTTTTGCTTTCAGTTTCAGATGTTTATAGCCCATTGTGAAATGGAAGACAGGCAAAGAAGGTGAGACCATAGGAACAAAAAGCTGGATGCTGCCGGGCGGTGTTGGTGCACGCCTTTAATCCCAGCACTCGGGAGGCAGAGGCAGGTGGATCTCTGTGAGTTCAAGACCAACCTGGTCTACAAGAGCTAGTTCCAGGACAGGCTCCAAAGTCACAGAGAAACCCTGTCTCGAAAAACAAAAACAAAAAGAGCTGGATGCTCACATTGTATCTCCACTTAAGAAGCAGATAGGGAGCCGGGCAGTGATGGCATACACCTTTAATCCCACCACTCAGGAGGCAGAGGCAGGCGAATCTCTGAGTTTAAGATCAGCCTGGTCTACAGAGTGAGTTCCAGGACAGGCTCCAAAGCTGCAGCGAAACCTTGTCTTGAAAAAACAAAACATAAAAGAAGCAGAGGGGGACAGGTAATAGCACAAGTTGTAAAGCCCCAAAGCCTACCCAAGTGATCCAGTGGGGTTCACTGTTGTAAAAGTTCCATAACTTTTAAAATAAGGGTGGTGGTGCACGCCTTTAATTCCAGCACTTGGGCAGCAAAGGCAGGCAGATCTCTGTGTTCGAGGACAACTTGATTTACAGAGTGAGTTCCAGAACAGCCAGAGCTACACACAGAGACCTTGTCTCAAAAACAACAACAACAAAAAGAGTTACATAATTTTTCCAAGTATTGCCACCTTTCAGCTCCTGTTTCCATAAATTCATGAGGCTAACTTAGTTTATCCTTCTAATAAATCTGTCAATCTGAGTATATTCAGTCCAACTTCAGAAATCCCCATAGTCCTTAATAGTGACAATATTTCAAAAGTTGTAAAGCTCAGGACCATCTCTTTTCTAATTTGTTTGAGACAGTTTTACTGTGTGGCTCTAACTGGCCTGGAACTTGCTACATACCTTGAACTCTAAAGATCTATTGTCTCTGCCTCCTGAGTGCTAGGATTAAAGGTATGTGCACCACACCTAGTTTTTAAATTTTTAAATGTTATTATCATTGTTATTATGTGTGTGTGTGAGCGTATGCGCGCGCGCACACACACACATTCGTGTGTGGTGCTACAGGAGTTTAGTGCACAACTTTCAGCAGCCAGTTCTCTCCTTCCACCGTGGGCTCCAGGAAATGAACTCGGGGTGTCGGGCCTGCACAGCAAGTTTGTTCATTTACCTGCTGAGCCATCTTGTCAGCCCCTCTCCTAATTGTGATCCCAGTAAATAAAACAACTAATCACATTCTTCCAGTATACAATGACACAGGGTGTACATTCCTATTTAAAAGGGACGAATGGGGTGTAGCAAGGGAAATTTGGACCAAAACAAGCCTGAAATCCAGTAAAGCAAACACCAAATCCTGCAGCTCTCTGTTTAGCCCCTGGTGCTATAATGTTCATCTGGGCTCCAAAAGTTCTGCTGTTATATAGAACACACATAGATTCTCTCTTGGGCCAGCTCCATTCCATGTCTACATCTATGTTGAGTAGAGATGTCATGGTCCCAGGGTCATCTTAACAGCTCGGCCATTGCTGCTTCTCTTTATCAGTTAGCCGTGTTTATGACCTGCACTCTCCTTGTTCACAGCTCCGACCTTGTGCACCCTTCCTTGCCAGACTTCACACTTTTCTTTCTTCTACTCCTCTCGCTGCTCTTTCTCACTGCAGACATGGATGAAGGCAGTGAGCAGTAAACAGTCTCATGTTTTCCTGCTTTAAAATTTCCTCTGCCAAACAAGTTAGTCTATAACTTTTTAATTCAGCCTCTCTTGTGTGCCTAGAATTGGCAGAATAAAACCTGAATGGCCTTCACCGCAGTTCCCAATAGAGTCCCTGCTCATCTCTGAGTCTTCATGAGCCAAGCCTCTCCAGTCTGCATTTTTCTCTGCTTCTTTGTCTTACAGACTCCTACCAGAAGAGCCTATAAAGCTCTTCTTACCACATTTAAAGGCCTTTCTAGCCCAAATTTCAAAGTTGTTTCACTTTCTTCTCCCAAATTAGTTTCAAAGACCTAAGAACCTTATAGTCAGGCTTATAGAAACTGCCCCACTCCTCGTACCAGTTTCTGTCTTAGCTACTTTCTGTTCCTGTGATAAAAAATACTCTGAAAAAAAAATCAATTTAGCTGGGTGGTGTTGGCATACACCTTTAATCCCAGCACTCAGGAGGCAGAGGTGGGTGGATCTCTGTGAGTTTGAGACCAGCCTGATCTACAGAGCAGTTTCAGAACAGCCAGGACTGTTAAACAGAAAAACCTTGTCTCAAAAAACCATAAACAAACAAAAGATCAACTTACCTGGGTGTGATGGTAAACTCAGAGGAGCAGAAGCAAGTGGATCTCTGAATTCTGGACAGCCTGGTCTACATAGAGATTTCCAGGACATCCAAGGCTATTTTGAGAGATCTTGTAAAAAAACAAACAAACAAAAGAACTTAACAGGTGAAGGGCTTATTTTGGCTTAACAGTGTCAGTAAGATACAGTCAGGGAAAGCATGATGGCAGCAACAAGAGGCTGGCTGGTCCACAGGAAGCAAGGAGAGAGCAAACAGGAAGTGTGTGCTCCCTTGTGACACACTTCTTCTTCCTAGCAAGGCTCTACCTTCTAAAGGTTCCACACCTTTTCAAACAGCTCCCTCAGCTGAGGCCCATTGTTCAAATGCATGGACTGGGAGGGGATTTCACATTCAAACCACAGCATTGACGCCTCGGATTCTCAGGATTAAGGCCAATTTGGGTTTGGCAAAGTGCATAGAATAGCCCTTCTTTCTTGCCATCGGGCCCTTGGAGTCCCTGTCCTGTATATCTGGGTGTTCCTTGTGGTAGTGCATGCTTTTTCACAGTGAGCGTCTTCTTTGTCTTCTGGGGCAGCTTTTGGGAACATTTCTTTTCAAGAGCTTTCCTTTCAATTCTTGAGATCTCTTCTTTTCAGCTAAGGGTTTTTGGCACAGTAGGAGCCTCCTTTTCCTTCTCTTTGGCACCTCCATGGTTACAGCCAGAAAAAAGCAGCATGCTCTTTGACCTCAGTTTCTTCATCTGTTTAATAGAAAGCATGTCCCTATCTTACTCTGGAAAGTGAGGGAGAATTATCACCAGCTGAAGGCCAGCATAAGCAATGGGAAGGCAGACAGACCTTCTGCCTCTGCCTCTCAAATGTTGGATGAAAAGTATATCACTATGTCCAGGAGAAATGGCTCAGAGGTTAAGAGCATTGGCTGCTCTTCCAGAAGTCCTGAGTTCAATTCCCAGCAACCACATGGTAGCTCACAACCACCTGTAACAAGATCTGGTGTCCTCTTCTGGCCTGCAGGCATACATGCGGGCAGAACACTGTATATATAATAAGTAAATATCATTATGTCCAATAAAAACCCTGCATTAGCCAGGCAGTGGTGGCGCACGGCTTTAATCCCAGCACTCGGGAGGCAGAGGCAGGCGGATCTTTGTGAGTTCGAGACCAGCTTGGTCTACAAGAGCTAGTTCCAGGACAGGCTCCAAAGCCACAGAGAAACCCTGTCTCGAAAAACCAAAATAATAATAATAATAATAATAATAATAATAATAATAATAATAATAATAAAAGGCAAAAGAAGGACTGGGATAAAGGCTTAATGGGAAGGTGCTTACCTAATATGTGAAAGGCTCTACCTAGGTCAGTGGTTCTCAACCTTCCTACTGCTGCAACTCTTTAATACAGTTCCTCATGCTGTGGTGACCCCCCAACCATGTAATTATTTTGTTGCTACTTCTTTTTTTTTAATATTTATTTATTATGTATACAATATTCTGTCTGTGTGTATGTCTGCAGGCCAGAAGAGGGCACCAGATCTCATTACAGATGGTTGTGAGCCACCATGTGTTTACTGGGAATTGAACTCAGGACCTTTGGAAGAGCAGGCAATGCTCTTAACCACTGAGCCATCTCTCCAGCCCTTGTTGCTACTTCTTAACTGTAATTTGGCTACTGTTATAAATCATAATGTAAATATATAATATGCAGAAAATCTGGCATTCAACCCCTGTGAAAGGGTTGTTCGACCCTCCCCCAAAGGGATCTTGACATACAGGTTGAAAACCACTGCCATGGGTTCAATACCCAGTGCCTCCAAAATGATGATGTGACAAGTAATACCTACACTGTGTGTTTATTGAGAGGATTAATTTACCATAGAATGTGTTCAACATAGTGCTTGGCCTTTATAAGGGATCAGTATCTGCAGCTACTGTTTTATTATTTTATGAAAATTGTTATGGTTGCCTCTCTTGTAGTTTGCTTTCCACTGTTGTGATAAACACCATAACCAAAAGCAACTTGGGGGGAAATGGGTTTATTCCATATTCCAGGTTTATTCCATCATCCAGGGAAATCAGGGTGGGAATTCAAGTCAGGAACTTGGAGGCAGAAACTGGAAGCAGAGGCCATGGAAGGGTACTTCTTCCTGGCTTGCTCAGATTACTTTCTTAAGGACTCAGGAGCATCTTCCCAAGAGTGGCACTAACCCACAGTAGACTGGGACCTCCCACATCCATCATTAATTTTAAAAAAATGCTCTAGTCATGCCCACAGAACAGTCTAAAAGAGACATTTTCTCAATTAAGGTTCCCTCTTCCCAGATGACCCTAGCTTGTCCCAAGTTGACAAAACAAAAAATAAAGACAAATGAACCAGTGAAATTTTTATTTTTACTAAGAAAAAATTCTCCAAGAGCTTGTTAGAGACACCACATTTTTTGTCTGTCTGTGTCTGTTTTGAGAGAGTCTTACTCTTGCTGTCTTGTAACTCACTGTGTAGCTCAGGCTGTCCTCAAAGTCATGATAATTTTCCTGTCACTAGCTCTTACACATTAGGGTTGATTTCCTCTTGCTCCTGCAGACCCATGGACTTAACAACCCTGAAGAGGAATTTGTCCAAGGGACGCATTCACACCATGGCTGAATTTCAGCGGGACCTGATGCTGATGTTCCAAAATGCTGTGATGTACAATGACTCTGACCATCACATCTACCATATGGCCGTGGAGATGCAGCGTGAGGTCTTGGAGCAGATGCAGGTACTGTGACAGAAAGTGCCAGAAGAAAAGGGAATGGAGTTTCTGGAATCTGATGTAAGAAACCTGTGAGACTAAAGATGATGTGGAGTGACCTTGTGTTCAGAGATGACTGAAGGATCCTAAGGACTGATGTACCCTCAGGATTGGTAAACTCCATGTCTTCCCTGTCTTAGAAGGACCAGATTTATGCATGGTGGCATGAGGTTATCTGGGAAGGCCAGCAGCAAGACAGCAGGGACTGAGCAAGTAATGGGAACTTCTGCTTTTGGAGGCCCAAGTTGTAAAACCTAAAAACAAGACAGTGCTGGGTCCCCTACCCATGTCTTGGTTGCTACAGCTCTTGTAATGTAACTCATGTCCATTAGCAAATGATGTACATGAATAGTTGCCATCTTTGGGGGATAGGCATAGTAAGGTCAAGGAGACGTGAGGATTTCTCTATGGGAAAGTATCACACTTTAACAATAAAATAGATGGGGGTTTTTGTATATAAAATAGATGAAATTGCACATTCTCCTATGTGGCTTTAAGGTTCTTGGTTTGTGTCCTGGCCTTGCTCCTATAGGTGCTGAGTACTTGGTTAGACAAACGGAAGGACTCAAGCAGTCTGGAGTGAGTGCCAGCTAGTCCAGTGGGTGAAGGAAGCCCGCTCTGTTAGCCTGGAACTACAAGTCTGAGTCTACAGCAAGTTTATCCTCTCCTGAAAACTGGCCAGAGACGATCTGAAGACTTCCTCCTTCTCCATCACCTTCCCTATTAAGGATAATAAGCCTTACTTCCTTACTGAGAAGTCAATGGTGCTTGCAGCTGTAATATTTCAAAGGGGTGGGGGTGGGGTGCTGAGATCTGGGTTTATGATGTAAATATTTCCCATATTTTTGTTGCATAGATTTAGAAGTGATTTAACTGAACCTTTTGCTTCTCTATAAATAAATATTTTACAAACCAAAGATTTTGTTTGGTTTTTGAGCCAGGGTCTCAAAACATTAAGACCCAGGCTTTCCTGGAAATCTCTATAGCATCCAGCCTCTCTCTCCAATGGAATACTAGAATTAGAGGTATGTGCCCCCAGACCTTACAAAGACTGTTTCAAATAATTAAAGAAGCTGGAATCGAGGGCACAGCATCAAGTGGTGAAACGAAGAAGGTATTTGCTGGGGATGTAGCCCAGTGTTGAGTGCTTGTCTAGCATGGGCCCCAGGGTTGATCCCTGCACTAACACCATCACCTTCTAAAGAAGAGAGAAGGAGAGAGAGGAAGAAGA
>JAQHUG010000276.1:192420-205077 GCA_028555095.1 Dicrostonyx torquatus | reverse complement strand
AAAATAGGGGAAGTAAGTTAAGAATAGCTATGTCTGGGAAGGGTGATGGGCTGGCAAGGAAGCAGGCTAAAGCGATCATATACAAACATATGTATGTGTGCACATGCGTATTCAAGACAAGGTATACAGCTGGATAGGGGGTGCCTAACTGTCACCTCAGAGCTTGGGGGACTGGAGGACCGAGACAGACTGATTCAAGGCCAGCCTGAGCTGCTGCATAGCAAGGCCTTGTCTCAAACAAACAGACAAACAAACCCAGGACAACAATCAACAAACCCAGAATAGTTCGAGTGTGGTCTGCTGTTCTTCTTTCCTTAACTTTCTTTTCTCCTCCTCCTCTCCTGCCTCTGCCTCCTGAGTGCACATTGAAAGAAAGAAGCCTGGGGTGATGGGGAGGCGGAGAAGGAAGGAAGGAAGAAAAAAAGAAAGAGAAAGAAGACAGCCAGTCTAAAGTAGCTTAGGTCAGCCTTGGACTCTCTATGAAACTGAGAATAACCATAAATTCATAACCTGGTCCTCTTGCTTCTGCCTCCTAAGTGCTAGGATTACAGGTATGTGACACCACACCCAACTGGGATGGGTGCTCTAGCAAGATTATTGACTGAATGCTTCAACATCAGAATCAGGTAATCTTATATATATATTTTTTTTTTATTTATTTTTTTTTTGGTTTTTTGAAACAGGGTTTCTCTGTGGCTTTGGAGCCTGTCTGTCCTGGAACTAGCTCTTGTAGACCAGGCTGGTCTCGAATTCACATCAATCCGCCTGCCTCTGCCTCCCCAGGGCTGGGATTAAAGGCGTGCACCACCACCGCCCGGCATATATATATATATATATATATATATATACATATATATATATATATATATATTTTATTTCTCCGAGCCTTAGGGAAATAATCTTTCCCTTTGACTATCTGCTTTTTCACCATAATTCTGCCCTTAGGTACTTCTTAGACACCTGGTACACCAACCACACGGCCTTTGGGAACCCCACCCCCCGACTCTCATCCACGTCCCCAGTTCCTATCTGTCTGGGCCCTCTGCTTCCCTTGGGATATTACACATTTCTTTTCCTGTTGCCTCATCCTGAGAAACGCAGCCTGGTTTGGATGACCAGAGCACCAGTCCTGGAGATTGCTCAGGGGTAGGGGGGTCTATTCTCTCCTCTGCCATGCAGGGTTCTTTCTCCTGCAGTAGGGAGAGAAGTGGGAGGAGGGACTTAGAGATATAGCTCAGTCCTTTGAGGTGGTCCTTGCTTTCATTTTATTTTTCTTCGTCTTGGATCTTCTGTCTCCAATAGAATTCCAGGCAGTTTGTAATGTGCAGCTAGGGATTCCCTTTTTCCCTTGGGAGCTTGTTTTCCTTTCCTCTATCTTCTGAAATAAACACCCTCCCTTGACATCCTCTCTTGAAACTTTGACCTCTAATGAAGTCCATAAAGCTCAGTGGTTTTCTTTCCCCCTCGGAGTGCCCCTTGGAGAACTAGAATTCTGCCGACCCAAGTCAGCAGGGGCCAGGCCATCTGTTTTATCATTCTAAGAAGGCTTTTGCAAATCAAAAGTTAAGGCCTTCATTCCGGAGAAAGGCTAGGAACTACGGCTCTCACTTGGAGAAGAGGAAGAGGGCACCTCTCACTGCATATGAATGATCCTTACTCTGCAACTGTCAGGGTGGCTAGAGTGTTGCTGGAGATTTGGGGCTCCCTACAGCGGAGTGACTGTAAAGGGAAGAATTTGAATTTATGAGGTGACAGGTTTGAATTCAAATCCACTTCCCTGTTGTTATTCTTAGGTTGGGGTGCTTGCCCTCTCTGAGTCGCGATAAAAGGGAAATGAATGTAACTCTTAAACTTTGGTGTGTTTTGGATTATGGGAATTGAACCCAGGGCCGTGAGCATGCTAAGCATGTACTCCATCCTTGAGTTATACCCTGAGCTCCAGTCATTTTAACTCTTTTTTTTTTTTTAAGATTTATTTATTTATTACTTATACAACATTCTGCCTCCATGTATGGAGGCACGCCGGAGAAGGGCACCAGATCTCATTACAGATGGTTGTGAGCCACCATGTGGTTGCTGGGAATTGAACTCAGGACCTCTGGAAGAACAGCCAAGAGCAGTCAGTGCTCTTAACCACTGAGCCATCTCTCCAGCCCCCTTATTTTAATTCTTGCAATGCTCTTAACCTCTGAGCCATCTCTCCAGCCCTCTAATTCTTTAATTAAATGTTTTGAAGACTGAAGGAGAGGGTGTCTGCTAAGCACTTGCCACTTGTCCCTTCCTACGGTGGTTCCTGTACCCTGGATGATCACCTAACTGCTAGCTGAGATTACATCTGTGGGAGCCCATGACAGGCTCTGGAAAATGGCTTCAGGGTCTTCTTTAGGAGTCCATAATTCTTTCTACATCAGAGTTCAGATGGGAAGAAGGCGGAAGAGAAGGCAATGGAGAAAGAGCCTTATGGGGGCCCGCGGCTAGCATAAGTGTTTTTTCTAGTCTGGACAGAAAACACAGGAGTCCATTTCCCAGGTAAAGTGATGAGGGTCTGGACTTGGTGAAATTCTGGTTCAGGAACAAGTTTCTTTCATCCAATCGATCCCCTTTTCAACAGGTTCTCAAGACCCATAGCACTAACCCGAGTCCACCTGCCTGCCTCCAATCCTGAACCTATTGACCATGTGAGTTTTATCTTCTGCCACCTTAATGGTAGCCAGTGTGTCAAGGATGAGCCTGAAGGGAAGGAGTTGGGGCTGTAACTGGTGAATCTGAATGAGGCTGGAATGGGCCACACTGACAAGAAGGTGATGGATGTGGAGAGATCTAAATTCCTCTAGTTTCTGGTGCTAGGGTTCACATTGGTCAGTGATGATTGATGGCTTTGGAGGAAAGATGGATGAGGGTGGGAGGGGCTCAGAAGAAGACACCAACTGACTATGAGCTTAGGGGGGTGCTGGGTGTCACAGAATTATTTTTTTCTTCGTGGTTTTTTTTTTTTTTTTTTTGAGGTGGTGAAAACTCTTCTATAACTCCACAGAAACCACAAGGCAGCAGCGATAGTTTTGTTTCTGAACACCACCCCCCGCCCACTCAAGACTATTTGGGTGTATTAATTCAGCATGAGGGTCAGGAGGTTGGGGAGGGGATGTCATGGTAACAGGTGCCTTGGACCTGGGAGAAAAATCAAGTTTATTCATTTCCCTAACGGAATCACAACCTCAAGTCAGGCATCAGGCTGGGTACTTTGAGATCTATGTTTATTGCGGGTTTACACTCAGGACCATGTAATTTTTGTCCCTTGGTTTTTACTTCCCAGGAAAATCTTTCCTTTGACTGCCTACTCAAAGCCTTTATTTAATCTCTCCTTTCTCCCTGTCACCACGGCCCTACATCGCCCACACTGCCGTTCTCTGTCCTTACTGTGTCTTTTTTACCCCTTGTTTTGAAGTGGGTAGTGGAGAAAAGCATGTCTATGGATTTCCTGTTGTGTCTGACCTCTGACACGTGTGAGGTTTCAAACTAGAAGTGATGGAGGTCAGGCTGGACCAGACTCTAAAGGAACCACTGTGGCTTCTCTTGTGATGCCGATTTCTTTAGGGACCATCTCACTCATCACCACAGCCTAAGACTGAAGACAATTTTAAAATGAACTGATTATTTGAGCTGGACATGGTGTTCAGCAGTTAAGAATCTCCACTTTTCTAGCAGAGGACCTGAATTTAGTTCCCAACACACACAGTGGGTGGCTTACAACCTCCTGCTAACCCCCCCCCCCTTCCAAATGAATCGGAAGTCTCCTGGCCTCTGCGGGTGCCTGCATGCATGTGCACAAAGCAAAACATTTATTGTAGGCAAGTAAGAAAGAAACAGAAGTATCCTGTTCTTAAAACAAATGCCTGGGAGCGCCGCCTGCTCCTGGTGATCGCTTGCTTCACTTGTTAAACCTCGCCACAGGGATCCGGACCAGTGTCACTCTGGCGGTGAAATTCAATTAGGAAGGAACCCAATGGCTTGGGGAAGAGGCGGCAGCTCTTCACAGAATACTACCCCTCTTTCAGAGGCGACCTTCGGAAGAAGTAAAAGTGTAAGCAAGGGAAGCAGAATCCACAGCTTTCCTAGACTACGCCCTGGGACCCAGGTCTTGGTATACAGACACCAGAGGCAGTTGAGACAGTAAATACACAAGGATATGGTCCAAGTTCAGAGGACTTCCTCACTCCCTAAAGTTGCCTAAATCCTTAAAACACCCAAATCTGGTGCATTGTTTTCCTGTTTCTTTCCTCTTTTGTTTGTGTTTGTATTTATTTATTTTGGTTTTTGAGACAGACTTTTATAGCTGAACTTCTGGTCCTCTCACTTCCCAAGTGCTGGGGTTACAGTAGGCATGCACCGCCACACCCAGTTTTGACTTTACTTCCTGTCAAATATTGAAATCATGTGAGTGTTCCATTTTCTCCATAGCCTGGTGATCCCCAGTTTTCTAAAGGGCTTAAGAAAAGGTCCCAGCTGAGGCCTGAGGATGACTCAACCAGCTGAGAGTTGGCCTAGGAGCATATGACGCCCTAAACTTGGTCCCAACACCACATAAAACAGGTGTGGTGGGGATAATTCCACCACACCTGTTTGTGGAGGTAGGAGGTCAAGAGTTCAAGGTCATCTTTGACTACTGTGGTGAGTTTTAGAAGAGGCCAGTCTGGATTAGAGAGACCCTGTCTAAAGACAAAAGAGAAGTCCTGGGGCTGGGGAGATGGCTCATTGGTTCAGAGCACCAACCACACCAGGCTCACACCTTTAATCCCAGCACTCAGGAGGCAGAGGCAGGCCGATCTCTGTGAGTTTGAGGCCAGCCTGGTCTACAGAGTGAGTTCCAGGACAGCCAGAGCTACACACAGAGAAACCCTGTTTTCAAATAAAGCAACAAACAAAAAACAGCACCAACTGCTCTTGCAGAGGACCTGAGTTCACTTCCCAGCACCCACATGGTGGTTCCCAAACCACCTGTAATTCCAGTCCTTCTGCTGACTTCCATGGGCATGTGGCGCACAGACATACATTAAAAGAAACAAATGTTTTTTTTTTAAAGTCCTGTCTCAATAAATCCTATTTATTACAAATGAAATTGAGTTTCCAATTTGGGAAAATAACAGTTGAGATGTTCTCTAACTCTCTGGTGAAATACTTTTCTTCTAGGGTGTTGTCTGGTGAGTCCTGGTCACCTGCCCACTCATTGTCACTTTGGCTCTGGTCATGCTGGGTCCTGGTTTCCCTAAGGCTTAGCTAGGGGGAACTGTTTCTAAGTATATAAGCAAATGGAAGCCCCAGCACACCAAGCAGGTCACAATCAGAGAAGCTGGTCCCTGCCCACGCCCCTTCAGCACGTGCTTTCAGTCCCTCAGAAGGGAGGAAGGGTGCTCTTTCCCAGGTCTGAACAAAACTCTGATCCTTTTAAATTAAGTTTTCACTTTATTATTTTATATACATAGATATTTTGCCTGTATGGATGTCTGTGCACATTTGTGCCTGCCGACCAACGAGACCAGAGGAGTACATTGGAGCCCCTGGAACTGGAAGTGGGTGCTTGGAAGTGAATGAGTCCTCTGGAAGATCAACCAGTGTGCGCTCTTAACCACTGAGCCATCTCCTCAACCCTGGAACTGTTTTCCTTTTGCTTCTCTTTCCTCCAACTCCCAGCTGCACAGCTGGACGGAACAAATTCTTTGAGGGTCCTTTGGATGTGCACCCCAAAGCAAACTCCTCTTTTAAGAAGCTGCGTAAGTCCAGGAGTAACAGCGCGGGAAAGATCCGGGTCACAAGTCAGGTTCAGATTTGAGCTTTATGAAGAGGCTGTATGAGCTACGGCAGCTCTCATAAGACCAACCCTGTGCTGATGTCTCAGTTGCTTTCCAGTCTGTGTCCGCTAGCCAGAAGCTCTGTCCCCCACCTCCACTGTCGTCCAACTGAATGGCAAGTGAATTTGTGGTGGTGTTATCTAGCACTGCCCTTTCTTTTACCGCGGGGCCGGCCACTACCCGCGGGACGTGTGCAGTAGTACCTGTTCACTATGCGCTTGCACTGGCCACACTTGACCGTGCAGCACCATTTAAAGTTGCAATTACAGCTGCTCACGGCCTCTGTTTTCCTCTCTTCCACCTGCAGCCCACACTCAGTGCACAAGCGCCCACAGCTGCGCTGCTCCCACCTGGACGCACCGCGGGCAGTCTGCAGGCACTCGCGTCCCTCTGTGCCATAGATGCCCAGGCTGGCATTGCGGATGCAGTAGTCAGGAGAGTCCTCCAAGAAGACCAGTTCAGCCTCTGCGCTGGGAAGGAAGGTCTCTGTGGGAGTCCGGCGGCCCTCGGCTCGGTTGCCAGCCCTTAGCTGGCGCTTATCCAGCTCAATTTTCAGCGCGCGGTCATACTTGGATTTTAGATAGTCTCCCATCTCCCTGAAGTCGGCCAGCTGCAGCCAGCATGTCTGAATGCTACAGCTTCCTGAGATGCCGTGACACTTGCAGGTCCTCTTCATGGAGGCCCTCACTGCCTTCAGAGAGAGGGGGGGAGAGAGGGAGGGAAAAAGGGAGTAAGAGAGAGAAGGGAGAGAGAGAAAGGGAGGGAGGAAGGGAAAGAAGGAGCAGAGAGAGTGAAGGAAGAAGAGAGGGGGAGGGAGGAAGAGAGAGAACACAAAGAATAACTCTTGAGAGAGAAGGCCAGCAGTTAGCAACCAGATGGAATATTCCATAGAGGTGGTTTCTAGCTCTGGAGACCTGTGGGGATTCTCGGGGAGACTCCTAAACCCTTTCTCAGATCTTTCAAGGAGAACATTCAGGAGTTAAGGACATGAATGCTTCTGCTGGAGATCTGGTCAAGTGCTGAGAAGGTTACTGCAGCCAGGAACCTAGGCTCCTGGTCCTACCCCATCGCTTCTTCAGTGCGTTCTTGGCCCGCTGAGATTGGGGCTGATGATATAGCTCAAGGGTAGAGGCTGGCTTAGCATGTGGGGGGGCACAGTTCAGTCATTCTCTAGCACCTCAAAAAATAGAAATTAAAAAAAATAATAACAGGCCAGGCGGTGGTGGCGCACGCCTTTAATCCCAGCACTCGGGAGGCAGAGGCAGGCGGATCTTTGTGAGTTCGAGACCAGCCTGGTCTACAAGAGCTAGTTCCAGGACAGGCTCCAAAGCCACAGAGAAACCCTGTCTCGAAAAAAAAAAAAAAAAAAAACAAAGAAATACTTTGTAAGTTATGAAGAAATTACAACTTCAAACAGTGTCTGTTTGGAAGCCTGGAACTAGACTATTTGTCGTGGACTGTCACCCTCCCTCGGGTCTCCCCCACACCCCCTTAGAGAGAAGGGGTCTGAATCCATTTGCTCTCCAGGCAGGGGTTGTAGCTGTCTCAAAAGTGCCTCTCCCTGCCCTGGGTGACCAGGACAAGCAGGTGAAAGTTCTCAAGAAAATTTCAAGTTTTTTGTTCTAAGTCCAACTTGCTTTCAGATTTGAGTTTATAATATTACTCCACCAGAGAAACTTTGTTGAAGGACAGATTCTGCAGCCCCAACCTCTCAAATCCTAGATAGGCTTTAGGACAATAACAGACCTCTGTTGATGTCTTAGCATGTAGGTAAAATGGTTAAAGTCTCTTGTGGCCCAGCGGCTCATGCCTGTAATCCTAGCACTCCGGAGGCTGAGATAGGAAGACTGCCATGAGTTCAAGGACTAGACAGTGAAGTACCAGGCAAGCCAGGGCTACCTAAAACAAAACCCATCTTTGGAAAACACACACAAGCACACACAAAAAAAAGGTATTTAAATGTATTGCAGCCGGGCAGTGGTGGTACACACCTTTAATCCTAGAACTCGGGAGGCAGAGGCAAGCAAGTGCATCTCTGTAAATTCAAGGTCAGCCTGGTCTACAAGAGCTAGTACCAGGACAGGCTCCAAAACTACGAGAAACCCTGTCTCAAAAAACCAATATAATAATAATAATAATAATAAATTAAAATAAAATGTATCACATGGCCGATATCAACTGTAGTGTCTTAGACAAGCCACTGTCTGGGACGTAACTGGCTTTGTCATCCAGAAAATTGAGACAACTGTCTCAGCTCTTCCTGAATGGCACTGGGGATGAGACAGCTCTTGGCGACCATGAGGGACTGTTGTCCAAAGCTGTACCCACCAGCCTGCCGGCCCTGTTGTTGTGAAGGTTCATCAGAGCTCTGGCATCCTTCCCCTTCTCCAGACTGTCCACGAAGAGTCTGGAGATTTTTTCCCCAAATTCCACATTGTCGCTGCAGCCTCCCCAGATCCAGCCATGGCCGCCTACACACAAGGAAAGAAAGGGTTCTGAATACAACTATCAGCTAGGTCCCAGGGAAAGAGCGGCGTTCTGTTTAGTCGGCAGCTGAACCATCCTCAAGAGCCCTAGGCAGATGTGCTAAAGCTGTGTGTATCTGAAGGTGAGACGGGGAAATGGAAGTATTTGGGAAGAATGGGTGGGGTCCGATTCCCAAAGCCCACTCCGGGCTCACAGGAAACATGGATACATGTGATGACCTGGATGAAGTTCTTGGTAACTCAAACGTTCTAGACCTCTACACTTGTACAACTGTGTCATAGTCCCCTCTACCCTCATTAGTGACAGTCTTGTAGATGTTTGTAAGTAGTTGGGGAGCATTGGTTAAAGAGAAGCTATTCTTATACCAGGGTTGGTCTTCAACTCTCCCAGCCTCTCAATCCCAGTCTCCTTGTTTTTTGTTTTTTGTTTTTTGTTTTTTGTTTTTTTGTTTTTGTTTTTTTTTTTTTGAGACAGGGTTTTTCTGTAGCTTTGGAGCCTGTCCTTGTAACTAGCTCTTATAGACCAGGCTGGCCTCGAACTCACAGAGATTCATCTGCCTCTGCTTTCTGAGTGTTGGGATTAAAGGCGTGCGCCACCACTGCCCGGCTTAGAGAAACTTTCTAATTCCCGGTCTCAGGGATGTAGCCCTTGGCAGCCCATGACCCCCTCTGAGTGAAGGGACTGCTAGAATCTAGGGATTCAAGGTAGCTGAGTCCCCTAGACTTAGGAAACTCCGTCTAAACTCAGTTCTGTAGCTCCCCATCTTCCCGCCTCCATCAAAGGCCAACTTACCTGTTTTTCCATTTTTTGACCCATCACAACCACAGTTTTCAAAGTCACCCATGCTGCAGTTCTTGGTGATGGTGTACATGACTCCAGCAGAGCGGATGGCGTGAAGGAAGGACGACTCTCTCGTGGCTTTGGAGAGAACCGCAGATGAGGCCTTGGGAAGATGGCTGGCTTTGTTGTCCCTCCCCACCTCCCACCTCTGGGATTTAGGGTATGCCTTTTTTCACCCTCCTCACTTTATCCAGGCCGGGATGGACACCCCACCCTGCAGATGGGAAGCTGAAACTCAGGGGACTCTGAAACTAAGGCTACTGGCCAGCTGTGATTTCGGATCAGGACTCTGCTCTCCTCAAGTCCAGCCTAGACCTCGGTCCACTAGAGATAGGCAGTGAGACCCAGCTCAAGGCTGGTGTAGGCAGTCGAGAAAGACCTTTATTTCTGAACACAGGGCAGGGAGGCTGTGTGTGTGTGTGTGTTTATATAGTGTGTGTACACACACAGGTACATATGGACTCATTGTCTCGCGTGTGTGTATGTATGCATGCGCACATGTACATAAATATCTGTGTGTGTAGAGAGAGCTAAGGCAAATATCAGGCATCTTCCTCTGTTGGACTGTCTTACTTTACAGGGTTTCTCGCTGAATTTGGAGCCCATTCTCTGAGACAGGGGGATTACAGGTATGTGTCCCACACCCAGGTCCAGACCAGGTCTTCATGCTTGTGCCGCACGTGCTTTACCCACTAAGCCATCTCCCCAAACCCCAGAGGGCTTACCTTACAAACACTTCCTACTCTACCTGTTTGTTCTGTCTCCCCCAACTCTCCTCAGCAACTCTTACAGTTCTACAAAAAGGGTTCCCATACAAATTCCTGCAACTAACTGAAAGCACTTGTGCACGTGTGCGCACACACACACACACACCCATACACACAAATGCACACACACATATATACCATGTAAACAACACACAATGCACACAGACACATGCACATAATATATATGGCACATATAAACACACACACATATATATCACACATACATATGCACAACACACCACACACATGCATGCATACTACACATATACACACATCATACACACACCACACACCTGTCCACATCTCACATATATCCACAGCACACACACACACATCCACACTCCACTCCACATCTCTCTCTCTCACACCCACACACCTACATCTCACACACACACACGTCACACACACACACACATCACACACCCCTTCACATCTTTCTCTCTCACACACACACATCCACACTCCACTCCACATCTCTCTCTCTCACACACACACCCTCCACATCTCACCCCCACACACATCACACACCCCTTCACATCTCTCTCTCTCTCTCTCTCTCACACACACACACATACACACACCTCTCACACACACATGCACACACACACCCTCCACATCTCACCCCCACACACATCACACACCCCTTCACATCTCTCTCTCACACACACACACACACATACACACACCTCTCACACACACATGCACACACACACCCTCCACATCTCACCCACACACACCACAGCCGCCTGAGGCAAACTCATTCAGATCTTGCTGCATTATCAGTAGGATGTTATAGTAATGGGGCAAATGCATCGCCTTTGAGGGCTCCCTGGGTGCCTGTCTTCATTTCTTACAGCATTTCATGCAAATCAGAGCAAGGTGAGTATGAACAAGCACACAAAGGCCCACGTGCATTAAAACCTACAATAACATTTATAACAAGACCCTTCTGTTCACTGCATTTAACTCTCAGAACACTCCGAGGGCCTGGAGATGGCTCAGGTCAGGGCCCTAGATCCAAGCCTGATGACCTGAGTTCAATCCCAAACTCATGGTAGAAGTAGTTCAAATTCCTGCAAAAGTAGTAGAACAAATTCCTGCAAGTTACACTTACACACACACACACACACACACACACACACACACACACACACACACCCCGCGGCATGCACCCTAGTAAATAAATAAATGGTACAAAATTCCTTGAGCAGGTCTGACACCCCCCACCTCCTCAACCTGGTGTCAAGAGAGCAAAAACATCTCACTCAGGGTCACACAGCTAGGAAGCAGTGTCTCAGGAGCCCCCCTCCCCGTCTTTCACATTTCATCATGCATACACACGTCAAATACCTGCGTACTCCAAGCCCAGCTTGCGCTGTGGTCCCGGGAAAACTTACCTCCTCTCAGCCTGTTGTGGGTGGAGAACTGGAAAGCATGCTCAGGGCAGTTCCATCGCTCCCAAGCAAACTGGAACTTGCATTCTTCGATGCCAGTCTGAGCACCCAAGGCCACACTGGTGGCATAAGTCAGATAGGCCTGTGCCAAGGGAAAGGGCTGTGAGTTTCCCTGAGCACCGGCCGTCGGGTCAGGGAGAAGGCAGACTCAAATAAAATACTTTCCCAGTAAAAAAGAGGGGCGTGGGGACATTGCTCAGTGGCAGAGTGCATGCCTAGCATATACAAGGCCCTAGGTTCAATCCTGGCCACTACAAAACAACAACACAAAAACTAGAAGATGCTAGGTTTTTCCACAAGAGGGTCTGAAACTGCCCCTCCCCCTTCACTTTCCCCAGAAGAGTCCATCAGAGACCCCAGAGGAGAAAATCAACAGGGAGTGAAAGACATCCTACCTTGGGACCTGTTAACAGGAAATTGCTCACTGACCTACCAAAAAGAAAAACCGAGGTGAACAGGGATGACAGGCCGGGTGTCCTTGGGGAGTGAGGGCTGGGGAAAGGACTCACCACGCAGAGGCACCGAAGGTGGTATAGCACATGCCCGCAGCCACCCACAGCATAAACAAATGCCCCATGGCCCTGTTCATCTCAGGGGACCAGGACCAGCTCAGGGCCAGGGGCAGAGAACTGAGAAGGTAGAGCCGTTCTCAGTTTATGTGAGAAAATTCTCAATGGCCAAGAGGGAAAAATCAACAGCCCATCTCATTTGTTCCTCATTGGCAGGGCTGTGGGAGCCACTGACCCAATGCGGAATCAGAGAGGAGGGTCTCAGCCCAAAGCCTTCAAAGAGGCCACACCCTTTTCTCCCAGACTGAGTGGGGCTGAAGCTGGTCTCCCACCCTTAGGGCCGGTTGCTTGGAGCAGCGTAGGCCCCTCCCCTGACCTCCAGCCACCCCTCCCTTGGAGCTGCAGATCTTCATGTGTTAATGAGACTTCAGCCTTCACCCTGATTTCTTCCACAAGTTGTTGATAATCATAGAAGAACTTTTTGGGGACACCCCCAAGAGTGAGCACACTCACTGTTTCTACATCTTCCATTGATGACTGCAAGGTGATGAAACTGTGGGGCTTGGAACAGAGGCAACAGAGACCAACTCTACAACCGATCCCTGGACTACTTTTTATCAGAGTAAGTTCTGGTGTATTTCTTTCGTTTCTATTGTCTTCCCTTCTGTGTCTGAGGGTCAGATCTCCATCTTATTGCTTACATGTTGCACGAATAATAAAAACCCAGACACATTTATTGGGGTTTGGGGGGGGG
>JAQHUG010000276.1:157700-172062 GCA_028555095.1 Dicrostonyx torquatus | reverse complement strand
ACACACACACACACACACACACACACACACGCTACAAAAAAACCAAGCCAAACCAAACCAAACCAGAAAACCCAAAAAGCCAGAGGCTGTTTCTTTCCATTATTTCTCAGATTTTAAAATTTAGACAGAATCTCAAAGGGTGGGGTGGCGCACACCTTCAATCCTAACACCCAGGAGGCAGAGGTAGGTGGATCTCTGTGAGTTCCAGGCCAGCCTTGGCTACAGTGTTGATGACTCTGCCTCAAAGAAATGAAAAACTGGCCTGACTGTGTCAGTCCAGTGGAGGCAGGAGGAGTTTGAGGTCAGCCTGGTCTACACCAGAAACAAACTCAAAAACAAACAAAAGATGGGACTGGAGAGATGGCTCAGCTGTTATGAGCACTTGTTGCTTTAGCAGAGGTCCCAGGTTCTATTCCCAGGACCCATACAGTGACCCCCAGCTGTAACTCCAGTCCCAGAGGGTCCTGTGCCCTCTCTAGCCTCTGCAGGCACTGCACTTGATGCAAGACATTCATGCAGGTCAAACACATACGAATAAAATAATAAAAACAAAAACAATAGCCAAAAGCTCTTCCTTCCTCTGTCTCCCAAGCACCGGAAACAAAGGTGTGCACCACTACGCCCTGCATTCATTCTCAGACTGTTCTGATTTTTGTTGATTCAAAATACAAAAAAATCTTGTTTCTTCTGACAATTCTATTGCAAGTTTAGATAAAGATTAAGAATTTGCTTGCATTATCCCTTCCTATCTGCCCCATATTTAGCAATCTGTTGCAGATGATTCCCAGTAATTGGGGTGGGAGGTATACAGACTTCACGATTGGCTTTTAGTATAAGTAGGTGTGATTATTGAAGAGGTCTGTTGTTGCCGCGTCTACTCACCCATTTTCCTTAGTTGAAAACAAGAGGCAGTGAGGGAAGGTGGGGTCGCCTACGAAATATTTGTTCCCTCAAAGGGTTAAAGGAAAGCTTTGCCCAAAGCATTCAGCCAATGGGGGCTTATCTTGATGAGGTAATGCTTTCAGCCTCAGCTTCGTTGGCAGCTCTTCTCACTGCTGGGAAGGGATGCGTTTTTCTGGAGCTTGCCAAGTTCCCTTGTAATTTCTCGCCGGCTTCCTGATGCCGTCGCCTCTGGCGGACCTGGTGTGCGGAGTTGCTGAACGCAGGTGACCTCTCAGAAGAGCTTGTCATCGCATCTCTTTCTTCAAGTACCTGGGCTCTCAGCAGTGAGAGCATGAACACCGGCAACCCAAGGGTCCGCAGCTTTCCACTTAGCTTTCTTTCTTTTTTTTAAATATTTATTTATTATGTATACAATATTCTGTTTGGCCGGGCGGTGGTGGCGCACGCCTTTAATCCCAGCACTTGGGAGGCAGAGGCAGGCGGATCTCTGTGAGTTCGAGACCAGCCTGGTCTACAAGAGCTAGTTCCAGGACAGGCTCCAAAGCCACAGAGAAACCCTGTCTCGAAAAACCAAAAAAAAAAAAAAAAAAAACAAAAAAAAAAAAACAAAACACCACCACCACCACAATATTCTGTCTGTGTGTATGCCTGCAGGACAGAAGAGGGCACCAGACCTCATTACAGATGGTTATGAGCCACCATGTGGTTGCTGGGAATTGAACTCAGCCCTCCACTTAGCTTTCTCAGGACTGGATGAGACTGCCTCCAGAACCACCCCTACCCTCACATCCCACTCCACACCCCTACCCTGTACTCCAGGGGCTTTTTTCCAGCCACCTTTCCTCTGTGGGTTTCTCTTTGGCCACTTCCCCGCCTGTGAAATTGTGTGGAGTCCTAGATGCAAGAATAGACGTTTTGGTGGTTGTTTTTTGTTGCTGTTGTTTTGTGCTAGGGCCTGAACCCAGTGCCTCATGCCTGCTAACTGCAAGTCTGACCACTACATGCTCGGCCTGAGGTAATTTGTGTCAGTAAACTTGGGCCACCTTCCTTACACTTAGACAAAGGAGTGAGGTCCTGAGTTCAATTCCTAGTAACCAAATGGTAGCTTACAGCATCCGCAATGAGATCTGGTGCTCTCTCCTGGCCTGCAGGCACACATGCAAGCAGAACACTATACATAATAAATGAATATGTAACATTTAAAAAATAATGTAAACTACCAGCAATGCTGGTCAAGGAAATAAGAAAAACATCAAATTACAAGTTTTAGATAGGAAAAGGGTCTTATAGCTTTGAGACCTGTTCTAGAACTTGCTTTGTAGACCAGGCTGGCCTCAAACTCACAGAGACTTGCCTGCCTCTGCCTCCTGAGTGCTGGGGCTAAGCGTGTGCCACCATTGCCTGACTGAGAAAGTGGTTCTTTTTCTGTGACTTTGTTGACTGCTTTTAGGTACGAGAATCACCACATATACACACACCACATACATACATACACTATACCATACATACACCACAGACCCCCCACTCTACCACTTACATACACACATACAACACACATACATACATACATACACACAGCAGCGCAAACATACATGCATACATATACTGCATACATATACACTACACCACATACACACACCTCAATATACATACATATATAAATATACTATATCACATACACACAAACACTATACCACATACACACATACATACAAAACATACACACACACCACATACATACACACACCACAAACACTTATACTACGCCTACACACACACACACAGAGCCTCCTATGCCCTCCTGGTCTCTTTCCAGCTCACCCCACCCACCAACTGACACATCTCACCCTTTCCAGATTAGATTATTTCAGGAAAACAAAAGACCAGGAAAAAAAGGGTTGATAAAAAGTGAAGGCTGCAGGAGTTTTCTCGGAGCTCCAGGCTGAGTCCACAGTTTCCCAGTCTTTACTGGAGGAGTCTGATACGTGCGCACTTTGGAAGCTGGAAGGAATCTGATGAGTGGTGGCTGTCTGATCCTCAGATCTCTAGAGCCTAGCCCAGAGCCTGGCACTCTTTTGTAATTATTGGGAAATTTTTAATCAGATAGAGGTGGAAAGAACAGTTTAATGTGCTTTCATGTATCCATCAATCATTTTCATACAGTTTTCAATTTATCACACGGGTATCTCTCTAATGTTCCTGGAGGAGAGAATTTAGCAGTTTCTCTGACGTGATTCGACTGAGCCTTCTCTTGAAAGACAATGAGTGATATGAGCAGGTCAGAGTCATATTTTGTATCTTATAGGTTACTAAGAATTCAAGAAACCACAGCAAAGCACAGTAAAGAAACAACCCCCCCCCCAAAAAAAAGTGCTTTGTTTTTGGTTTTTGTTGTTTTGTTTTGTTTTTTTTGAGAGACAGTTTTGGCACGCAACCTGTGCAGCCCAGGTTGACCTTGAACTCAGAGCAATTCTTCTGCTTCAGCACCTTGCTTGTTAGGATTACAGGTGTGAAATACCGCACTCAGAGGAGACAGAAACAGCCTGTCCTGAGCTATTTAATGAGATGATCATAAAGTAAAAGGAGATGCTGAGACTATATATTTGTTCTTTATACCTGTGACAAAGTTCACCAAGGGGCTGGAGAGATGACCACCGTGGTTAAGAGCAGAGGACCCTAATTCAGTTCCCAGAACCTACACCAGGCATCTCACAACCACCTGTAACTCCAGCACCCGGGAATCTCATACACTCTCCTTCGGCTCCTACGCTCCAGCACACACCCCACTACCACGTACACATAATTCAAAATAAAAAAATCCTAAGACTCTGTTTCCAAAGACTATATGGCACAGTGTTATAATTCCAGCTACTTGAGAGGTTAAAGCAGGAGAATTCAAAGTTCAAGGCCAACTGGGCAAAGTAGTGCGATCCTGTATCAAAAATAGGGGAGAGGGAATGGCTAAGAGGAAACTCCCTGAAAAGTAGTTGCCTAATATTTGAAAGCCCAGGGTTCAAGTCCTTGAAAAAAAAAATCAAAGTAGTTCAGGGCACGGCTTTAAAAGATTATGACACATTTGTGGGAGGAGAGTAGCCACCTAAAGCACATTTGTCAGGTTCTGGAATCCCTGCACCCACTTGGACGCCGACTGAATGGGGCCAAGGTCTTCGTGTTTCTTGGTGTTCCCATTTTATTTATCTTTGACCCTTGTCCTGTGGGCTGGTTCTTTATCTTCTAAGGAGAGAGATAAAATAGCCGGCTAAGTCTAAGTCTGCCTAAACAGCCTTTTGGGCAGCGTCAGCCTTGGTTCTGGGAAAAGGGTGGCTAATGCAAAGCCCTCCTTTGCACTGGACTGGAATGCAGACCTACTGGGCTGAGCTGGGTGAGTTCCTTCCCCCTGAGGTCTCCGTGTGGTAAAAGGAAGTTTTGGGAAATGGCAGAGAAAATGGAACTTTCATAGTAAAACTGACTAGAGTTTGATTAGGCCAGAGGTGGTGGTGCATACCATACATTAGCACTTGGGAGGCTGAGGCAGGAGGATTATCAAGTTCCAGCAAAGCTTGTGCTACATTGCAAGACCCTGTTTTGAAAAAGAAAAGCTCCATCTAAGGTGGTGACTGACTCACTGCCAAGTGCTCCATGTTCATGATCAAAATGTGGAAACGGAAAGAAAAAAAAACCAAAAACCAAAAACCAAGGTAGCAGGGATGGACGGGCAATGCCGGGGTGACACTGCCGCCCTCACCCAGGACACAGAAACTCAGTGCAGTCAAAAAGAAGCCATGGCTTCTGCTCCTCAGCCCCACTAGATGACTACATGCCAGGTGTGGTGGCTCGGGAGCCTAAGGCAGGAGAATGCCATCCTGGGCTACATCATAAACTCCAGGCAACCTGACAGGGTGAGATCCTGCCTCAAAAAAAAAAAAAAAAAGAAAAAGAAAAAAGAAATAAATCATGTATAGTATCTGTTGTCAGAGTTCAGGCAAATTTTAAGTTCATTTTTTATTGTCTTTATTTATTTTTCTTTTTAAGATTTGAGACAAAGGCTTCTAGAATTCAGGTTGGACTTAAATTTGCTAGTAGTTTAGGATGACCTTGAATTCCTGCTCTTCCTGCCTCCTGAGTGCTGGAATTACAGGTGTGTGCCGCCACACCCAGGCCAAATGTTTTCCTTGGTTGTTAGGGGTTTGCTCCATACAAATATATGCATGAATATAGAAGCACATCATAGCACTGGCTTCATGGGAAACACTGGAAACAAATGCACTAGTTGAACACATGGCTATGGAGTATTACATGTAAACAGAAGCTCTGGAGGTGCACACCTTTAATCCAGCATTTTGGAGGCAGAGACAGATCTCTGCGGGTTTGAGTCCAGTCTGGTTCCAGATTAGCCAGGGCTATGTGTGTGCATACTTATATTATTCTGTCTCACAGAACAAAACCACCTACCCCCAAAGAGTAGATGGGATATTAGGGGGATTCTTTTATTTAAAAAGTTGTATGCATTTTTAGGATGATATAGGCATCGAAAAGGATACCCTTCACAAGATTTACTTTTGTGAGAAAGGGAGTAAAAGAGTAAAAAAAAATTTCTTTTGGTTTGTAAAAATTTCTTAATTTTGTATATATGTCTAAGTGTATACATGTGCAATGCATGGGTGCAGGAGCCTGTGGAAGTCAGATGAGGCGTCGGATCCCCTGAAAGTGGAGTTACCGATGGCTGTGAGCTGCCTTGTGGATGCTGGGAACCAAACCTGGGTTCTCTGTAAGGGCAGTCGGTACACACTCTTGACTGCCGAGCCATCTCTTTAGCTGTCTTTCTTTGGATTTATGAGACAGGGTCCTATTCAGTAACTCAGGCAAACCTCAAACTCATGACAATTCTCCTGCCTCAGCCTTCTAAATGCTGATATTTCAGACATGAACTGTAATACAGGACAACCTTATGTAGCACAGGCTAGTCCAGAACTAAGCATATAGACCAGACAACCTTCAAATCCGCAGTGAGTCTTCCAATTCTGAGCATTGAGAGTACATGTATGGCCTAATCTCTGGGTCATGAGAACTTTGATTCTTGTAAGGTGTTATTTTGTGTGTGTGTGTGTGCCTATAGGAAAGCTAGGCGTTGTGAATGGAGGGCCTTGCATACTGAGCTACATGCCACCGCTCAGTGCCCATTTTTAATGGTTCTGAGTTCCCAATTACTATAACATGGTCATTGTTTTGTGCCTAAACTCAGGAATGTGTATTACTTAAAACTTCGTTCCATTCCATTTGTTTTTTAGTTGTGTATGGGAACATGTGCCACTGTGTGTGTACAGAGAACAGAGAATCACTTTGCTCCTACCATGTGGGTGCTAGGATAGGTTGTCAGACTTGGTGGCAGGCACTTTCGCCTGCTGGGCCATTTTTCTGGACCCATATATTACTTTTGTACTTGAAAAAAAATGATGAGGTTGGATGTGGAGGTGCACACCTTTAATCCCAGCACTTGGGGGCAGGTGCAGGTAGATCTCTGAATATGAGGCCAGCCTGGTCCTCTGTGGAGAGGGAGTCCCAGGACAGCCAGTTCTACACACAGAGAAACCCTGTCTTGAAAAGAAAAAGAAGAGGGGGAGGAAAAGGAAGAGAGGGAGGAATAGTGATGATGCAAACTGGCCTGTTACTCTAGTTCTCTAGGTTCTTGCCTAGGTCTAGCATCACAGTCGGGTGGAGCAGGGTGAATCTTCATCTCAGATGCACGAGAAGGAAAACTTTATTTTTATTTTTGTTTTTTTGAGACAGGGTTTCTCTGTAACTTTGGAGCCTGTCCTGGAACTAGCTCTTGTAGACCAGGCTGGTCTCGAACTCACAGAGATCTGCCTGCCTCTGCCTCCCGAGTGCTGGGATTAAAGGCGTGTGCCACCACCACCCGGCCGAGAAGGAAAACTTTAACCACAAAGATAACTAGAAGAAGAAATGAGGAGAAGAGTGGAAGAGGGCACAGTGGCTTAGTTCTTCCGGCTCTTGGAAGGTAGAGGCAGAAGGATCAGAGTTCAAATTGCTCAAGGCCAGCTTGAGCTAAATGAAAACTTGCCAATAAAGAGTAAAAGGGGGGGGGACTGGATGGCTCAGCGGTTAAGAGCATTGACTGCTCTTCTAGAGGTCCTGAGTTCAATTCCCAGCAACCATATGGTGACTTACAACCATCTGTAATGAGAGCTGGTGCCTTCTTCTGGCCTGCAGGCATATATGCAGACAGAACACTGTATAAATCTTTAAAAAAAAAAGCAAAGGAAAACGTCCATGTTATTATGTTATGGTTGTTGGGACTTGCTTTACAGGCTTACTACATTCAGATGGAAGATTCGTCCCCCCCCCTTTTTCCTTTTTACCTTTCTTTCTTTTTTTCTTCCTTTCTATTTATTTCCTTCTTTTTTTTTTTTTTTGGTTCTTTGAAATAGGGTTTTTCTGTAGCTTTGGAGCCTGTCCTGGAATTAGCTCATGTTGACCAGGCTGGTCTTGAACTCACAGAGATCCACCTGCCTCTGCTTCCTGAGATTAAAGGTGTGCTTCACCACCACCCAGCTGTCCCCCCCACCTTTAATGCTACCCTGGGCTCCTAAGGACTCAGAGGAATGGAGCCCTGGACCTGTCAGTTCTTGCCCGAATGAAGGATGAGGCATCCTTCCCTTTTCCAATCTGGGCATTCATTTTTCCAGTGTCCTCTTTGCTTGCAGTAAGCACATTGTTTTTCTCTAGCCCCTTTTGCAGGAGGTTCTGGCTTCTCTCTCTGGGATCTCTCTCATCAGTCTCCCTGAGCACTGCCACTATTGCTCAAGCCAATCTTTTATTCTGCTTTTCTTCTACAAGGTCATGGTTATTATGAAGCTTCTGAGCAATCTCCAATAACTGGGACCTATTCACACCCTCAAACACTTCTAAGTTCTGAAGTTTCTTTCTACTATCTATCTACATGACAAAAGTAGTAGTCAGTTGCTCACTGGTCTTCTGGTATATCACATCTGGGTCTATGGGTGTGAACATCTGGTAGACCTTGAAGAGGCCCTCCAGGAACCCAGGACAATTCCTGGGGCTCTTGTATTTCCTCACTCACCTTAGGCAGATTAGTAGCTTTTTTAGCAGTGACCTTCATATCTCTTAAAACGTCTTGGCAAAATTGTTCAGAGCATCCTTCCCTAGGTGAGTGTTGGGGTCCCAGTCAGGTTGAGCAGAGGGGAAAATCCCTCTGTAGGCAAACGTTTTTGTACCAACAGACAGCTCACAAATAACCACACAGAGACTTATTAATTATAAATACTTGATTAATAACTGAGGCTTGTTTCTAACTAGCTCTTATAATTTAAATTAACTCATATTTTTGTTACTCTATGTACTACCACATGGTTTGGTTCCTTTGTTCAGCATGGCAAGTTCATCTTTTCTTGGTATCTCCTCACCCCTTTCCATCCCTGAGAGCTCTCTCCCTGCCCACAAGCCCTGACTAACCTCTCCCTGCCTAGCTATTGGCCATTTAGCCCTTTATTAAATCAGTGAGAGCAACAAGACTTCAGAGTGTACAAAAAGGTCGTTCCATAACACCCCTCTATCAGGCAGTGATTCCAACTGGCCTGAGACTCTCCAGCCAGATTCTGTCTGCTCCTCAGACACGAAGAGGATGGCCAGGAGCTGTTGGCAGTCATCCTGGGTTGGCTGTTGGGTGTAAAAGACTGTCTTGAGGAAGCTAATGACAGCCCGAGGGTTTTTAGAGGATGGTGGGTTCTGAGTTTTCCAATTATACACATCATTGACTGAAAAGGAGATGTAAACTATGAAAGGAAAAGAATGAGAACTCCAGGGCTTGGGACCACAAGTGTGTGCGTGTGTGTTCCCTAGGGCAGGATGGGGGAACTAACCGTGCCCCAGGGAATTTGTCCCGGAGTCCTCAGCCAGAGCCATTCCTTTTGTGTGAAGGGGAAAGGGGCCTGAGGCAGAAGATACTATCTGCCTTTCAGTGTAGCCAGAGGAACCACTTCCTTGGGGATGGGGGTCAGCTTCCTCTGGTGGGACAAAGAGAATAGGCAGAGGTTTGAGTTTTCTCTGAAAACCTGGCCCAAACAAGAAGATTCAGGTCCTCAGGGAGAGGGTGCAAGTCTTAAGTCAAGAGGATGGCTCTTGCATCAGAGAAATGTTGGCTGTTTTTCACTCTTTGGTTCTTTGCTCTTTTGGGGGCCCACAATCCACCTCCCAAGTAAATATATACACAGTGGCTTATTCTTTCTTATGACTGCCCAGCCTTAGCTTGGCTTGTTTCTAGACAGTTTTTCTTAAATTATCCCATCTACCTTTTGCCTCTGGGCTTTTATCTTTCTCGACTTCTGTATACCTTTTTTTTTTTTACTTCTTGCTGTGTAGCTGGGTGGCTGGCCCCCGATGTCCTCTTCCTTTTCTTTCTCCTTGATCTCTTTCCAGATTTCTTCTATTTATTCTCTCTGCCTGCCAACCCTGCCTGCCCTTTCTTCTGCCTCACTATTGGCCATTCAGCTCTTCATTAAACCAATCAGGTGTTTTAGACAGGCATAGTATCAGAGCTTCACAGAGTTAAACAAATGCAACATAAAAGAATGCAATATATCTTTGCATCATTAAAACAAATGTTCCACAGTGTAAACAAATGTTGCACATTTTAAAGTAATATTCCACAACAGAGAAAGCCATTGGCCAATGTAGAAACATTGGTCAGGGTGGCCAAAGTCTCCAGTCACTACGCTCCAGACAGCCTGAACTATCTGGGGTTCAGAGATACATCATTGGACCTCCCAAGTGCAAAAAAACCAAACCAAACCAAAACAACAACAACCCCTCCCCCCAAACACCAAAAAACAAAACCAACAAAAACAAAACTAATCTATTTCACAGAAGGTCCGGTGTTTCCCAGGCAAGATACAGACACCATACCAACTTCCTTGAAGTGTTTTAACATATAATTCATGGGGGTCTTGGGACTGCTCACTTCTCGTCTTAGTCTTAGGTAGGGTTTTATTGCTGTGAAGAGACACTGTGACCACAGCACCTCTTATAAAGGAAAACATTTACTTGGAGCTGGCTTACAGTTTCAGAGGTTTAGTCTATTATCATTATGGCTGGACATGGTGACATGCAGGCAGTCATGGTGCTGGAGAGGTAGCTGAGAGTTCTATATCTTGATCCACAGGCAGCAGGAAGAGATACACTGGCCAGGCTTAAGGATCTAAGACCTCAAAGCCCTCCCCCAGTGACATACTTCCTCCAACAAGGCTAAATCTCCTAATAGCGCCACTTCTTAGTAACCAAGCATTCAAACATGAGTCTATGGGGGCATTACTGTTCAAACCACCATACTCTCCCACAGCAACTCCCTCCCAGCCAACAGAATTGACAAACACACACAAGAGTCACATGGACAGGCAACAATAAAGACAACCAGGGGTAGTCACCATACAGGCTTAAACCAGAGTTCCAGTGACATCTCACACATACCCAGACACTAGGATTGGGGTTGTGTCCAGCCTTTCCTAAGTGTACTTTTCATAAGGTGCCATAAATACACTCATCTCTTAAGGAGACAGATCCAGGTGACTTTCTGTAATTTTCCATTTAGGATGGAGGCTCAGGAGCCTCTGGGGAATCATACAGAGGCAGAAGTTCTCAGGGCCCTTCTAGGGACTGTCCTTTCTCCATGCTGTTGCCCCAGTTTCTTAGTCTTCAGAAAGTTGTGAGGTGAACACACACTTTTTTTTTTTGACAGAGTATTTTCTGTAGTCCTCACTGTCCTGGAACTAGTTCTGCAGACCAGGCTGACCTTGAACTCACAGAGATCCGCCTGCCTCCAGTGTGCTAGGATTAAAGGTGTGCACCACCACTGCCAGTAAGAACACATACTCGTTTATGTTTTTGTTTTCTTTCTTTTCTTTTCTGAGACAGGGTTTCATTGTAGTTTTAGAGCCTGTCCTGGAACTAGCTCTTGTAGACCAGGCTGGCCTCGAACTCACAGAGATCCACCTGCCTCTGCTTCCTGAGTGCTGTGCTGGGACTAAAGGCGTGAGCCACTGCTGACTGGCTTTTGTTTTGTTTTCAAGACAGGGTTTCTCTTTGCAGCTTTGAAGCCTGTCCTGGAACTCACTCTGTAGACCAGGCTGGCCTCAAACTCACAGAGATCTACCTGCCTCTGCCTCCTGAGTGCTGTGATTAAAGGTATGCACCACCAGCACCTGGCAACACATACACTCTTTTCTGTTTGTTTTTGTTTTTTATTTTTCAAAACATGGTTTTACTGTTTAGTCCTTGCTGTCCTGGAACTCACTCTGTAGACTAGGCTGGCCTCGAACTCAGAGAGCCACCTGCCTCTGCCTCCCAAGTGCTGTAGAACTTTCTTTCTTTTTTGGTTTTTCGAGACAAGGTTTCTCTGTGTAGCTTTGGAACCTGTCCTGGAACTCCTGGAACTCTCTCTGTAGTTTAGGCTGGACTCAGATTCACAGAGATTTACTTGCCTTTGCCTCCCGAGTGCTGGGATTAGATTTACTTATTTATTAGTGTTCGGCACCAGACCTCATTACAGATGGTTGTGAGCCACCATGTGGTTGCTGAGAATTGAACTCAAGACATCTGGAAGAGCAGCCCGTGCTCTTAACCACCAAGCCATCTCTCCAGCCCCAGAACACTCACTCTTAAAGCCAAATAGAAAGTCTTTATTGCTGCCTAGCAGCTGCATGGGGAACTTGCCGAAATCATGAAACCCTGATCTTTACAAAGGTCTTTTATGTACAAAAATCACATTCTGGTGACACATTTCAGTTAGCAAAAACAGCAAGAAGCACAACTACAGAAACCAAAAAGCAAAGTTAGTACATTTAGGGGCTTTCCTGGATCCTGGAATTGCAGACTAGATCTTTAAGTGATTAGGTCTTTGTTTGCATTTTAGCAGGTGTTGGTATATCTGCTGTGCTAGGTTTTAATGTCAGAATGGCGCCTCTAGCATGGTGTGTCAGTTGTGCTAACTTCTGGGGGCCTGCTACAAGTCCACAGAACTCTAAGATACCAGAACATCCTGCCACTTGGTGAGGTCATCTTTTACTGTAGGTTGTCCTTGACCATCACAGCATCCATCTAGCAAACAGGTACTGTGAGAGAAGCTTTATTTTCTTGTTTGTGAGCAGCTCCTCTGTGAATTAAATAGAGTTGGATGTTGGGTGAAGCATCTCTCAGGTCTGGACACATGACTTTGCTCATTCCCTTGGCTCTCTTGTAAGCTTCTGGGATATTCTAATAATTATAGGTACATGCATTCTGATCTCCAGTACAGATGAGCAAAGTACGGTTAGAGAGGCGACCATGGAGGGACACAAAGCCAGCTCTGGAAGATACCAAGTAAATTGTAGGTTCCTGCAGAGGAAGTGAAAGTCTTAGGCATAATCCCAGTGTATCCACAACAGGCAAGAACCATGTCCTGAAGGCTAGAGAGCAAATACAGAGTCTACGGCTGCATTTCCAACACTTAGCGCCAGGCCTGGTATATTGTAGGTGTTCAGCAAAAATTTACTACATGGACACTCCAGGAGAAACAAGAAAGAAAACAAATAGCAAAACCTACTATAGAGGCCCAGCTAGTAGCACACCCTTTTAATCCCAGGATTCTGGCAGTAGAGGCAGGTGGTGCTGTCAATTCTGGGCCAGCCAGGGCTACATACTGAGTCCCTATCTGAAACACACACACACAAATATAAAAATATCGATACCCCCTTACTATAATTCAACACATTTGGTTAAACTATAAAGTATGGATTGTACTCTTCCTTTTAGTGTGGGTTTTTTTTTTTTTTTTTTTGGCTTGAAGCAGGGTCTCCTATAGTTATTTATCAAAGGCTGTCCTTAAACTCCTTATCTTCCTTGCTCTGTTCCTAATGCTGGTATTACAGCCTGGGCAACCAGACTCTTTCTCTGAGACAGGGTCTTACCATGTAGACTAGGCTGGTCTAGAGCTTGCTATGTAGGTCAGGCTGGACTTGAATTCAGAGAGATCCACCTGCCTCTGTCTCCTGAGTGCTGAGATTAAAATCATGTACCACCATACCTGGCTAATGCTCTTATTATTTCAATGAGTGTTTTCACAGCGATTGTCTTCAGTTATACTCTTGCAGTAAATCTGTAGTCTGAGCTGGGTGGTGGTGGTGCATGCCTTTAATACCAGCACTTGGGAGGCAGAGGCAGGCGAATCTCTGTGAGTTCGAGGTCAGCCTGGTCTACAAAGCGAGTTCCAGAACAGGCCCCAAAGCCACAGAGAAACCCTGGCTGTAGTCTGTAAGCATTTGGCTATCAGTTTATCAGTTTGCTAATGCAGGGTTTCAGTGAGAGATGGATGAGGCGTCAGGATGGTCAGACACCAGAGACTCCAGAGCCTCTGAGGAAGAAATGGGCTCTACAGAATGCTAAAACCAGCCGGGCGGTGGTGGTGCACGCCTTTAATCCCAGCACTTGGGAGGCAGAGGCAGGCGGATCTTTGTGAGTTTGAGACTAGCCTGGTCTACAAGAGCTAATTCCAGTGCAGGCTCCAAAGCCACAGAGAAACCCTGTCTCGAAAAATAAAAAAAAAATAAAATAAAAAAAAAAAGAATGCTAAGACCATTTCAGGCAAAAAATGCAGACAACGGTTTATTGTTTTGTGAAGGTCACAATCCGAGTCTCTGTCAACTTTGTTTCCCCTCCATGAATACAAGAAAAGGGAGAAAGAAGAAAGGAACAGCTATTCACTGATATTTACTTATTTATTTCTGACAATATTGTTAAGATTGTGGAAAATAGATGATCATAGGGACTTCATCAAGAAGCCAAAACAAATTTGTCTACAGCAAATGCTCATATTATTGTCATACAAAGAATTCCAAATTGTTAGGCCAAAAATGTGGACTTGGCAAAGATGAACATTACTGTCCATTGTTCCAGCTCCTCAAACTTGATGTGGCTGGCACTAGGGGCTCTGCAAGTGAATACAGCAGCCGAAAAACACATTGTGTTGACTTTGGTCCTAGTCCAAAGCCATTACAATTCATCATACATACAGAGATGTATGATGAAGCCTTTCCAGGGCAGAGATCAATTAATACTATCCCCAGCACATCATAATAGCTGCTCAGGAAATATGTATTAAGGACACAAATGACACCAAGGTTACTTTGGGTTGCTAAGAGCAGAACAGTGTCTGCCATTATTTTGCGTTCTGGCGTGGGATTTGTACACTCTGGAACAGTCTCTTCTCTTTGCAGCTAGTAACGATTTTTGTTTATGAAGAACATACATTCTTGCACTGATACAATGGTCCTGGGCAAAGTGGCACAGCCAGACTTTTTGCGCATTCCTCAGAAGCAGCAGCAATGCCACTCTCTAATGGTGAGTTGCTTCTCCTTTCGGAAGATCGGAGTTTTGATGGGTTCTTTTTTTTTTT
>JAQHUG010000276.1:121153-149951 GCA_028555095.1 Dicrostonyx torquatus | reverse complement strand
AAAAAAAACATTCTTACATTTATTTTCTTACTTATCTACTTCACATGTGTGGGTCTGTGCCACAGTGTGGCCAGAGGTCAGAGGATAGCCTGTAGGAGTTTTCTTTCTACCATGCGGGTTCTAGGTGTCAGACTCAGGCTTGGAAGCAAGAGCAAGCCTTTTCCTGTTGGTCCATCTCACTAGCCCAGCTGGCTGGGATTTTCAATGTTAACAGTTTCATAGTCTTGTGAAAATGGTCAGGGTTTTAAAATCTCTAAGAATTAGAAAATGGCAGGCGGTGGTGGCACACACCTTTAATCCCAGCACTCTGGAGGCAGAGGCAGGCGGATCTTTGTGAGTTCAAGGCCAGCCTGGTCTACAGGACAGGCTTCGAAACTACAAAAAAAACCCAATATATATATACATTAGAAAATGCCTAACAGAAATTAACATGGCTGTATCCCCAGAAACCATTATTTGAAGAAAATGTAAAAGCTGAAAATATATTGTCTTTTCAATAGCCTTCAAAATTATTAGTTCCGTAAGAATTTTATACAGTGTATTTTGATCTTTATCCTTTCCTATACACCTTTATCCCAACCTATACACCTAACCTTGAGTCCTCCCCTGCCCCTTTATTGAGATAGGGTTTTTCTGTGTCAGCGGAACCAGTTGCTTCTTTTCTGGACAGAACGGTAGTCTCACTGTATGTATTTATACGTGTGCGCCAACACATACAAATCCTTTAAAGGCTTTGCTTTTAACTATCTGTGTGCTTCTCTGTGTGGGTATGTACCTGTGTGTGTAGGTGCTCACAGAGGCCAGAAGAAGGTTCCAGGTCCCTTGGAGCTGGAGTTACAGGCAGTTGTAAGCTGCCTAACACAGGCGCTGTAAACTAATCTCAGTCCTTCTAGGAGAGCAGGAAACGCTTTAGAGCAGTGGTTCTCAACGTGTGGGTCATGATCCTTCGGAGGTTAACTGACTCTTTCACAGGGGTTGCATAGCAGATATTCTGCATAGCAGAAATTTACATGGTGATTCCTAACAGTAGCAAAATTAGTTATGAAGAAGCAACAAGCATAATTTTAGAGTTGGATCACCACACATGAGGAACTTTATTAACGGGTCACACATCAGGACGGTTGAGAAGCGCTGCTCTAGAGCCATCTATTCATTCAGCTCCTGCAGGATATTCTTCCTCAGGTTCTGTGGTTCTAGACTTCTTATGGACCCCACCCTTCAGTTATGACAGCATCACCTGGGCATGTGACCTTAGGTTACAGGTAATTTCAGTCTCTCTGATGAAGTTTGGGAGCCACTTTGGTCCTGTAACATTTGCAGAGAGATCATTGCTGAGGGTGACTTATTTTTATAAATCTTTGTGGGTTTTTGAGACAAGGTAGTCCAGGTTACCTTAAACTCATTATGTAGCCCAGTGGCCTTGAACTCCCAACCCTCCAGCCTTTACCCCACAAATGCTGGGATTACAGGCAAGGGGTACCACATCTGGCTGATCACTTTTTATAAATCTTGTGCCAAGGTCTGTGATTCTTTTTTTTTTTTTTTAAAACGTTTTCCAGGTTACTGACTTCTGACAAAGGCAGGTAGGTAGGAAATTGCGGTGGTTTGCTTTTATTATTTTTGTTGTCTTTTTAGGTAGCTCAGGATAATTTTGTACTTGTTATATAGTCCAGGTTGGCCTCCAACTCAAGGTGATCCTTCTGCCTCAGCTTCCAGAGTGCTGAGATCAGAGAGGGATGCCACCCACACCCCTGCAGTGGTTTATATTTTAGAGAGACAACTATAGTTGTCTTGCCCAACACTGCGTTTTTCACAACGTTAGGTCCTCAAAGGCCTTAATAGAAAAGATGACCTAGTCACATTAAGGGTGTGAGGGAGCTGCAAGGTTGGTCTACGTGGCCACACAAGAAAGGTCATAATCCTAGGCTCATAGCTTCTGTCTTCCTGCCATGTAGCTTTGATTTAGTATCAGAAGTTCTCTGCGAGCAAGTAGCCTATTAACTTCCATATTCCGATCTCTCCGGGCACCGCGCTCGGAAATTTCTCCGGAGTCTAGGTCAGGTACTTAGGTAGAGCGGGGTAGGGGTGTGATGGGGCGAGGTAGAGCCCCAGAAATTCCTCATCCGACCCAAATCGCAGGCAAAAAGCAACATGGATCATACGGGCAGCTTCCTGTGACGCTTTATGCATCCTCACCGTAAGGGGTTCCTGAACCTTCTACGGGGCTCGGGACACAGGTCTGCAGAGAGCAGGCGCCCTTTCCCTTCTATGCCTCCTTAATCCTCTCCTTCCCAACGTTCCCGAGTCGACAACCCGAGGCCCTGGCTCGCGCCTGGCACCGGACCAAGAAACCCACAAGTGGGCGGGCCAGAGCCGCCGCAGTCCAGCGCCGAATCCGGGTCGACCGGGGCGCCGCGATTTCGCCCCGCCTCCCGCGTCACTTCCGGCCAGGCCGCTCGCCCTCCACCCTGCTCCCCTCCCGCTCGCCGTTAGGGAGGCTCCGCGCCTCAGCCACCACTGCCTCCGCCGCTCCCGCCCCCTTCTCCGCGTCTGCTGCCGCCGCTGCCCGGGGTCTCCGGGGGTCGCTACCGGGCTGGCCCTGCGCCACAGCCGTCGCTTCAGCCTCGCGCCGGAGGCCGTCTCGGGAGTAGACCCGCGGGCCGCCGTGTCACTTCGGGCCTCCGCTCTCGCCTTGTCGACGTCGCCAAGGGTTCTGGAGAAGCGGCCGAGGCCGGGGAACGGGGCTTCGCGGTTCCAACGGTGGGTAAACGGGCGGGTGCCCGGCACTGCGCATGCGCCGCTGTCTGCCTCAGCGGCCCCCGCCCCCCCCGAGGCCGCCCCGCAGCTCCGGGTCCCACCCAAGGTGGCCGCTGGGTGCTGCGGGTCGGGGTCTGGGAGGTCGAGGCACAGCCCCGGTGGACATTCAGTCGAGGGGGCTCCTTTTCCGCTGGGAAGGGGAGGAAGAGGCGGTGGCCGTGGCTCTCGGGGGGTGTGGCAGCCTTGGCTTTGCAGCCGCTGCAGTGCGTGCAAGCGGGCGTGCGTCTCAGCTCCCGGCCTCGCCTGCCCACCGCTTCTGCGCCACCTCTGCGCCCACTTCCTCCAAGCTGGGCAGAGGAGTTGCAGCGGGGGTGGGGTGGGGAAAGTGGTTTATTCTGGGCTCGACTGCGCCCCTTCTTAAGGTCACCTGAGATGAGTGGTTGCTGATTTCCTTACGTCGCTCAGAGACGATAGCCAAAATTGGGCTGTTGGTGCCCTGGGACATCATTTAGAGCGCCCTGAGCCAGAGCCAGGCCCGAGGGGTCCCTGTGCAGGGCGTCGAGTTTCAGACGGGGCGCCTGGCTAGATAAGCTTCTAGGAAGTGGAATCCGTTGGCACACTCGCCTAGTGGGAATTGTTAAACTTTGTTTGTAATCAATTAAACCCAAACTGACTTAGAAGAACTGTTGCATAATTTCATCCGGTTTCCTCTTAGGCCTTCTAGACGGCTTGGAGGAAGCCAAACTGAAAATGGCAACCACAGCTACAGAATATTTGGCTGTTTAACATTAGATGGCGGTGGCATGGAAGTTTGTATAAGGATAGTTTTGAATATTAACTTTCTGTGTTCGGGTTAGTGTGAGGGTGTGCCCCGTCACCCCACCCCCACCCCCTTTGTAACCTCAAAGTACTGTTTGACCTGGGTTTTCACAAGTACTGCGCGCTTAGTAAATACTTGTTCTGGTCATTACTTCTTTGCCTTTTAGATACCTTCTCTTTTCCTTTTAAATTAGGGTATTTTCTCCAGTTTTACCAATTAGGTGTCCGCAACACAGCTGAAGTTCTTGCCGTGTGTAGAAGGGCCTATCCTAGTGGCATTATTCTTCGTTGGATAAGGTAGCTTCATTGTAGTATTTTTTTTATTAAAATATTTTAGGATAGAAAATGGCTGAATATAAATATTAAATAGTGATTTACCAGTATTTTTTTTTTTTTGGTTTTTCAAGACAGGGTTTCTCTGTGGCTTTGGAGCCTGTCCTGGAACTAGCTCTTGTAGACCAGGCTGGTCTCGAACTCACAGAGATCTGCCTGCCTCTGCCTCCCAAGTGCTGGGATTAAAGGCGAGCGCCACCACTGCCCGGCATGATTTACCAGTATTTCGTCATCAGTAAACTGACGATTCTCTTTTAAGACAGGGTCTCAGGTAGCCCCCACTGGCCTCACGTCCTTATCTAGCTGAGGAAGAATGACCCTGTCCCTCCTGCCCCTTCCCAAGGGCTGGGATCAGAAGCACACACCACCATGCTAGGCTTCAGATTCTTATTTATTTATTTATTTATTTATTTATTTATTTATTATGTATACAATAGTCTGTCTGTGTGTATGTCTGCAGGCCAGAAGAGGGCACCAGACCTCATTACAGGTGGTTGTGAACCGCCATGTGGTTGCCGGGAATTGAACTCAGGACCTTTGGAAGGGCAGGCAATGCTCTTAACCACTGAGCCATCTCTCCAGCCCCTAGGCTTCAGATTCTTAAACAACAAAAAAAAGTTTGTTGTGCTGTGTTCTTGTATCCTGGCACATATTGCAAGTCAGAGGACAACTTTCAGTTCTGTCTCTTTATCCTGTGGGTGGGTTCTGGGATGAAACCCAGGTCATCTGGCTTGGTGGCAAGTGCCTTTCCCCTTAAGTCTTCTCGCCAATGTTCAAATGAAAGCATTATAGTAAATAAATATATATATCAACAGAGTCACATCTTTAGCCTCTCCTGTGCTTTTGATTATTGTTTCCCTAAAGGCTGGTAGTAGGCAACTGAACTTTTTTTTTTAAACTTAAGTGTAAGTGTAGGCTCACATGCCATGGTGTGTGTAGTGGAGGCCAGATCCCCTGGCACTAGAGCTCCAGGTGATTGTAAATGCCTCACATGGGTCCTCTGGAGGAGCAGCTAGAGCTCTGAACTACTAAGCTCCATCTTTTTGTAGGTTCTGCGAATTGAACTCAGGTTGCGAGGCTTGTGGGGCAGCAAGCGCCTTTCCCTGCTGGGCCATCTCTGAGCCATCTTGCTGGCCCAAGGATAGCTTTTGTAAGCTTACTGTCTTAGATAGAGCTCTCTTGCTGGGGTGAAAACACCGTCACTCACAGTTTAGGCAGGGAAGGGTTTATTTCACCTTACGGGTCAGTCTTTCACTGAGGGAAGCCAGGGCAGCAACTTGAGGTTTCACTGAAGTAGAGGCCATAGGGAGTGCTGCTTACTGGCTTTTCTCATGGCTTACTCAGCCTGCTGTCTTACACAACCCAGGACCACCTATTGGGATAGCACCTACCACAACATCAGTCCTTAATCAAGAAGTCTCTGCAGACCTGCCCACGAGCCAGTCTGGTAGAGGCATTTTCTCAAAGTCTCATCTTCCAGATGACCCGAGCCATGTCAAGGTGACAGAGCCGAACAGCTAGCACACTTACCATTTGCATAGTTTTGGAGAAGTGTTTATTGCAAACCCATACCTATTTTTTGTTTTATATTTTTGATTTTTTGAGACAGGGTTTCTCTGTGTAGCTTTGGACCCTGTTCTGGAAGCCATACCTTTTGTTTTTCATTGTTGAGCTGTAGATGTAGTTTTCTTTATTTTCTGCATGAGTTAAATCTTATTTGAAAAGCTAATATTTCTGAACATGAATGAATTACTGTAAAGTAATTTTAAATAATATTCTGTTTTACAGATAAACAGCAAAGAAGCTGATTTCATATCCAAAAGTTCTCAGCCTAAATTTAGTTCTCAATTAGGCACATCAATACCAAGAATCTGTTTCTGTCACATCAGTATTAAAAAGGCATATCTGATTACACACCTTTATTTCTAGTACTTTGGGGGCAGAGGCAGGCATATCTCTCTGGGAGTTTCCAGGCCAGTCTTGTCTACGTATGAAGTTCTAAGCCATCCAGTACTACATAGTGAGACACTCAAAAATAAAATAATAAAATCTCCCCATTAAATGAAGACCCTATTCTAATCAATGAATAAGTGTTTTTCAGAGACCATTTCTTTATTAATAAAGTATTTTTGTAGCATGCCAAGAACGTGGGGGGAGTTACTATTGTAGAAGAAGGAAGGATGGAATGTTTAGATGAACCCACGTGAGTGAATTTGGACTTCTCCAAGAGAGAACAGTAGGTTCATTTATGATTAGCTGATTTTAACTAGAAATGGGAACAGTGAAGGGTGTGGAATAGAGTGTAACGTATGCCACGCTAATGCAACAGTCACCCTGTGGCTTCATGATATCAAGGAAAATCGAAGCAGCAGTTTCAGTGAGATCTGTATTTGTTAGCTAGGAAGGACATCCACCTTAGAGCTAGCTGCAGCTTGTAGTCGCAAGCTCTGGACTTGACCAGTTTCTTCACCTGAGCATTTTCTTCTTTTCCTCCTTATCTCACAGGATAGTTGGAGGATTCCGATGGGTAGTGAACTGGAAAGTACTGGAAATGACAGCATCAGTTCAAACAATTGGGTTCTAGTTGGTCAGTTTAGAAATGTGGAAACAAAAATGAGGTAGTCTTTGTTGTTGATTTGCTCAAAGCTCACAGAACAAATAAGGATAGTTCTGACCGGTCTTTGTTTGTGGAGTTTAGGGTTGGACTCGTGGCCTTATGCATATCAGGTCGGTGCTGCTTTTGCATATGTGCCTATTTTGTGTGTGTACATCCGTACTTACTTATGTGTACATGTGAGTATGGATGCTAGTGTACCTGTATGAGTTTTCATTTGAAGGCCAGAGACAACTTGGGGTGTTGTTCCTCAGGAGCCATCCACTTTGTTTTTTGAGATAGTCTCTCACCAGGCTTGCAGATTATACTAGACTAGCTAGCTGGTCTGCCATTGAGCCCCAGGGACCTGCCTGCCTCTGCCTCCCCAGCACTGTGGTGACATGGGCATGTCACCATGCCTGACTTTTTCTGTGGGTGCTGGGTATGGAACTTGGCTCTTCATTCTTGTGGGGAAAGCACTTAACTCTCTTTCCAAATCCCACCCCTCTTTTTATTTTCAGAGGAACTTTTTGCAAATTGTGTAAAATGAGATGAGAAAAGTTTTCATCTCTGGGAACCATTTGTCTTCAGTAAATTAGAGAATTCTCTAATACCCTTTTCTGATTAAAAACAAGTAAATTGTAGTTTTACATTATTTTTTTCTCTTGCATATGTATGTATGTATATATATATCTATATCTTTACATTATTAAAGAACAATAAAAATGATAAACTATTCAGTCATGGTTCCATATGCCTGTAATTCCAGCATGTTTGAGGCTGAAGCAGAAGGATCTTGAATTTGAGGTCTTGATTACATAGCATGACCCTGTCTCTAGAAAGAAAAATAGTTTGGAGAAGATGGTTCAGTGATAAAGAGCACTTGCTGCTCTTGCAGAGTACGTAGATTTGGTTCTCAGCATTCATATTGGGTGGCTTACAACTGTGTCTAAATTCGACTTCAGGAGATTGATCCAACAGCTTCTTTTGGCTTGTGTGTGTGCGCGCGCATAGATAATCTTAAAAATAATAGGGGGCTGGAGAGATGGCTCAGAAGTTAAGAGTCCTGCTTTTCCAGGGGTCTTGAGTTCAATTTCCATCAACCACATGGTGGCTCACAACATCTGTAATGAGATGTGGTGCCCTCTTCTGATGTGCAGGGATACGTGTAGACAGAGCACTGTATTAATAAATAAATAATAAATAATAATAAATAAATAATAACTCTTTTAAAAAATAAGATAAGGTTATCTTCTTAAAGTCCTGTTCCTCTTAGGCCTTGGTTGTGGCCTACCCTGAAATTAGATGTCAGTATTCTAGGTCACTTATCTCAAAAGTAAGGTCTGTGGGCAGTGGAAAACAGTTGAGAAATTTTGTGCATTTGAATGATTAAATTTGACTGGGAGACGGAGGCAGGATAATCTCTATGAGCTTGGGGTCAGCCAGGTCTGCAGAGTGAGACCCTGGGTTTTTTGTTGTGGTTGTTGTTGCTTTAAGATTTTTGTTAGTACCTAACTAGGAATAGTTGCTAGATCCTGTAACCCCAGAATTCTGTGGTGGAGACAGGTGGATCCTGGGAGCTTATTGACTGGTCAGTCTACCTGAACTTGATCCTGGGAGCTTATTGACTGGTCAGTCTACCTGAACTTGAAAGCTTCAGGTTTAAAATGGGGAGTGATTGAAGACCCCAGACAAACACACATTCGGATGAGAATTGAAACAGTTGTTTTCTTTTCTTGTAGATTAACTGCTGAAGTACTGATCGAGTTCTGCGTTTCTTCAATGAGGAACTACAGGCTGATCTTCTGCCATAATCTCAAACAACCATAAATGACAGAAGGATGCTTGCTCAGTGAGGGTAGCTGGTGCAGAAGCCGTTTTTTAAACTTAGGTGTTTAAGTACTCAAAGGTAAGCTTTCTCAGTGGTAATTTTTTGTAAGTATGCAAATCAGTGATTCTCGTGGTTAGCTGCTGTTTGATTAACTTTAGGATTTTTTATTTAATTAGCTGGCACCAAGTGCATCAAAGAGTAGATGTTCCTTGTATAAGACTATGTAAATTTATGGTTATCTTCTTGTTCCTAAGTTCATTTTTACCAGTCCTGAAAATTGGTTGGATTGTTTCCTGTTTTCCTATGGTGCCCTTGATCTAGCTATTATAGCTGATTCAGTGTTACTGTTTTAAACTTAAAAATATTGGGATTCACCTTTTATCTGGCGTATCAGTACTTGTTGAAAAAGTGTTTCTTCCTTTTTAAAAGATTTATTTATTGTGTATATAGTGTTCTGTCTGCATGTGCGTCTGCAGACCAGAAGGCGCCAGACCTTACTACAGATGGTTGTGAGCCACCATGTGGGTGCTGGGAATTGAACTCAGGACCTCTGGAAGAGCAGCCAGTGTTCTTAACCGCTGAGCCATCTCTCCAGGCCCCTAATTTTTCTTTCTTTTAAAGATAATCTTTTCTCCTTTTTTAGTGAATAGATTTTTATTGAGATTAGTTAGTAATTTGGACTACTTGTTATCTAATGCTTCAGGGATTAGAGACTCACTTATCTGAGGCATTATCTTCTGGCTTTATGGGTTTCCCTCATACAAAGAGACAACCATTTCTTCTGAACTAGCTTGGGGGTCTGGAATTTTCTTCCTCACTAAAAGTGGAAGCTTAGAGCTAAATATTTTTTTTTTTTAAATATTTATTTATTTATTATGTATACAATATTCTGCAGGCCAGAAGAGGGCATCAGACCTCATTACAGATGGTTGTGAGCCACCATGTGGTTGCCGGGAATTGAACTCAGGTCCTTCGGAAGAGCAGGCAATGCTCTTAACCACTGAGCCATCTCTCCAGCCCCCAAATATTTTTTCTTTCTGGGAAAAAAAAGTTGAGTCACAACTGCTCGTATAGAAATAAATGATTATTCCTGTTCTTATCAGGCCTCAGTTTATAAAGTGATTGACAACTAGACATGGCTACATATGGTTGTATCCTAGCAGTTAGGAGGCTGAGGTAGAAGGATTTCAAGTTTAAGGGCAACCTGAGCTATATACTAAGATCATGTCTCAAAAAGGCCCATTATTTATAAAATGTGATTCTTTCTCTAATTACCCAGTTTGTGAGTTGAGTGAGGGTTCAGAGATGGATCAGGTTTGACTTCTACCTACAACTGCATTATTACTACACTTTCAGAGTGAAAGTCGTCTTGGGGCAAATTTAGCCCTTAATTATCTTGGGATATTAAAGTCACTTTCCAGAAACTTTTGGGTGACATTTGACACTGTTAAAGTGTTGAGATAGCACAGAACATTCAGATTCTGTAGTAGAGGAAAGCTTTTGTAATTACACTGAAATTTGTAGACTGTATCATGGGCCTGATAACCAGAGCATATTTAAATAGTGCACATTCAGGTGTAAAAGCATTTTTCTCTAATGTATTTACTCATAGTGCCGCCTGTTAATTATTATAGTCTTTTTTTCCTTTTTCTATTTTCTTTTTTGTCTTTCATTTGGCAGAAAAGACAGCTTTGATTTCTGGCTGCAAAAAAGATATGAGGAAGAGCTCCTCCCCTTCCTTGAGTAACTGCAACTCCGATCTTGCTAACAAAATATTTGGAATTCCACTGGATGAGCTGCAGCAGGGAGGACATCCAGACAATGAGGTTCCATTCATAGTCCGCCACGTTGTGGACTATATTGAGGAACATGGTATACATTTCCTTACTTTGAGGGCTAGCTTTTGTTGTAATAAACACAACTATCCCATTTTGATTTTGGATTTAGTTTTTTCTTAGTGTGGATAATGCAAAGCATGAAGAACAGTATAAATTGTAAGGCTTTAGTATATTCTTCTTAAATTGATTTACCTAGAAATGGCAGTTGCCCAGCTGAGAACATTTTTAGTTGGGGGTAATAGAAACTTTTTAAATGGATATAGGGGTGGGATGAAATAGACTATCCCTTAGAGATAGTGTGTTGCTAGATGATCAGTTTGCTTTTTTAGCCAAGTCTTGGGAGCCAGGAAAGCCTTCCAAAAGCTTAAGAATTTTAAGTTGAGAATGAATATATGTGGCCAGGCAGTTAAGGTGCAGCTTAATTCTTACCTTGAACTAACATAGGAGGTCTGGAGCAACAAGGGCTGTTTCAAGTCAATGGGAATGCTGAGACAGTGGAGTGGCTTCGACAGAGATACGACAGTGGAGAAGAGGTGGATTTGGTTAAGGAAGCGGACGTTCCCTCAGCCATTAGTCTCCTTAGGTTTTTCCTGCAGGAGCTCCCTGAGCCCGTCATTCCTGGCAGCTTGCATAGTCACTTGGTGCAGCTTTCTCAAGGTAACAGTTGGTTCTTATTTCAATTATTTATTATTAGTTTTAGAGTTCTTTTAGGAATTTGATATGTGGTCAGTTAGTATAGAATTTCAGAGAATTTTTATTTTCTCCATTGGTCTTTGAGTCTATGTGGTATACCAAAGGCAATGACAGCTTCTTAGATCTTTGTAGTTGTTTACAATTTTTAAATATGCATTTTTATATGTATTTAAATATGATTTGTGTATGTATTTGTGTATGAGAATGTACATGTACTACTGTGTGTGTGGACATCAGAGGACAGCCTTGAGTGCTGTTCCTCACCTTTCCACTTTTACATGGGTTCTGGAGACCCAGACACTCAAGGCATCAGGTGTGTGTGGTAAGTGTTTTATCACAGAACCACCTCTTTAAAAAATTGTCATTTACTTTGTTGTGTGTATAGATGCACACGCTACAGTATACCTGTGTAGGTTAAAGGAGAACTTGCCAGACTTGATTCTCTATCATGTAGGTTCTGGGTTTTAAGCTCAGGCTGTCTTGCTGCTCTCCCTTTCCTGATTTTTTTAGAATTGATGTTATTGAACCATAGATACAAAAAGGTATTCTCTTGGGAAGGTGTCTAAATCATTGGACACAAATTCTATTTATTGTAGATAAATATGCTACTATGTATTATTCAGGTAATTCAATTGTTTATTGAATGCTTGCTATATGTGAGGGCACTGCTCTATATTTTGGGAATGCCAGCACTGATCAAAGGTAGTTAAGAATCTTTTCCCTCTTGGAGCTAAAGTGGGAGAAGGAGTATGTATGCCTGTGTGTGTGTGTGTGTGTGCATGAGCTTGCATGAACGCTAGTGCCAGAACATGGGTGTTCTCTCCTTCTACCATGTAGATCTTAGGAGTTGAACTCAGGTTGTCAGACTTTGTGGCAAGAGCCTTTACATGCTGAGCTAGCCCTCTGGTCTAAGCTAAAGTTCTAAAGGTGATATTTAGAGAACTAGATAGATGATAAATACAAAATAAATATGTGGGTGTGATATGTGATGATAAATTGGAGGTGTTAGGTATAATTAGTGTTAATTAGATTTTGCTTATGATTGTTGTGACTTCAAAAAAATTATTTTTCAGAGACAGGGTTTCTCTGTGTAGCCCTGACTATCCAGAAATTCACTCTGTAGGCCAGGCTGTCCTGAATTGTCAGAGATCTGCCTACTTTTGCCTGTGCGCCACAACTGCCTTGCAAGATTTATTATTATTTTTTTTTAATAATTATTTATTTTTATATGCATTGGTGTTTTGCCTGCATGTATGTCTGTGAGGGTGTCAGATCCCCTGGAACCAGAGCTACAGTTTTAAGCCACCACGTGGATCTTGGGGATTGAAACTGGGTCTTCTGGAAGAGCGGCCAGTACTCTTACCCTCTGAGCCATCTCTCCAGCTCCAAGATTTATAGTTTTTGAAAATTATGTATATACACGTGTCTGTGGATATATATGAGTGCAGAGAGAGTGTCAGATCCTTAGGAGCTAGGGAACTGACTAAGACTCCTTACAAGAGAGTGTTGGATCCTCAGGAGCTACGGAACTAAGACTCTGAACTGTCAAGCCATTTCTCTCTCTCTCTCTCTAACTCTTCACAGAAGTTACCACATATCGATTTGTCTTGGCTATGTGCTCTTTTGTTTTTATTCGTTGTGTGGTAGGGTCTCTGTAGTTCGGCTGTCCTGAAGCTCACTATATAGTAGACTAGGCTGTCCTCCAGTTCACAAAGCTCTTCCTGCTTCTGCCTCTGGAGTGCTGGAATTAAAGTGAGCACCACCACAGCCAGCTCTTAATAGATTCTTATAATTGTTTCCATCAGTTATAGGCATAATGTTTTAAAAAACATTAAAATTATAAAACTATTAAATATAACATAAAAATAATAAAATCATGTGGTTTATGCCTCTAATCTCAGGCATGTTCCATTCAATTATGACTTCAGAGTACTGGTGTATTTGAATGGACAGTTACTAATATCACAAAGTATAGAAAAGTTGTTGCATTTAAAAATCTTTTTTTTAATGCACATTTTATTTATTTATTATGTATACTGTGTTCTGTTTGCCTGTATGCTGGCTGGCCAGAAGAGGGCACCAGGTCTCATTACAAATGGCTGTGAGCCACCATGTGGTTGCTGGGAATTGAACTCAGAACCTCTGGAAGAACAGTCAGTGCTCTTAACCTCTAAGCCATTTATTTCCCCAGCCCCTGCATTTAAAAATTTTAAGTAAGCCGGGAGGTGGTGGCGCACGCCTTTAATCCCAGCACTCGGGAGGCAGAGGCAGGCAGATCTTTGTGAGTTCGAGACCAGCCTGGGCTACAAGAGCTAGTTCCAACGCAGGCTCCAAAGCCAGAGAAACCCTGTCCTGAAAAACAAAAACAAAAACAAAAACAAAAACCAAAAACAAAAGCAAAACAACCTTAAGTAAATCATGTGACTTTACCCCTCCTGATAAACTTTGTGTATGTATGAATACGTGTGTATGGAGGCAAGAGGTTGATGTCAGTTGTTGTCTTCAATCATTCTCTACCTCATTTTTTGAGACAGGGTCTCTCATTGTGTTTGGAGCTCTGGCTAGCAAGCCCCAGGGTTTCTTTGGTCTCTTGTCTCCCTGGTCCTGGTATTACAGGGGTGTGTTACTGCATTTGGCTTCTTAAGGGGATAATGGAGACATGAACTCAGGTACTTTGTCTTGTGCAGTACGAGGTCTACTGATTTAAGTGGTCTCTCCAGACCGTGATAAACATTTTAGACCTCTGTTATCTTCCAGAAATGGCCAGTATTAATCATGAACATAACCTTTTACCAATTTTTTTGGTGAGTTAATTTTAAAAACCTTCAGAAAAATTAAACAAAAAATGAAAATAATAAATTACTTATTTTTAAGTATGTCTGAGAAGTTCTCCAAAATTAGATCATCATCCATTAATGGGGTTTCTCAAGGCCTTGTTTCTGTTAGTAAAATCTCATTGACATAACAAACACAAGGCCTAGCTTCTGTAATCACATTCATTTGGTAAAAAAATGAAACCAGAGCCAGGTGTGGGTGGTTTATGCCTGTAATCCCAGCACCAAGGCAGGAGGATTGCCTGAGTTTGAGGTCACCCTGGGCCAGTCAGTGTACGCTACCAAGTGAGGCTGTCCCAAAAACAAAAAGCAAAAAATTTTGAGGAGAAACCCAAGTGAAAAATAGAAACCTTCCTTTCAATTTAGTTGGACCATATTGTGTAGGTTTAATGCTGCTTTTCTGAATCCTGTCACCCCCATTCATTTCTTATTTTCTTCATTGTTCGCATAGGAGATTGTCATTGATGCTTGCTTGTTGATGGCTCCTTAGTAGTTTTGTTGATGGCAGGTCAGTGTATTGTGACTTCTTAGAGTTGGCATTAACATGGAAACACTAGTATAGCCATGCAGGAGACAGTATGATGAGAAAAGTTAGAGAATGAGGCCTGTGAGTACTAGGTGAGGAAAACATCCTACAGTAATTGAGGCTGAATCCTTCTCCGCCTCCCCTTTTCAAACTCTTCTTTCACTTAATAAGTGAAATGCAAAGCCCTAAGGCGTTGGCCTCTCGAGAGGAAGTGAAGAGGTTTTGAATTATAGTTTAAAAAAAAATGACGTGGGTGGAGTAATGTGAACCTGGCAAAATATCTGAGCTTGACTTTTATTTCATTAAGAAAACCTGTCATTATGTTTTATAGATTATAATAATGAAGATGAATTTGGAAGAAAGTTGAGGTTCCTCTTGCAACAGCTTCCACCTGTTAATTACAGTTTGTTAAAGTTTCTGTGTAGGTTTTTAGCCAATGTAGCATCACATCATGAAGAAATTTGGTCTGCAAATTCTTTGGCTGCTGTTTTTGGTCCAGATGTCTTTCAGTAAGTTATTTCACAACTTTGTTTAGTTTTAAAAAATTGGATTTGTGAAGTGAAATCACTATATCGTTTCCCAAGAATCATAGGATGCTTGGTGAACAATTATTATTATTATTTTTATGGTCTACCTGATTAATTCTCACATTACTGTGTTCAGGGTACAAATTACGTGGGTTTTACAGATGGGAAAACTGAGGTACGGAATGATGACATAAATTGCTCAGTTTCATAAAGTGACTCACTGGTTCTTTTCTCATTTTACCTGTAATTAATTTAAGAACTCAGCTCAATTTAAGCTTTTATTCTCAGCATTTACACGGATGTGGAAGATATGAAAGAACAAGAAATTGTGAGCAGGATAATGGCGGGACTTCTGGAAAATTACTATGAGTTTTTTGAGAATGAAGAGGAAGATTTTTCATCAAATGATCTGAGTTCAGTTACTGAACAGGTGAGCATACTTAACATTCGATTTCTTAGAAAATATTTGTTTGTAAGAGTGCACTCTTAGTGACTTGACAAACATAATTTACCTGCTAAACTAGAGGTGGTTCTTTTGGTTCTCTTTGTAATGAATGAATGTAATGAATGAATGAATGAATCCATGTAGCATATGATTGGATTCTATACCCTTATCCCTACTTCCTGATCTTAGTTTAGGGTACTAAGCCGAAAGCATTATTTATTTGTAGTTCTGAGCATTGGACCTCAGTCTTTGTGCATGCTAGGTAAGCATTCTATTACTGAGATATATGTTCAACTAGGAAAATGGCAGAGTGCGTAGTAGAAATTCTTTTGTACTTTACTCTCCAGCCTCATTATTCACTTAGAAATTGTTTGTTTTAGCCAGACAGTGGTGGTGCACGCCTTTAATCCCAGCACTCGGGAGGCAGAGGCAGGCAGATCTCTGTGAGTTCGAGGCCAACCAGGCTCCAAAGCTACAGAGAAACCATGTCTCGAAAAACAAACAAAACAAAACAAAAAATTGTTTTGTGTGCCCAGGTTGCCCTTGATCCAGGTAGCTCCTTTGTTTTGAATGTTGAAGGATTTCTGATATGCCCCACATCTGAATAGTAGATAATTTTAAATTCTGTGACTAATAAGTTTTTCAAACACATTAATTATAGAATTTTAGACTGTTTTAGTTTCAGTTTGTATTGTCTGTGTGAGGGTATGGTATTAATTTAGCCCGGTTTGGCCTGGAACTCAGTAGGCAACCTAAGCTAGTCTTTTAAGTCATTATTTACACTCCTTACATTTAGAATTTGCGAGTTAGATATCTCTTTGAAAATTTTTTCTTCTAATTCAAGTAGTTTATCACCAGACTTTTTTTTTTTTTTTTTTTGCCCTGGAACTAAGTATACAGACCACAGACTGGCTTCTAACACAGTCAGTGTGCCTCTGCTCCTTGGGTGCTGCTGGAATTATAGGCATGTTCCCCTGTACCTGGGTAGTTAACTGAGGTAGGGTTTCACAGTCTGGTCTTGACCTTGCTCTTAGCATAGATTGGCCTTGAATTATTGACATCCGACCACAATCTTGTGAGGACTGGGATTACTGATACATGCTACCACATGTAGCTCCAGATGATGATTCTTAGGAATAAATGTCAAGAGGACAGACAGGTCAGTGTCATGAAGTTTTTTGTTTTGTTTGAGACAGGGTCTCATGCAACCCAAGCTGACCTGGAACTCCTTATATAGGTTTGCCTTGAGTTTCTGATTTAATGGTCTCCTCTTTCCAGTATTGCCTGGTTGATACTTAAACTTTAATGTCTTGATGTTTATAAATCCATCTGTTAGGGAATTCTCTATGTCATCCTTCTTTAGATTACATTTTAATCCAATAGCTTTTTTAGAATCCAAATTAATGGCTGTTCAAATGTAATAGCAGTCTTTCTCTGTGTGTATGTCTCATTCCTTTTCTATGTTTCCAAGACGTTTGACTTGTTAGAAATTGTTGACAGCTTGACCTAGTATTTATAGACTTCTCAAATTTGCAGTGTATGCCTTGATTATACTTTATATTGTTTTATAATTTTGTGGTTTTTCTGTACTATAATTTCCTTGTGTGTACTGAACTTTATGTCTGTATGTCAGTACATATCAGTACTTATATTTTTTCAAACATCAGAAAAATTGGCTTTAAAATATGTCACATTTTATATTACATAGGTTGATACTTAAATTAAGCAAGACTGAAGGAGATATGTTGAATTCTGTTGGGTTTGCCCATAGATAGAAAAGATATTAGTATATTGATAAAAATATCTCCAAGAAGTAGGGTAGTGAGGTGTTTTTCAAGTTGCTAATTACTGGGATTTCTTTTCTTCCCTCTCTCCCTCCCTCCCTCCCTCCCTTCTTTCCTTCCTCTCTTCGTCCCTCCCTTCCTCCCTCTTTCCTTCCTAAGATTTATTATGTATGCTGTGTTCTGTCTGCATGTATGCCTGCAGGCCAAAAGAGGGTGCAGGATCTCATTACAGATGGTTGTGAGCCACCGTGTGGTTGCTGAGAATTGAACTCGACCTCTGGAAGAGCAGCCAGTGCTCTTAACCATTGAGCCATCTCTCCAGCTCCTTTTCTTTTTAAAAAAATATTTAATTTTATTTTGTATGTATGTGTGTATGTCAATACACCATGTGCATGCTTAGTGACTTCAGAGGTCAGAAGAGGGTATTAGATTGCCTGAAATTGAAATATGCTTGTGAACCACCATGTGGCTGCTGGGTCTTGGAAGAGCAGCCAGTACTCTTAACCACTGAGCCTTCTCTCCAGTCCCTGGGATCTACTTTGTTACCCGTTAAAAAAAATAAATAAACTTCTTGATTAGAGTGAAGTAACAGAAGTACAGATTTGTGAAGCTTGTTTTCTTTAAGCAATTTGGCAAATTCAGTTTGATTTGTTAGTAGAATTGATGAGGTATTTGAATGCAAGTAAAATAGTCTCAAAACTCAGTAGAGTTGTGTTTAAGTTACTTTTTTTGTTTTTGTTTTTCGAGACAGGGTTTCTCTGTGGCTTTGGAGCCTGTGTGCTGGCTAGCTCTTGTAGACCAGGCTGGTCTCAAACTCACAAAGATCCGCCTGCCTCTGCCTCCCGAGTGCTGGGATTAAAGGCATGTGCCACCACCGCCCGGCTTGTTTAAGTTACTTTTATTTTTTTATTTTTATTTTATTTTAAATATTTATTTATTATGTATACAATATTCCATCTGTGTGTATGCCTGCAGGCCAGAAGAGGGCACCAGACTCCATTACAGATGGTTGTGGCCACCATGTGGTTGCTGGGAATTGAACTCGGGACCTTTGGAAGAGCAGGCAATGCTCTTAACCTCTGAGCCATCTCTCCAGCCCCCAAATATTTAATTTAATGTATTTTTTAAAAATTATTTATTTATTATGTGTGCAATATTCTGTCTTTGTGTATGCTTGCAGGCCAGAAGAGGGTTAAGTTACTTTTAATACTTAAGTCTGATTTATATGTTTAAGGATACCAGCAAGTATGGCTGACGGGCTGTTCTTTGCTTTTTATTTTAATTTTGATAATTGAAGGAAGCCAAGTTTATTCAGCACTGTTTTGGAGTTTCATCCCATTAATTCAAGTATTTAGTTGTTACACTCTTCTGAAGGTAGTACATGTCTTATGTAGGCTATGTGTTGAAACAATGAATAGGGAATGCTTGAGAAATAACTTTACAAAAGTCAAGTGGACTTTGATTGGGCTCTTCAGATGAATAAAAGTCTAGTAGAGGGGGTTGAAGTGACAATTGTGTTTCTTTGTACATTTGAGAAGGCAACTAAGCGTTCTCCACAGTCTGGAGAGCAGGCATTTCATAAGGCCCTAGAGAAGGGAATTGCAGCAAGAAAGAAGAGATGTAAGTATGGGTGAAGGTTTCTGTAAGTGAAGTTAAGGCACCTATATAGTTCAAAATAACTATGAATAAACAAAAATTGTTGAGCAGAAGATCAAGTGGACAAAGGAAAGATGAACTTTTAAAGATTAATGTGGAGTAAAAGGACTTTTTACTGTCTTTTTTAAAAAAATATTTATTTATTTATTATGTGTACAATATTCTGTCTGTGTGTAATGTCTGCAGGCCAGAAGAGGGCCCCAAACCTCATTACAGATGGTTGTGAGCCACCATGTGGTTGCCGGGAATTGAACTCAGGACCTTTGGAAGAGCAGGCAATGCTCTTAACCACTGAGCCATTTCTCCAGCCCTTTACTCTGTCTTTTATGACCTCTCTGATATATTGAGTTAGTTATTACTGGAGAAGTTCCCAATAATTTTGCTAGGAATTGGAATTGAGGAGAAGAAAATCCTACAGACTATAATTTTAGTTGGGATTATAATAGTGTTGATGTGTGCCACCACATCCAACTGCTGCTTTTGGACAAACTGAAAATCGTGGTTTTGGCCTGGCAGTGGTGGTGCACACCTTTAATCCCAGCACTTGGGGGCAGAGACAAGGTGGATATCTGTGAGTTTGAGGCCAGCCTGGTCTACAGAGCTAGTTCCAGAGTAGCCAAGGCTACACAGAGAAACCCTGTTTTGAAAAAAAAATGTTTTATTGACTTTCCTTTTGTATCTTAGTTGTTTGTTTTTGTTAGTGATTACTTAATATAAAGTTGGTTTCATGATGGAGACATTTTATAAATCCTACTAAAAAATAAAATTACAATTTTGTGCTTAATAATTAAAATGTAAGTTTTTTGTTTAGAATTTTATTTTGATGGGGACTGAACTCAGTCCCTTGCAAATGCTAGGCTAGTGTTCTATCACAGAGCTACATCACTAGCTGGGGTCTCGTTTCTTATGAAAAATGTAACCAGAAGTTAGCCAGCAATTATGAAACACAGCTAACACCTAAAGCATTTTGCCCGTTTCCCCCTTGATAGGGTCTGACTGTCTCTGCTTGCCTAGAGCTCACTCTGTAGACCAGGCTAGCTTGGAACTTACTGTGTAGACGAGCTGTCCTGGCGATATGCCTGCCTCTGTCTTCTGAATACTAAAGACAAGTGTGCCAGCCCAGCCATAAGCAACATTTTAGAATATCCCCCACCCCCATTTATCCTGAGCTGGCCTCTCAGTTTGCTGTGTAGGATGATCTTGACCTTTAATAATTGTGCTTCTGTCTCTCATTTACTGAATTTACAGATGTATTTCACGAAACGCAGGATATTGTGCCTTCTTTTTTATACTTAATATTAAATGAGTTATTTAATATCCTTAGGAAATGGAGAAAGGAACTGGAAGTCTTCCGTGTTAGATTTATAAGATTAATTAGGAAATTACTAGATTTATAAAAGTGGTTAGAAAATGAAGCTTTAAAAAATTCATTTTGAGACAGATGTGTGTAGTTCTGGCCAGTGGAGCTTGCAGCAATCCTCCTGACATTGCCTCCCTGGTACTGGAATTGCAGACGTGTACTGCTGGGCCCAATAAAAACATTCTTACTGTTAAGTGTAAGCTTTTTCATAGGTTATAACATTCTTATTTATCATGCATGGAAATGCTGCTTGACATAAGCAAAATGAAAAAGTTACATTTGTCTTGTTTACTTTTTATTGTTACTCAGTTTTGTAGTGCTAGGGAGTGAAACTGGAATCTTGTGCATGTTAGGTAAATGTTTTCCTGTTCTATAATTTTATTTCCATTTAAAAAAGTTAACACTTTAGAGAAGAGCTTGGTATTAGGAAATGAAATTTAAAATGAGTTCCTTGCATTTACAGTATTTTTTAGAGTAAGTCTTTTAAAAGCTTTATTAAATTTAATCCTGAAATTCCTTTTTATATAGGTTAATGGACTTTCTGAGGAAGAAGAGGAAGATGAAAAGCTGGAACATATAGAAGAACTTCCAGAAGAAGGTGTAGAAAAGTCAGATGGCATGCCAGAGGGGTTGCAGTTGAGGATACCTGAGAACACCCTGGAACCAGACAGTGTTACGTCATTGGGAAGGTAAAGACTTCAGCTGAGTATCTTTAGCTTCTGAGTGTTTTATTCTCACTGTAGACTCAAGCAGCAAACACCAAGAGCACTGCTTTGTGAGGCTGAACTTGGCATAGCGGGGGATACAGTTATTGTTGGAGAATTAGCTAGCATGCGTGTGCTCCTGCAATCCCATCATTTGAGAGGCAGGACCAGGAGGCCAGACCGTGCAGGTTGTATATAGTAAGACCCTTTCTCAGAGGAAAAAAAAAAAAGACATTGAGTATTTAAAAAAAAAGCAAAAAGAAAACTAAAAAGCCATTAAAGAGTTTACATTTTCCAGTGTTATACTTTTCTTCAGAAATAAAGCCTCATGTATATTTTTGTTAGAGTTGGTTTTTATGTTAGCTAGTTAGTTGGGTTTGGTTAAAGTTTTAGAACCTTTGAAATAGAGTTTCTAGAGATGGTAGTACTGTGATCGAATTGACCGACTTAGCTGCTGCTGTGATGAAACACTATGGCCAGGTTCCTTTTCAAAGAAACCTTTAATTGGGTTTGTGGTTCGAGAGGATTGGAGTCCATGATTGTGGAGCAGAGGCATGGTGGCAGGAATAGCTCACATCTTGATCCAAAGCAAGAGGGATGGTGCGGGGAGTGGGTAGGGAAGAGGTGGGGATGGGTGTGAGTGAGCATATGCACACTGGGATTGGCACTAATCGTTTAGAGACATGAATACCTGTTTGCAGTGATATACCTCTTTCAACAAGGCCACATTTTCCAATTCTTCTGCTTCACTGGTTGGGAACCAAGTATTCAAACATAGGAGCTTATGATGGCTTTTCTCCATCCCAATTACCACACTGATTTTTAAAAATCTTTTGTTTTGAATTCATATACGTGAATGCAGTGATAGGGAAGATAGAAGAGGGTATCGGATTTCCTAGAGCTGAAGTTGTGAAGCTTTTGTAAACTCCCTGTCTTGGGTGCTGGGAACCAAACTTGGATCCTTTGGAAGAGCAGTACGTGCTCTTAGCCTCCTAAATGCTGAGCCATCTCTTTAGCCTCCTGAATTGACTTATATTTGTAGCTTCTAGGGTAGGGTTGGGTTGAATCTGAGCACAAGGATAGAACTATAAGCATTTTGATACTAAACAATTTTTTAAAGTTTATTTTGTATGTGTATTCCATTGTTTTCTCTTTACAATTTATTTTTCTATGTGTATGATATTTTTGTATGTGTGTATGTATGTGTAACATGATCATGCTTGGTGCCCATGGAAGTCAGAAGGCATTGGATTCCCAGGGATTGGAATTACAAATGGTTGTAAGCAATCATACCAGTTCCAGGAATGGGCCCACGTCGTCTTTTTTTTTTTTTTTTTTTTTTTTACAATTGGGATTTTTTAAAAAAATATTTATTTATTTATTATGTATACAATATTCTGTCTGTGTGTATGTCTGCAGGCCAGAAGAGGGCCCCAGACCTCATTACAGATGGTTGTGAGCCACCATATGGTTGCTGGGAATTGAACTCAGGACCTTTGGAAGAGCAGACAATGCTCTTAACCACTGAGCCATCTCTCCAGCCCCAGCCCAGGTCTTCTTTAGCCATTGGGGCACCTCTTCAGCCCTAAAAATAAATTTAAGAACAAGATTCCCCAGATAATTTCATTCCTTTAACTCTCTTCAGTATCATTTTATTTATAATAATAAACAAAATTCTCAAATGGTCGATAGGGTCTGTGTAACTGATCTGCTCCACCTTACTGGCTACGGTTGTGCTTTTATCTCTAGTGTTTTGTTACAGTGATGGAAAGCTGACTAATGTGTGACATATGTTAACTGTTATCTTCCAGCACTGGAATGCAGAGCATGTAACAGCAGGCTTTTGTTTACTTACATCATGCTTACTTATTGTGTGTTACATGCATGCATGCATATTGCCTTAGGGCTTTTATTGCTGTGAAGAGACACCATGACCACAGCAACTCTTATAAAGAAAACATTTAATTGGGGTGCTCGCTTACAGTCTTAGCAGTTCAGTCCATTATCATCATAAAGGGGAGTGATGATGGCATGCAGGTAGATGTGGTGCTGGAACTGAGAGTGCTACATCTTACAGGCAACAGGAAATGGACTGGCAGTTACACTGAGGGAAGCTTGAGATAAGAGACCTCAAAGCCCACCCCCACAGTGACACACTTCCTCCAACAAGGCCATTCCTAGTAGTGCTACTCCCTTAGCGGGCCATTTTCTTTCAAACCACCATACACACCTTAGTGCAGTTGTGCTCAGCCCTGAACCTCTCTCTCACTGAACCTAGAGTCGGTTAGGCTAAACTGGCTAAGGATCTGCCTGCTTCCTCCCGTTTCCCCCAGTGTTGCTGTTACAGATGCATACCATGCTATGGGTACTGGGGATTCAAACTCAGGTCCTAATGTTTGCACAGCATTTTACCCAGTGAGTCATCTTCCCAATCCTGCTTTTGTGTTGGTATTATAGCACTGAGAATAGTGTCCACCACAGAATAGAATTAAGTATTAAATGTTGAATAAATGAAGATTTAAAAGGAAAATGGAATTGTCTTAAGTGCTTGGTTTAATATGATTCAAATTACACATTGAACAAGTGAATCAGTATACCAAGACAGAAATAACGTAGACTATGTTATTTGATTTTTCTACACTGAATGAAAGAAGAGCAAGAATTTTTCTAAAATATGTAGAGCCTAGTAAATAAAAAGTGCTTAATAATGTTCCCAGGAATTAGTGGGTACTGTGAGAGATTGAACTTTCAGCAATCAGTGTCAGGGATTTTGAACATTTCAAAGGTAGTTTGTAAGTATGCATTGAAAATATTAAAGAAACAATATTCCTCTTTTGTATTTTTTAAGGTTTTATTTATTTTTGAGAGGAGGGGAGAGGGTTTCATAGGGTGTTGGATCCCCTGGAACTGGAGTTATAGGTGGTTGTGATGTGGGTTCTGGGAACTGAACTCAGGTACTCTTGAGAGCAGTATATGCCCTTAATCACTGAACTACCTCTCCATCTCCTGAGGAAGATTAAAAAACTAACCAAGTAGCTATTGAATATGAAATGAAAGCTATTTAGACATGAAAAGTGGTGGTTAGAATGCTGGTTTTTAGGATGCCATGCTATTCAACAGTAGAAGTGCCATGAGTGTTTTTGCCAACCTTGGAAGCTCTGTGTAATGGTGGTCCTGGTTTGTGTGCTTTGATGCCGTGATTAGAATTTTACTAAATGGGACTGATGGTGGCTCTGTGATGGAGTACTGCCTGCTGTGTACAAAGCCTTGTCCTAGGTACAGTATTACAGCAATAAGAAGGGCTGTATAAGTAGCATGTAGGCCAAGTAGGAAGAGAGCAAGTGGTATAGGAGAAGCATGACAGAATGAATTCTGTAGCATGTGATCCTGAAACCTCGTGTCCCTTTTATTGCTCTCATTTTCACCACTGAAAATGACTCCTGTTCCATCATTGGTAGTATTAGCTGACCAGAAGTTGGTTGTGTTTAGAATTACATAAGTTGGAAATTTGACCAAAGAAAGCTACTGCTGTTGTATCTGACAAGGTATTTGTGATGATGTACAAAGTTTGTATTTAACTAGACAAACAATAGTATATGTAGGAGTGTGTGTTTATAAAGGAAATGGTTTGAACACAGTATTTTTGCTTATGAGAATTCTTACAAGGTCTGTTAACTTTCAAAGAAGAATAAAAATGCATGTATCAGATTTAATCTAACTTAGCAAGGGCAAATACATATATTTAGGAGGATGCATTTTCTTTAAGTAATCTAACTTAGCAAGGGCAAATACATATATTTAGGAGGATGCATTTTCTTTAAGTAATCAGTGTCAGGAATTTTGAACATTTCAGTAAGGTAGTTTGTAAGTATGCATTGAAAATATTAAAGAAACAATATTCATTTTGTTAACCAAGTTGATGGTATACAGAAAGCTACACTAGAAGTGTTTTCAGGTACTCAGGAGAGAGCCTGCTTAGAGCAGGTGCAGACTCCTCGCACAGAGCCAGCTTCTGTCAGGCAGAGTCTGTGATGATAGACAGAGGTGTGACAGTGAAGAGGAGTTGCTCTAATCTCAGTATCCAGGAAGTTGAGACAAGCAGATTGCCAGCTTGAGGTCAGCTGGACTACATGGTAGGACCCCCCCATCTCAAGACAACCCCCCCAATAAGTAAAGATTTGTGAATTGTGTGTTTGCTTTGAAATGTGGAATCATGTAGTCCAAGCTGGCCCCAAACTCTTTTGTGTGATTTAGGATTACCTTGAACTCTTGAATTTCCTGCCTTCATCTCCCACATGCCAGGATTATGGAATTGTGTCACTACAGCCAACATAGGTCATGATTGTTATTTGATTGTTTCAAAGGTCTGATCTTGACTTTTTAAAAATCTTATTAGGGTTGATGCTGCTGCTGATACTGCTAGTGCCAGTGATGGTAACATAAAGTGTTCAAAGCCTGTGCGTGTTACTACCGCAGATAATGAAGTCATGCAGCAAGATTTTATATTTGAGGATCAGAAAAATAATCAGGTAAGAAATGCTAGAAGCATTATTCTAATTGTCCCATGTGTTCCTTTGATAACAAAAGTTAGTAATTCCCGCTGACATACTTGTCTGTGTTGTAAATCCCTAGGAATATAAATTCTCTGTAGAATTTAGGAATCGTGTTAGGTAGAGAGGAAGCATAGGCACCTTATTATATTTTTAATCTTTTGTGTATATTTGTGAGTAAGCTTACGTGTGCCATGGTTAGAAGACTACCTTTGGTGTTAATTTTTGCATTCAATCTTGTTTGAGACAGGATTGGTGTTTTGCTTGAATACACACCAGGCTGTTTGACTCAGGAGCTTCGGAGGATCAACCTGTCCTCCAGCCCATTTTGCTGTAGGCACTAGGATTGCAGATTTGTACTGCTGCGTTTTACATGGGTTTGTGTGGCAAGGACATGTACCCAGTTAGCCATCCCCCATCCCAAGGGCCTTTTGTTTTAGGCAAGGTCTTACTGTATAGCCCTGGCTGACAGGGAACTCTCTACATAGACCAGGCTGCCCCTGTTGTAAAACAGTGCGAGAGGGACCCTGGTGGGTAAGGGCTGTGAATGGGAGACAAATACGCTATGCAGGCAAAGCTTAAGTCATGAGTTTATTGAGAAAAGGGTAAAGGGGAGGGAAGAGGGAAAGAGATACAGAGAGGAATAGGAGGCAAGGACCAGCCTGTGGTAGGCGGAGCTTGTCTCTTAAAGGGACCTTTGCATCTGCGCAGTGCCTTAGCACCCATAGGACCCTGGGCTGGCTAGGGTACTGCCTGGGTTCATCCTGCTAGGTGACAAGGGGCCAGCATAATTCCTGAATCCTAACAGCCAGCCAGCCAGTGGTCTTCCCCTCTACCTCTCAAGAAAAGGTATTAAAGGTGAATGCCACCATGTCCAGCATCAAACACATTTTAAAAGTATTTCTTGGAAAGGAAGTTTACGATGCCCACTGAGGTAGTTAGTGGTATTGTGCTGAGCTTCATTAGTTTCAAAGCTTTCTGTATTTCTTAGTACTTTTGAAGAACATAATCCCCCCCTCCTTTCCCTTTATAGTTCTTAGTTGAAGTAGACTCCTATAATAAAAGATTTAAATAAAACCTTTTTGTTGTTCTTATGGGTATAGGTGTTTTGCATATACCCCATGGTGTGCTCAGTGGAGGCCCAGAGGCCAAAGTAGGAGGCATTGGAACCCTTGGGAAGGAAGTTAAAATTGTGAGCTGCATCTGGGGATTGATCCCAAGGGCAGCCAATGCTCTTAACTACTAAACTGTCTTGGTGGAGGCTGCTTATTCGTTCCCGGCTGCCCAGACCACAAAATAATCACACAGAAACTATATTATTTGCAATACTGTTTGGCCAATAGCTTAAGTGAATTTCTGGCTTACTTTTATATCTTAAATTAACCCATTTCTATTAATCTTTGTATTGCCACAGTGGCTGTAGCTTACTGGCAAGGTTCTGGGCGTCTGTCCCCATTGGTGGCTACATGGCTTCTTGCAACTCTGCCTTCTTTCTCCCAGCATTCAGTTTAGTTTTCCCCACCAAGCTCTACTCTGCCCTATCACACACCAAGGCAGCTTCTTTATTCACTATTCAATAAAAGCAACACAAACAGAAGGACCTCCCACACCACTGTCTCTCTAGCCTCTCCCTTTTTGATATTTAAAAGACAGGGATCTCACTATATAATTTGGACTGGCCTGGGACTTGCTATGTAGACCAGGCTGGCCTTGAACTAACAGTGATAGTTTACCTTTTTTTCCCTTAATTGCTGAGATTAAAGGAGTGAGCCACCATACCTGGCAACAAAAGACACAAAAGAGGAGAAAAACAAGCTTAATGAATTATTCCTCAAATACAGGTGGGAATTGGAAGAAACAGTAAATCTCTAACGGTGGCTTAACTAGCACTAGTATCCAGAAATGACTAAGTGTGTAGATGACGACCAGGAAAGGTATTTGAACCATAAATAGTGTTTAGTTCTGTTAGGGCAGAGTGATAGAAATCCTGGCAGAGACTGCTTCCTGTTGAATGTGGGTATTTTTAGGGTCCTAGAGAGAAAATTTGAGATAATGGCCAAGTCCTGGGAAGACCAGTTATAACCTTTGTTAATAGGTATCTCTTGTCAACTGTCAGGAGATCATCTTCCCTGATCAAACCAGATCCAAATCAACCTGGAACTGTCATGGCATTTCAATTGTATTTTAATAAATAAAGCTTGCCTGGGGATCGGAAAAGTATAATAGCCACACTGGCCAGCCTTACAGATATATATCTTAAATCCTAGTAGCCACACTAGTTACCATAGAAACTAGATGGTGCATGCCTATAATCCCAGTGGTGTACACCTTCAATCCCAGAACTAGAGAGGATTATGAGATGGGAGGAGACAGCTCTCAGTCTCATTCTGAGATTCCTGGAGGCAGGATCACCATTTTGGACAGAGGCTGAGATAAAATCCAGTGAGTTATCTCTGAGTTCTTATTAATAGCGTTTCATGGAACGAATGAAGAATAAAGAAGAACCTCTTCTTCAAAGCATTTTTGATTTCCATTTGACAAATACATTTTTGCCTTTTTTAAAAGTTAAGGCATTCTTAAAATACCTAGGCTGGTTTATTTCCACAGTCTCTTTTTCAATTCCAGGTCTCTTAGCAGCTGTCCTTTGCTCCTCAGCAATCAAAAAATTCAGAATCAACACAATACTATACAGGGTTCTGACTCCCTGAGTGCTTGTCATCTTTACATGGCTTTTTTCTTTTACATTACTTTTACTTTCTCTTTAAAGACTTTATTATTTTTAATCTATTTCTATGATGGCCTTACCCATTTTCTTTCTTAAAACACACTGGAACCTGTTTAGAGGTTTTTTTTTTTCTGTCTGGGCCTCTTTTACTGCATGTCTTTTAGCCTTTTTTATCGCAGGAGCAAACTTTAGACTGTTAAGCTACACCTGGATCCTCAGCTGCTCTCGCAGCTGGCTCTGCCCACTTCTCGGATTGGGTTGTGAAAGCCAAGCCCAAAGCTTGTTCCCTGGTCAGAAGAGGTTCCTGACTGAGAACGGCATTAAACCTTCCAAGTTGTGGAAGCCACAGCAGTTTTTGCTTAGCTTGCAGTTTCTAGTTTTTATTTAGCACTGCCCGCTAAAGAGCAACGGCTCCTCTTAAAGGAGCAGTGTCTTTTTTTTTTCAGCTTTCTCAGGTCCTACATGGAAATTTGGGCCCATGTTGGAATGCCAAAGTGTTGTGTGATGTTTACTCTTTTGCTTTTCTGGGGGGCCCGGCACTTAGCTTCCAAATAAATCACACACTGAGACTTATTCTTAGTGTCTGACCTTAGCTTGGCTTGCTTCTAGCCAGCTTGTCTTCTCTTAAATTATCCTGTCTACCTTTTGCCTCTGGGCTTTTGTTTTTCTCTATTTCTGCATATTTTACTTTACTCTCCTCCCCATGGCTTGCTGGGTGTCCTCGTCTCCTCCTCTTCTGGATTTCTCCTATTTATACTCTTTCTGCCCCTTGCTCCTGCCTTGCTGTTGGGCTACTCAGCTTTTTTTTTTTTTTTTTTTTTTT
>JAQHUG010000276.1:98938-120198 GCA_028555095.1 Dicrostonyx torquatus | reverse complement strand
CTCTGTGGCTTTGGAGCCTGCGCTGGAACTAGCTCTTGTAGACCAGGCTGGTCTCGAACTCACAAAGATCCGCCTGCCTCTGCCTCCCGAGTGCTGGGATTAAAGGCGTGCGCCACCACCGCCTGGCCGGAGGTTAAGTTTTGTGTACAGAAACTGCCAGTTTCTAAGACTTACAGTAGTGGGGTGGTGGTTGCTAATTTGTTATCTGAAGTCTTCTCTACTGTGGATGTGGGAGCTGGTAGACAGTGGTCTTCTTCTGTCAGTCTGCAGGTGTGCTGCTAGAACCTTGTAGTGACCACGGAGACAGTGAAGATGGCCATCCGGAGAGGTAAGCCGCCTTTTAGTGTTGCTGATAAATCATTTTGAGAATTGGAACAATCTTTTCACAGATTTTTGGTTGAGAACTTTGGGTGAATATATCCATTATAGCATACAGTTTGGGTAATCTTAGAAAGAAAATCAGGTTTTTTACTTTAGTGGTAGATTAGAATATATTAAGAGCCACAAATAGACTTTCCCAGCTGCAGACAAGCATTAATTATGAACATACATTATTCAGAGAGAACACAGCCTTCTTAGGGATGACAAAAACTTTGATTTATAAAACAATTAGAATTTATTGATATTGTAAATAGACATGTCAGTGAGTTAACTGATAGTTTGGGAACTGTGGCCAGCCAACCAAAAATTTATAAAATACTTGCTTCAGTGAATATGTGTGGGATAGTTTTTTTGTCCCTGGTACTCATTCTTACTGTGTCCAAGGATAATCTTGCCCATTTGGTGCTTGTTCACCCCTATCCCTGTAAGATGTCGAAGATAATGAGATCCATCAAATGTAGAGTCCCCGCAGATACAGTCCCTTTGAGGAAGAACAGAGTGTTTCAATCAGTGGACAGAAGGCTTTTCCAGTCACTTGGGTCTTGTTGCCCTTTGCATCGTTCTGTCCCAAGCTGCCAAGAAGTATATCCTAACATTCTTAGCAGAGCTGATTTGATACTCTGAAAATGGTCAGGAATGAGGGTTCTGATAGAGCATTACTGATTTGCTGATAGCCTATTGGTCAGGTAAAGTTTTGTTAATGATGTTGTATCTTAATTGTGAGTAGGAACCTGCTGTTGGTGGGTAAGTAAATTCTTTGGAGCCATGTCTCTGGAGTGTCCTCGTACTTTGAAGGTCCACAGATTTCCTGCTTACAGAGCTCCTTGTGCTTCCTTTCAGGAGGCAGGACTGATCATCTTCCAGCCCAGGGAGTTTTGGAGCTATGGGCTGAAGATATAAGATTAACAGGCATCCCCAGAGTGATGACATCGGGATATGGTAGAACAATATAAGTATCCATTTAGTGAGGACCCAGTCTTTTTGGAAAGCTCTTTGCTTTTCAACTCATGTCTGGGTTAGCAAACTTGTAGATCCAGAGTACTTTGGTTAGGTGGATTGCATTTTGCATGGTTAATACTTATGTTTTTCAGATTTAGATAATTAGGTCTTTCAGCGTGAGTCTTTGAGAGTGAATCTAACTTATCCTACAATTTGCTCCAACCCTAAATAAAAGAAAGCCTTGAAGCGATGATGGTGCACACCTTTAATCCCAGCACTCGAGAAGCAGAGGCAGGCGGATCTGTGAGTTTGAGGCCAGCCAGGGCTACACAGTGAAACTCTGTCTTGACACCCCCCTCCCCCAGAAAAAAAAAAGCTTGTCAGAGAATTAAGTTTATTTCTCAGGCCACCAAAGATAAGATACTTATATAAGGAATTAGCTTCTTGTGTTTAAATCAAGGCTTGTCTTCCAAGTGCTCACCACCTATTATGACCACTTAGAAGTAGCACTTAGGTATATTTATAACAAACTGGCACAGACCTCTTTAAGGAACATTTCCCACTGTGGGCGTATTGATAGCTTACCCTATTAATAACAGATGCTTTGGTGACTGACCAAAGAGGTAGAGATTTGTGACAACTTACAATGTGGTTCTTACACAGGGTTTCATTTTTCTGGAGAAGTAAAAGGTGAATGAAGTTTTCCCTTTTTTTTAAAATTTTTTTATTTATTAAATGTGATGTGTTAGGTTTTGCGGTGAGGGTTTAAGAAGCAGTAACCTTCTTGGATTGCAGTAACTTCCTGTGATAGTGATAGCCTTAAAGGACAGGTCCAAACCTTTATTAGTCTTTCCATGGAGAGAATTAACCTGTTGGTTAAAACTAATATTTATTTTATGGATTCTTTTTCCAATATGCATCAGTTCTCACTGGCTTCTGTATTGCGGTTTTTAATTTTCCTTTCCTAGAGATTTTTCTTTTGGGGGTGGTTTTATGTGGGGAGGGAATGGTGAAGAATAATCATTTAATTTTTCCAAACCTGAAGTGAGTCTGTGGATCTTTTCAGTATTGTGTGATTTTCAGATATAGGGCTCCAAAGAATGGGCATATGCCCTGTTTTCAATTTTAAATGCTGACTATATTGGGGAAGGTAAGAGGTAATAACAGTAACCTTTTTAGTCTTCAGATGCTAATAACTATACTTGTGTTTTTAGGAAGGAATATTTGTTATGTGACAGTGATAAATTGCCACACTTAATTCTGGTAAGAACTATCTTTATATTATAGTTCTTAAAAAATGTTGCTTAGATTAATGTATCAATTATGTCTAGCCCCTAATTCTTGCATTGGATAAGTTAAAAGAGTCATGTGTGTTTTAGTTAAGCAGCAATTAATATGGTTACAAGATTGTGGGTTATGAAAGTACTTTCCTAAATTTGAAATCGAAGCTTGGTTTCCTAGTAAGACATTATAAAATGCAAATTTATGTTTGAATATAGTTTGCTTGGATCTGTAGAGATGGCTGCTCTAGCTGCTGTGTTCTTCTAGAGGTCCTGAATTCAATTCCTGGAAACCACATGGTTGCTTGCAACCATCTACAATGGAATCTGATGCTGTCTTCTGGTGTGCAGGCATATAAGCCAACAAAGCATTCATAGACATAAAATATATACAAACTTTAAAAAAATGAAACAAAACATTGGCTCTTCTTCCAGAGGATCTGGCTTTGATTCTCAGTATCCACATGGTGACTCATCTGTTACTCCAGTCTCGGGGGATCTGGTGCCATCTTTTGGCCTCCTTTGGTACTAGACACACACATAGTGTGCATAAGTGCAAGCAAACATACACACACACACACACACACACACACACACACACAGAGAGAGAGAGAGAGAGAGAGAGAGAGAGAGAGAAATGGGACAGTTAGCTTTGCTGGCACAATAAAGTAATGAAAAATACATAGGGATATTTGTGTGCTGATTGTGTCTGAGCCACTTATAAAAAGCGTCATGGTTATGAAATGCATTCTTTATTTTAAAATGCAGAATTCTAGTAGCAAGATCCATGATTTGAATGCCAACACTGAATCAGAAGTAACAGATGGTCAGAGTGCTGGTGTTCAAGGAGAAGCAGCATGTATACAGATCGCTCATTTAGATCTGAAGAATGTTTCTGATGGTGATAAGTGGGAAGGTAATTTTACCTAAACATTGTAATTTCCTGATGCCTTTATTTGTAATTGAAGTAACACAAAGTGATGAGATACCTGCCCAGTTCTGGACAGTGTTTGTCATCCTGCTCTGTTTTCTCTTGAAAACAAATGAAATTTGTTGTTTTTGATTTTTGGGGTTTTGTTTTGTTTCCTCAAGTATAATAGGAAGGTAGTTCTTTCATGAGTAGAATGTAACTATGATTCGCTTTGAGAATGAGTGCTACCTCTGGACGTAATGGTACATGCCTATAATCTCAGCATCTGGGAGATCAGACTGGGCTATATCACGAGACCATCTCAGAGCCACTTCCCAAGGCACCTCCTTCAAAGAAAAATCAAATTTGATTAAAAAATAAAAATCACCCTAGAATAGATTTGGTTAATTATTAAATCAGATACCATCTCTTAGTCTGTGAAAGTTCAGTGTATTAGAGTTTTGATGATTCTGCCAGTTTAAACAGGGTGTTTAGCTACCTTTTCTTACATTCATCAGTAATATGTTTTTATTTTTTAATTCTTCAAGGGTACTTCTAAGCAAAGATTGTATTGCAGATTACAAAGTATTTGGGGGAGACCATAAATAGTTTGCACAAAGGAGTGAAGTTTAAATTTAACAAGCAATATGGGCATAATCTTTGGTTTTTCGAGACAGAGTTTCTTTGCAGCTTTGGAGCCTGTCCTGGAACTAGCTGTTGTAGACCAGGCTGGCCTTGTCTACACTCACAGAGATCCACCTGCCTCTGCTTCCCAAGTGCTGGGAGTAAAGGCGTGCGTCACCACTGCCCGGCAGGCATAATCATTTTTTAAATTTAGCAAATGTGCACTGAATTTTTGCTGAAAATTTTACATTAAGAAAAACCTTAAGTAGTAAACAAATATTGGACTTAATTTAAGTGAATTATTTACACACTAAAGTTTTTTCTTGGGAAAAATACCAGACTCTACAGTTTGCTTTGAAGTTGGTAAAAAGATGGCTAATGAACCGCGTGAATAAGGCACAGCAGTGCAGCAGGTGTCAGTGCAGAATCTGTCGGTGGTGTGCGGGCATTCCTTTACCCTTGCTCTATTTTTATCCACTTTAAAATGTTGGAGAACGGGGAAAAATAAGCAACCAGTTTAGATCCATGAATCTTTGAGTCATAAATCATCCTAGTAAAGAAAAAGTGAGACAACTCAGGAGTCCTAAGCCCAGTTTTTGATCATGTGGATAGACTCCTGGTATTGTCTTTTGGCAAGTTACTTGATGACATACAGTGGCAGTAATCAAAGGAACACAGTACCAATGCCCTGAGTTCCTCTTGCTGCCTGACCATAGTTTCAATATAGGTTTTTATTGTTCTTAGTTTTTTTTTTTTTTTTTTCTCTGTGGCTTTGGAGCCTGCGCTGGAACTAGCTCTTGTAGATCAGGCTGGTCTCGAACTCACAAAGATCCGCCTGCCTCTGCCTCCCGAGTGCTGGGATTAAAGGCGTGCGCCACCACCGCCCGGCTTTCTTAGTTTTTAATCCCAAGTCCAGTCATTTAAAAAAAGTTCCTACCAAATCTTTGTGCTAATTTTTAATGTGATCCTCTCCTACCTGTGAGTAAGCTCAAAGGAGCAAGGGGAAGGAGAAAAAGGGACTGACGCAGGTTTGGCTTCCAGGTATATAGTATGAGAGGCCACGCCCCAGTAGGTGGGTGATTACAAGCTGTAATACTTCCTACAACACCAACCCACCAGTTCTAGGTCTCTGGTTGTGAGCCTTAACTATATCAGGAAGTTAGTTGGTTTCTGTTTGACTTATTCAGTACCTTTAAAGAAGCTCCCTTGAGTTAGGAAAAGTTAGCATACTGGTGGTGGTGAAGATCACATGTCCATTACTGCAAAGGATCGGTGACTAAAAGAGCACCTCTAGGAACCATGGTAGGAAAGGAGTCTCTGAGCATGCGGGTAGGATACTGATGAAGCCCCTTTGTCTCTTCTAGTAGAAGATGAGATGAAATAAATAACCACTCACAATCTCCGCCGGGAGGCTCTGGCCTGCCTTAAACATGGAAGAATGAGCATTTTCCATTGTTTGGAGAGACTGGTGTCTCTAGCTCCAGCTTTCTGGAGGTTCTCAAAGAGAACCTGATATTGTATGTTTCCCTCTGTCAGAATTCAGATATAATTTATCAAATGAAAGGAAAAAACCCTGCTTTTCATTGCACGGGCTGCTTCATTATCCACCCAACTCATCAGTCATGATAAATCCATGCAATTCCCCTTCTCTTTTCCAGAAAGAGGTTTTTGACCTTCAGAAAGCCTAACTCTGGGAGGGAATGTTTGTTGTTAGTCATGTTGTTCTAACTTTGCCACAACTGTGAATATTGATTTTCTGCAATTAGGTGTTAGAATATTAAAAAGAGCTTAAAACAAACTTTTTTAAAAAGCTTTGTGTACTTTGAAATCTACACACATATTTTGTTTGCTGTGAGTCTGGTAGAGAAATGGGGATGACTCCACAAACTGTGGCCCTTCTCTCTATTTCCTAGTAAGTGGGGTTTTATTTTTTTTCTCACAGGGTAGTTAGCAGAACATAGTCAGCAAGCAGGTTGCACATATCTACCACAACCAGTATGGGTTTGTGGTAGCTGTTCAAAAAGTCTTAATGGTGGACATCATTTTCCCCTCAGTTTTTCTGCTGCTAACTCTGGGATGAAATATAGTAGTAAGTCTCTTAAGGAGCATGACGCATAACAAAGGGAGATTTTTGTTTCTTTTCCCTTTTTGGTTCTGGGGATAGAACCTAGACCCAGGAAGATGCCAAGAAGCACTCCATCATTTAACGATACCCTTAGCCTTTTACTTATTTATTTTTGGGGTGGGGTTGGGGTGGGGTTCAAGACAGGGTTTCCCTGTACCTTTGGAGCCTATTCTGGCACTCGCTCTATAGACCAGGCTGGCCTCACACTCCCAGAGATTCACCTGCTTCTGCCTCCCGAGTGCTGGGATTAAAGGCGTGCACCACCACTGCCCAGCATCCTCAGACTTTTAAGAGAGTTGTTTTCTTTCTGTCGGTCTTACTAAAAGGCTTCAAAGTGTACCAGTTCCTGAGATTTGATAGCAGTCATTTTTGGGTTTGCCTTACTTGATGAAATATAAATGTATATTTGCTAAAGTTGGCTTAGTAATTTCTTTGCACAATGTTTTTGAGCAGAATGCCTAACTGGTCTTAGGGAAGTAATTTTGGTATCCTTGGCTTTGTGTTATGTGTATGGTTTGTTCTGCCTGTGCTGTGTGTTCACTGTAGTATTTTTTGCCATTTTTTTCCATTTTATTAGCATCATGCCTTATCACTTTCCCCCTCATTGATTTCAAAACAATGCATCTGCAGAGAGATGGGGAGGGTAAGTATGGTTCACCATAGTTTAGTTTTTTTTTTTCCTTTTTGTGGGTCACTTTGTCTATCTTTTCATTAGCCCTTCTCCTGCTGTCCCCAAATCTTAGGAAAATTTGTGTTAAAAGCTCAGAAAAAAACGTTTTTGTTAATTTTTTTTCTTAAAAAGTGCCAATTTCTCAAAATGTTCATTATTAGTGTATTTGCTGGGACACAGGTACAAGGGTTGCTTTGAAATCACTGTATTGCTGAGTTTGTTGTGGGATCAAGTACTGGTTACCCAACTTTTAGTCACCAAATTGATCTAGGTTTCAAAAGTAAGCTAAGTTATTTTCTAAAAACTGTTAAAAAGATAATGCTTTAAATGGCTGATACATAATATTAAACAACATCGCTGAAGTGGTTATCTTGATTATTGTCTAAAGAAAAGGACAACTTAAAATTTTGATTTGTTAATCCATTGTTCCATTAGGTTTTGCATTTTACAATAGCAGTATCATCAAGATTTAAAATTTTAGTTCTAATATATAGCTAAGAAGCCCTTCCTCTCCCATACTCCAGGGATGCTTAAAGTTAGTGTTGTATTTCGCATATATTTGTAGATGGTGTATGTGAGCAGAGGCATAAGCTATATTAACATGGCTTCAGTGGAGCATATACAGGATGGCTATGATAAAAGAAATGTGCTTAAGGAGGACCAGTGCTGTTTCATTCTCACTTAAATACTGTTGCGGGGATTAAAGTGTGTGTGTGTATCTTATTTATGGGAACCTCATAACGGAAAGTAACTAACACTGTTTTAATGTCAACTGTTGACTTTTTTCATATTATTTAACATATTGTAAATAGGGTAAGTTGGCTCCTCACTCCAAATATTAGAATTCTTATAGTGTTAACTTCCATTTCTTAGTTCTGTGTAGTGTGGGGAAATTTTAACATATTTTAACATAGCCAGCCATACCGTCTGATAGTGAAAGAGTTCATACACTTGTGAGTTCGTGTTCACTGTTTCTAAGTAAAGACTTGTATTGAAAAAGTGTTTTTCTCTGTAACAGCTTTAGACTGTTGAGTTAGGATTATATGGAATAACATCTTTAGAATTAAATTTAAGAAACTTACTAGTGTGCTTTCTTGATTTGTTACTGGTTCAGGCATTTAAGATGAATCTCTTAATGAGAGGATATGAAGAATGAAGCTTGGATATTTTTAAACCCCAGCAAGCATTATGAATATGCTATAGTGTCTCTTGCTTTGATGTTTTCTAGTATATAGATACATATGTGTGTGTGTGTGTGTGTGTGTATAGTAATAAACAAAACTTATATAAAATGAACCCACTGTACAATGTTGTAGACTCAAGACACTCATAATTCTGCCCTTGTGTTTGTTTCACAGAGCCATTTCCTGCATTTAAGTCTTGGCAGGAGGACTCAGAGTCTGGAGAAGCTCAGCTGTCTCCGCAGGCTGCGAGGATGACTCACCATCCCCTGGGAGAGGACTGCCCTCCAGTGTTATCACATCGTAGTTTAGATTTTGGTCAAAGCCAGCGTTTCCTCCATGATCCAGAAACACTGGATTTCTCATCCAAGGCCCTTTCCTTCACTAGGTACGTGATACCACGTATTTGAGAGGCAGTTCTTATTCTGTACACAGGTACTGCTAGGCCTGTAGTGTAAAGCTGCTGTCCCTATTCCTGGAGCATGTTTTATAATTCCCTAGTTGTTGCATTTTTAATTTATTGAGGTTTATGTAGTACTTGGGGTTTTCTGTTAGACTGTAGGCACTTCTTCATGGTTTAATCCTCATTCATTTATTTATTCATAATTGGAATACAAAACTCTGAAGGGGAGAAGCTGACTAGTTCCCATTATTCTAATTGAAACTTAATTTTAATTGGGTTCCTCAACTGTTGTGGACTTAGGAGGGAGTAGTGGTGTTGGCACGTCATATAATGCACCTTATTCCCAGAAGTGGGCCAGGGTGCCTGCTGCCTAGTCAGTCTCTGACCTCTGTGTGTGTGTGTGTGTGTGTGTGTGTGAGAGAGAGAGAGAGAGAGAGAGAGAGAGATATTTCAAAAAGAAAATGCAAGAAAAGAAAACAACAGCAAAATCTCAGAAATGCCCAAACTGTGGCAGAGGCATAAGGAAAATTCACATAAGAGGGAATATTGGTTCAGCAGTTCCAGGGCAGAAATGTCTATCTTCCAGATTGAAGCTATAATGCTTTTTTAGTTATTGGAGTTGGAACAGGGTCAAGAGCCAGACTTTGCTAAGAACTCTAACAACACTTCATGAAATAATAGAGGAAAGAACAACAGGTTTTCTTGAGATTGAAGCTTGTCATTCATATTTGACAAATTAATTCTGCTGTTGAAAATGGAAACTTTGATTACTTTTATTCAGATAAGTTTAAAATGTATCATTATTCCTGTTGCTGTGTGTGATGTGCTGGGGATGGGGGCGCTCTCGTGCCATCGCGTGTATGTAGAAGTGAGGGGACAGCTTTGTAGTCAGTCTGCTCTCCTTGACCTTACTTGGGTTCCGCATGTCAAACACAGGTCATTATTCCTGCACAGCAAACTCCTTTATCTTTTGATCATCTTGCCATTCTAGGCAACTTTTTTGATGGTCAGAAAAGATAGACATTGATGATGCTCATGAAGATACAGACACTAATATGACCATTATACCTTTTCCAAAGAATGCCTCCAGATCAAGGGAGGCGTGCTTCAGGGTTGCTGCTGCATCTTTAGAAACTGACTAGTCATAGAGGTCTGAGATTGAATTCTCCCAACTAGAATTGACAGTGAGCAGGGATATTACCTAGTTCTTAACACAAATAACATTCTTCTTAGGGCAAGGAGGAGTTTCTCGGGACGGGAGCAAGTTGTCTCATCAGACTTTGAAGCCTATTGTGTGTATCTCATAGGCAGAAAGGCTCATCACCCTCCTCTGCAATCTGAGGTGGAAGCTCCCCCAGCTTGCTGGCTTGGATACATACCAGGGCTGGAGAGATGGCTCAGTGGTTAAGAGCATTGCCTGCTCTTCCAAAGGTCCTGAGTTCAATTCCTGGCAACCACATGGTGGCTCACAACCATCTGTAATGAGGTCTGGTGCCCTCTTCTGGCCTGCAGGCATACACACAGAATATTGTATACATAATAAATAAATAAATATTAAAAAAAAAAACTGGGGCAGACATTAAAAACACCTGAAGCCTGCAAGCAAACCTTTTCTGCCGTGTTGGAAAACTGATGAGGCAGCAGCCCCAATAGCCCACCAGCATGGCAAGATACTTTTAGGTTAACTTTATAACAATAAAATTCAAGTTTTATAAGTGCATGAAGATATTTTCACAGTTAAAATGACTGCAGACAAGTACTCTAGTCAATAAAAACACTTTTCAGAAATTATAAAGTTCTGACCTGTTTTTGTTAATGCCTGCGTATCATTGTGTTTGTGATTATTACTTATTTATTTATAAACAGGGTTTTGTTTAGCCCAAGTAGCTTCAGAGTACCGAGATGACCTGCGTGCATACAGTGCCTGGTTTCCATGGTGTTAAGGACCAAACACAAGACTCCTATATATGTGCACTGTACTGACTGAGCTACATCCCAAAACTTAATATTCTGATTTACATCATTTTAAAAGCCAACTTTGAGGTGTTGGTAATTAGAGAGATGGATCAGGTGTTAAGAGCACCCACATTGTGCGGCTTACAGCTATGGGTAACTCCAGCTTCAGGGGGTCTGATGACTTCTTGTGGTCTTATGGGCACTGCACTCACATGTCCATATTGGGCTGAAAAGATGACTTGTTAACTTAGAAGTGTACTGCTTTTGCAGAGGACCCAAGTTCCATTTCCAACACTCGTATCAGGTGGCTCACAACCACATGTAACTCCCATCTCCAGGAAGATCTGGTCCCTCTGGCTGCTGAAGGCACCCAAATTCTTGTGCATGCCTCCCGCCCCCCGCTGCCGCCATACACAAAACTAAAATAAAAATTTAAACAGCTAACATAGCATATACTTTCAAATGCTCAATAGTAGGATACAGCTTCGAATATTTTCTGTAGGAAAAAAATGCAACAAGCAAACATCGTTATAAGTGATGCTAAATAGGAAATGATCGCATTGTAGCACAACAGTGCTCTTTTTTCGTTTGCTTTTAAAGAGCCTTTGTGTAGGGGCTAGAGCGCATGTACTGCTCTGCCAAAGGACCAAAGCTTGATTCCAGCACCCATGCCAGGCAACTTACAGCTACCTGTAACTCAAGCTTCAGGAGGATCTGTCGCCTCTGTCTGACATGTGCTGGCCTGCTCACATACAGACTCAGACAGACATAGACACATACTTAAAAATATATATATCTTTTTAGACAGGGTTTCTCTATGTAACAGTCTTGGCTGTCCTAGAACTTGATTTGTAGACTATTCTGGCCTTGAACTCAGAAATTTGCCTGCCTCTGCTTCCTGAATGCTTGAAAGAAAGTTGGCGGGGTGGGGGGAAAGGAGGGAGGAGCAGAGAATGAGAGAGTGAACTGTTAGCACTGGTGAAGTTCAGAAATGCAAGATAGGATTTGAAGGCTTTACTGGGAGTCCTTTTTTGGAGGGTTTTTATTCTCAGCATTGAATGTAAACACAGGTTTTAACCTCTGTGAGGAATGTGTATGCAATACCACTTCCTTCCAACTAGCATTCTTAACTACAATTCTTTGGGGTTGGGACATGGTTCAGTGGTTAAGAGTACTGGCTGCTCTTGTAGAGGACCCAGGATCAGTTCCCCACACCCACATGGTGGTTCACAACCATCCATAACTCCAGTTCCTGGGGATCTGATGCTCTCTTCTAGCTTCCAAGAACACTGAACACACAGTGATATACAGGCATAACAATATAGTCAAAACACCCATACATATAAAGTAATAGTAATGACAATATCAACAACAATAATAAACAATACAAACCTTTTTTTTCTTGGTTTTGTTTGTTTGTTTTGTTTTTCGAGACAAGGTTTCTCTGTAGCTTTGGAGCTTGTCCTGGAACTAGTTCTTGAAGACCAGGCCGGCCTCGAACTCACAGAGATCCACCCGCCTATGCCCCCTGAGTGCTGGGATTAAAGGCGTGCGCCACCACTGCCCAGCCAAACCTTTTGACAGGGTTCCAGGTATTGTTTATTATTATTGTTGATGTTGTCATTACTATTATAATTCCCTGATGGTCAGTTTAGGCAGCCTTCTGACAGGCTGGGTCAAGTTGCCTAAACTGTCCATCAGGGAATCAATAAGAAATCTTGGTCATTTAAATACACCCCCACCCCAATTTTAATTATGTGTATATGTGTTTTTCTGCGTGTGGGTTTGTGTGTGTGAGTGCAGTGCCCACAGAGGCCAGAAGTATCAGGTCCCCCAAGATTGGAATTACAGATGATCGTAAGCTACTGAGAAGGTCTAGGAACTGAACCTGGGACCTCTTGGAAGAGTAGCCAGTACTCTTAACTGCTAATTCATCTCCTCTTGAGACTCATTTTGTTACCATATGTGATAGTTAATTTGTTTATTGACTGTCCTATAGTATTAGAAGTTTAATTTCACTTAAAATTACTATTTTCATTATTATTGTATTACATTCTCATGCCACAGTGTTTATATAGATCGGAAGGAAAACTGCTGAGCCTTGGCGCTGGTCCTTCCTTCACTTTAAGATGTCCTTACTAGTAATAGCAACACATCAGGACAATAAGTAATGCCATTAATTATTGAAAACTACAATAAAAATTACAATAAAATTACACTTGAAAATTTAACACACCGTGTTGGCCTGTTTTAATTCAGAATTCGAAGGTCATCCTTTAGTTCAAAAGATGAAAAGAGGGAAGACAGAACACCATATCAGTTGGTCAAGAAACTTCAGAAAAAAATCAGACAATTTGAGGAACAATTTGAAAGGGAAAGAAATAGCAAGGTAAGTTTGTTGTGCTGCCTATAACAAGTTTAAATTCATACTATTGCCAAGAGAGAAGGGTCTTAGAGCAGGTGCTCCAGCTCTCTGCTCAGAACACACCCGAGATCCTAGAGAAGCAGTAGTGGTCCTAGACACCTGCGAGCCAGCCGATCCTCAGTTCTGGATTGCTGGGACGGTGTTCTTGATGCTGGCTCAGTGTGCTTTTATGTTTCCATGTGCAATCAACGTTTTAGAATTTTTAAACTAAATTCTTTACATTAACAGATCAAAGTTCTGCTCTGAAATAAACCACAAGTAACAAAAGGGGAGGGAGGAAATGAAGAAATTGTGTACTTCTAATTAGAAACTATTTGTCAGAGTCTAATGCCTAGAAATGAAACACTACCTTCAAACCACACTCCTTCCAGCTGTCTGACCATGAAAAGCTTGATATCAGATTAAAGTAAAGTGAGAATTGAATGAATTTATGTTATAGGAACCATAAAATACTATGGGGAGTAAATTAATGTAACTGTTGTGTATTACAAATGTCAGTGATCCTTCTCCATAACTTTGTAGCCCTCCTACAGTGACATTGCAGCCAATCCGAAGGTATTAAAATGGATGACAGAGCTTACAAAGTTACGGAAGCAAATTAAAGGTATAAGTGTGCATCTTGTGGAAAATCTGCATTTATTTATTTATTTATTTATTTATTTATTTATTGGTTTTTCGAGACAGGGTTTCTCTGTAGCTTTGGAGCCTGTCCTGGAACTAGCTCTTGTAGACCAGGCTGGTCTCGAACTCACAAAGACCCACCTGCCTCTGCCTCCTGAGTGCTGAGATTAAAGGCGTGTGCCACCACCGCCTGGCAAAATCTGCATTTTAAAAACATAATTCTATACAAAAAGTTTTTATTTTGATAATTTTAAATCTTGGAACTGGCACACGCCTTTAATACCAGCACTTAGGAGGTAGATCTTTGAGTTCAAGGCCAGCCTGGTCTACAGAGCAAGTTCCATGACAGCCTGGGCTGTGCAGAGAAACCCTATCTTGAAAAACAAAACAAAATAAAAAATAATAAATCTTTTTTGGAGCTTTTTGGGAAAAAATAGATTTCTTTTTATTGTTAAGGCCAGTAGTGCATATTTAGAAATGGGAATCTTTGTGCTGTGTTCTTTCCAATGTTTTGTCTTGTATGAGTATTACTACTCTTTTGAAAGATACCCTACATTACATTCATAGGTGCATTGATCCTATACAGTTTATCTGAAATATGTTCTAAATATTGAGTTGCTTTGGGTTTTGGTAGGTACTTTATTAAGATCTTTGTGCAATGGGAAGTAACATTTTGTCTAAACTAATATAACTAGGAGCTGGGAGTATTGCTCAGTGGTGGAGCACTTGCCTACCGTGTGTGAGGCTCTGTGTTCCATCTTTATTTCCTAGGCTTTATGAATTTTTGAAACTATAAAAATTAACTGCTAAGTTATAAATTTTTCCTAAGTCATAAATTATGCCAGGTATTTTAGTATAGTGTTAATAGGGTTACATTTTATTTATTTACTGAGTGTGCTTTAATAATTACCATCACTTTAAAAGTTACTTGTAAGCCGGGCGGTGGTGGCGCACACCTTTAATCCCAGCACTCGGGAGGCAGGGGCAGGCGGATCTTTGTGAGTTCGAGACCAACCTGGTCTACAAGAGCTAGTTCCAGAACAGGCTCCAAAGCCACAGAGAAACCCTGTCTCGAAAAACAAACAAACAAACAAAAAAGTTACTTGTGGGAAGAAAGGGCTTGCAATGTGGATCATTGCTTTGATTCGTTTGAACTTGGTGAAATTTTTAATATCTAAGATTTAAGACACTGTTCCTACTATTGTGGACTTTAGTCTTGTGGTTAAGGTCATTTCTTTGAACCCCTTTTTAAAAGGATTATTTCCCTCTATAGTTCTAGTAAACATTTCCTTATTATTTAAACCTCTTTCCAGCCATTAATTATTACATTAAATTGACTAAACAGCCTAATGTTCCAATTTTCTTCCACTCTTTCTGTCCTGGAGTCCATCCGTTGCACACCACCAAAAGTATCTTTTAAAAAGTATTGTTGCTTTTTTGTTATATTCTCCCACTGGGTTTCCCTTTCTATACCATAGGTCTTAAGAACTTGCACACACAGCCTTTGTAGATTTTTATCATGTTAATGTCTCATTTTCTCTTCTCATTAGAAGAATTTAGGGCTTGTGACCAGGCTATTGCCTCAATTGGGCCCAAATGCTTTTTCTCTAAGTCTTCTTTGCTGGATATAGTTGAATTAGGAATGTTCTGTTCATTCCTTGTTCAACCAGAATGACACCATTCAGAGATCCTTTTTTGTTTTTGTTTGTTTGCTTTGTTTTGTTTTTCCAGACAGGGTTTCTCTGTGTAGCCCTTACTGTTCCAGAACTCTGTAGACCCGACTAGCCTCCCGAATGCTGGGATTAAAGGCATGTGCCACCACTGCCCAGTTAGAGAGACATTCTTTTCTTTGTTAACCCTACTTCGTGTTGTTCTTCACAAAGGACACTCTTTAGCACTGTGACTCTCACTTTTATTTTGTTGTGTGCAGTGTAGAGTTCAATGTCAAATACCTTTCTCAGTAATTTTTAAAATATCAATTTATTTATTTTTTGAGACAGGGTAACTCTGGGTAGCCCTGGCTGACCTGGAACTCACCATGTAGAACAGGCTGGCCTTGAACAGGCTGCCTTTGCCTCCTCGTGCTGGAATTAACATGTATTGCCACTAAATTTAAGACAGGTCTCTCATTGAACCTGGAGTTCACTGGATGGTTAGCCTGGCTGGGCTTGCACAGCAAATACTTTCCCAACTGAACCATCTCCCCAGTCCTCTCTTGTATCTTCTTCATAACACTTAGCAGTTGAAATAGCTAAAACTATTAATAGAATTGTCTTTCCTTCCTTGAAAAGCAGTATGTACACCATGAAAATGTGTTTCGCTTACTTCTTTTTGGTGCTAATAAAGGTGTCTTGTTTTGCTGTAGGCTACTTGTAAATATTATTTAAAGGGACAGGTAGGATGTTTCTCTTGCTGTGGGTACACTGCATGCTAAATGTGTGGCTCTGAAATGTATGTTACTGATTATTAATCATCTTATTTCTGAATTTAGATGCAAAACACAAAAACTCTGATGGAGAATTTGTACCTCAGACACGTCCTCGAAGTAACACTCTTCCAAAGAGTTTTGGCTCTTCTTTAGACCATGAAGACGAGAAGAATGAAGGTGAGCCCAGAGTCATTCAGAAACAGAAGAAGCTGTCTAAGGAAGCCACTCTTGAACTTATCACAAAACAATTGAAGGAAAACCGTGCTGAGCGTCACCTTCCTGAGGATATCAAGGTAATGCTGAGCTATGGTCTCTGCGGGGAGTAACCTTTAAGAGTGCCTGAAACAAAATAACTAGCATAGTAGGGTAGAGAATGGGCAGCCTGACTTTTCTACCCTTCAGACCTGCCACTTCAGAATATGCTTTTAAAACCTGGTGTACTGTGTATTAATGTGTGTTGCAGATTGTTGGCAAGATACTGATGTATAGAGTATAAAATGGCTGAGTTTGAGTGATAGCTGTATATACTGAGTTTTTGGTATTAGTCTATTGGTCTCTGGCATAAACTGTTTGTTCTGCCACTTGTTTTTTTTTCTATTTTTTTATATTCCTATTATAAATATAAATGTGATATTAGCCATTGAAAAAATATCTTGCCAGGGTGGTGGTGGGACACATCTTTAATCCCAGCACTTAGAAGGCAGAGGCAGATGGATCTCTAAATTCAGGACCAGCCTGGTCTACAGAGTGAGTTTCAGGGCAGCCTGGTCTACACAGAGAAACCAGACAAACAAAAAAGATAAAAGGAAAAAAATACCACTCAAAAGCCTGGCATGGTGGCACATAATCTGTAATCCAAGTCCTAGAGAATTGGAAGCAGGGGATCAGGAGTTCAGGCTACATAGTGAGCTTGAGCCCAGCCAGGGCCACATGACACCCTGTTTTTAAAAAAAAAAACAAAAACAACCAGCAACAAAAACCTAGACGATCTAATTGTTAGCAGGATTACATGGATTACATTTTTTTAGGAATGATTACTGTTATGTATGATATAGGTGTGTGTGGATCCATGCTTCTCCGTGTGCATGGAAACCAAAGGCAACCAGCCGGTTAGGACTCTGTCTGCCTCACTCCCTAAGACAAGATTTCATTGCACCTGTGAGCAGGCCCCATTACTCCACAAAAGTCCTCTGTGAGGCAGTCCAAGCAGAGCTCTTAGGAACCAAGTCATATGTGAGGTGAGATTGCTGAGATAGTCTCAGGTGAACTTTTGTTCATGAAGTGGTGAACCCAGACACATTGACAACAGAGTATACCTCTCTGAGGATGTAAATATATGTGTCTTTGTTTCCCTGAAACAGGGCTAATAAATTAGTCATTTTTATGCCCTTCTTCAGCTTTTTCTTTGTTCTTATGGCTGTTTTTGTTAGAACTGCAGTCTCCTCTTCCTGCAAGTGATTTGGTCGCATTAGCTTGGTTCAGATTTACAATCCTAGATTTAAAAGTTCAAACTTGAAAATGAAGTGACAGTTTTTATAGGGTCTACACTCAGCTGTTGCCTGCTGCACGAGGAGAGTCTGAAGTGTGATTTGTTGTGGGGTGACTGTCTAGTTAATTGTTTCTGTTTTGTAACTTTCTCTGGTCAGAGGCTGAGAACTGTTTGCTGTTCCTGGAAATATGTAGAATTTATTTGGTCTAGTTGAAGGGTATCTTGTGGAACATTGGTTCATTGAGATAATGAATGAGTCTATGGAATAAAAGGAAAATTTGTATACAAACACATGTGGGGAATTCTGCCTGCTGTGCCATTTGGAATATTAAAAGTTAAGATGGGTGTATTACACTGTAAAGAACATGTCAGCCCATATAGAGGGAAACATGAGGTCATAGGATAGAGGTCTAAGATTTCAAATGGACATTTTTGAACTTTCAATAGGATCTTTACACTATATTCCTAAGGGATTTCCTTAGTAGACACGGGGTCATCTGTTTATGCATTGAAATGTGTGTCTGCCTTCACTAGTCTTTTTCTTTAGTGACTCATTTATCTATCTTCTGTCTGTCTGTCATATTATCCAATCCATCCATCCATCCATCCATCCATCCATCCATTTTTTTGTGTCAGTTGAATCCAGGGACCCTTGCACAAGCTGGGCACATGTGCCACTGAGTTCCATCAGCATCCTTGTTTTTTTTTTTTTCTAAAGTATGTGTGTGAGTGTGTGTGTGTGTGTGAGCGGGTGCAGGTGCGCATGCCACAGTGTACACAGGGAAGTCTTAAGGACAACTTCATGAGTTGTCTCCTTCCACCATGTGCTCTGCAGATTGAATTTGGATTGACCTGAGGTCCTCAGGCTTGTGGGTCAAGTGCTTTTAAACGTGCTGAGCCAGCTTTCTGTCCATATTGCTGGTTGTTTTGACAAAAAACTTTGAAATATTACAAAATGTCAAGCAATTATGAAAGTTTCCTATGTGCTAGATAGGCACTGTTACAAGTACTTTTACATGGATGAATTTGGACCTTTGAGGCAGAATGGAGCATTACTGATTTATAGATTGGGATATTAAATGTAAGGTGGCTAAGGTACCCAAACCGGCATTATTAATTTATACAACATATAAATTAAGCCATAAAAATGTATTGATTGACTTACTATGAAGTTTAAATTGTATGGGAAAGGGGCTGGAGAGATGGCTCAGAGGTTAAGAACATTGCCTGCTCTTCCAAAGGTCCTGAGTTCAATTCCCAGCAACCACATGGTGGCTCACAACCACCTGTAATGAGGTCTGGTGCCCTCTTCTGGCCTGCAGACATACACACAGAATATTGTATACATAATAAATAAATAAATATTTTAAAAAAATTGTATGGGAAACTGAAAAATATAGCTGCACATCCATAATCAAAGAATGCATTAGCCTAGTCTGTTTTGCTGACTGTCTGCTCTTTCACTGATTACACTGTGGGAGTGAGGAGAATAATGACACCAGTACTTTTCCCCCATTCTAGAAAATGACAAAAGATCATTTGATAGAAGAGAAAACGTCTCTGCAGAAAAGCCTGCTTTACTATGAAAGTCAACACGGAAGGCCGGTAATTCCTCCCTCGCTAAGACGATTTGCTTTCTCCCTCTTTAAGCACCATAGAACACGTTGGTGTCTGCACTCTTCAGTGCCTTTTTTTTAATCCAGCACTGTTCCCTAGAGTTGGGAGATCACCTACTAACTTAAAAATTAAATTTGGGGTGAGGGGGTCATGTTATTTGTTTTTGGTGTCTGGATTTCTAATAGTAAGGTTACTTTGCTTCACTTTTTTTTTTTTGGCTTCAGGTGACCAGGGAAGAAAGGCACATTGTTAAGCCTCTCTATGATAGATACAGGCTTGTAAAACAGATGCTGACAAGAGCTAGCATTACTCCTGTCCTTGTAAGTAAATTAAACAAATGTTTGGTTTTGTTTTTAAAGACAGAATCTCACTTTGTAGCCAAAACTGGCTTGGAACTCACTAGTCCAATCAGGCAGGACTCTTAAGTTGCACAATTATAGGTATGCATTGCCATGCCTAGCACAAGTATTTCTTCAGTTCATTTTGACAAAATATATTTAAGAAAAGAAGGGGATGAAACAAATTTTCATAATATTTTTGAAATATTTAATATTTCAAAGTATTTAATAGCCAAGGCTGAAAAGTTGTTGAGATTATGAATTTTTAAAAGAGTGGGAAATGCCTATAACTATTTTTTTCAGCACCTTGGTCAACACTTACAGGTGTGTGGCATTAAATCCTGACAAACAACACACGGGTTAGAATATAATGATACTGAGATCCAGGTAGTGCTTGTATGCAAATTTACCTACATAAATGGCAGAAGTAGTACTTGTATGTATGTTGTGTACCTCACCTAGCCTCTACTTTAGTTCTTGTCTGTGGATACTTTTGTACTGACCACCATGAAGGTGTACCTCTAGTTGCATTACAATATAAATGGGTTTTAAACATTGATTTATGTAAACGTGTACCACGGTAAGAATGGAGGGCAGAGGACAGATTTAGGAGGTCAGTTCTCTCCTACTAGTCAGGTTCCCAGGGTTCAAACTCAAGGTTTTTAAGCTTGGCAATGAGACTGAACCGAACCATCTTGCTGATCCTATAAATGGGTTTTAAAGAAAGAACCTATCAAGATAATGCCAACTACCAGGTGTCTGGCACCCGCTTTTAATCCTAGCACTAGAGGCAGGCAATCTCCTAAATTCAAGGCCAGCCTAGTCTACAGAGGGAGTTCCAGGACAGCGAAGGCTACACAGGGACAGACCCTGTCTCAAAAAACAAAACTAAATTAATCAAATTAAACGATGCTAATTCCCAGGGCCAGAGAGATACTTTAGCAGGTAAAGGTGCTTGCCATCAAGCCCGACCTGCTCTTCACACACATGCTGCGGCACATCTACACCTCTCTCACACATACATAACCACACACAAAATTAATGGAATAAGATACTTTACATGATGCTTATCTGTATTAGTGTACACTAAAACAAAATAGTTTACTTTAAAATGGGGTCTTGTTGTACTGTCTAAGGTGATTTTGAGTTGTGAGCTTATGTGTGTGATCTTTTAGCCTCAGCCATCTAAGTAGTTGGGACATTGAACATGCCAATGCTAAAAATGAAATTTATAATACTTAGATACAAGTCAGGACTATCCTTGGAGAATTGCAAGTTTGATGGTAGCTAGAGCAACTTAGCATGACCCGGTCTTAAAATGTTGTTAAAAGTGGAGTACTGAAATGTTGTTAGTGGGCTAATGATTATCTTGCATGCTAGGATGAATAATATCTTAGGATTTGATTTAGTTTAGTTTTGCTCCTAAAGAAGAATCCGATGAGGTCCTGAGACTCCAAAATAAAAATGCTTGAGCTGGGTGTGGTGGCACATGCCTGTAATGAGATCATATGAGAGGGCTGAGGCAGGAGATTCATAATCCACATATTCAGTCTGTGCTACGTAGTGAAACTCTGTCTCAGACAAAGGGCTATACATCACACTGTGTGCTTGTGAGTCTGCGGGGCTTTTCTGAACTATCAGCTAATACCCTTACTGTGTCATGAAAGTAAAATGTAAGAAAAATGAGTCTAGTAAAGAATTTTTTAAAAACATTTTAAATATTGCTCTAAGATTTTGAAAATAACTTTTATAAATATTTTTCTTTTTTTTCTTCCTTTTTTTTGTTTTGGATACAGGGTTTTTCTATGTTGCTTTGGAACTTGTCCTGGAACTCATTCTTTTAGACCAGGCTGGCCTCAAACTCACAGAGATC